>CM075980.1:7661153-7808320 GCA_038087875.1 Malacoraja senta | reverse complement strand
TCTGTGCATCGGGGTGAGCTGGTGCATGTCTTTCCAACGACACCGTAAGCAAATACCGCAGGGAAATAGGAAAGCTAACAGAATGTAATTTTTTGGGGAAAAGGAATAGGTGACATTTCAGGTCGAGACCCTTTCTTGATAAGTACAGGTGTCAGAGGTTATGGGGAGAAGGCAGGAGAATGGGTTTAGGAGGGAGAGATAGATCAGCCATGATTGAATGGCAGACTTGATGGGCCGAATGGCCTAATTCTACTGCTATTCCTTATGATCTTATGACCTTCTTCAGATCTTCAGGTCTGTGGAAGGGTTTCGAACCAAAATGTCACCCATTCCTTCTCTCTAGAGATGCTGCCTGGCCCACCGAGTTACTCCGGCTTCTTGTGTCTATATTTGGTGTAAACCAGCATCTGCAGTTCCTTCTTACACAGAATGTAATTGTTTGCTGTGAGAGGAACTAAATATCACAGTATGGTTTTTTTTTCTTCAGTTATAGAGGCTACCGATGAGAACACTTCTGTAGTTCTGCGTATGGCATTGATCTCCTTACTTAAGGAATGATGTTTAGAGCAGGACTACCAAAATAATACCAGGAATGTATAGGAGGGAACTGCAGATGCTGGTTTATACCGAAGACAGACACAAAAAGTATATGGACACAAAATGCTGGAGTAACTCAACGGATCAGGCAGCATCTCTGGAGAAAAGGAATAGGTGACGTTTCGGGTCGAGACCCTTCTTGAGTCTGAAGAAGGGTCTCAACCCAAAACATCACCTAATCCTTTTTTCCAGTGATGCTGCCTGACCCGCTGAGTTACTCCAGCTTTTTGTGTCTAACCTGGAATGTAGAGGTGTCCAATGAGGAAAGGCTGGTCAGGCTGAGTTTTATTTCCACTGTTCAGAAGAATGTTAAGCGACTTGATTGAAACATATAAGATACGGAGGGCTTTTGACAGGGTGGACGTGGAGAGGATGTTTCCTTGCATGTGGGTCACTGTTTAAGAATAAGGGCTTGCCTTGTCTTAAACGGAGATCAGGTTAAATAGTTTTCTCTCAGAGGCTTGTGTGTGCTTGAAATCTCTCTTCATGGGCTGAAGGAAACAGAGTTTGTGAATATTCAAAAGGGTGTGGGGGTATCAATAGGTTTGCGATAAGGGAAAGGTTTCAGTGGGTGGATGAGAACGTGTAACTGAGGTTAAAATCAGATCAGATGCAAAGCCATGAAGCGGTGGAGCAGGATGTTTGTATGAAAGTAAGGTCGGTACAACGACAGCTACAACATTCCAGTGAAGAGAAAAAATATAGAAATGGAGAAATAGTGACACGATTACTTCTAACTTTCAGGAAATTAAACAAAATAAAATTGATTATGCTAGGATGTGTAGGGATTCGTAGGTTAATTGGCTTGATAAAAATGTAAAAACTGTCCGGTATAAAATTGTCCAACTTCCTAGTATTAGTCCCTGTGGACTCTTCGGAAGGTACAAGGTATAAGGATCGCTGGTCGGCGCGGACTCGGTGGGCCGAAGGGCCTGTTTCCGTGCTGTATCTCCAAACTAAACCAAACTAAGTGCCTATTATCACCTTTTCAGATCTCCTGTTTCCCTCTCCCCCTGACTCTCAGTCTGAAGAAGGGTCTCGACCCCAAAACATCACCTATTCCTTTTCTCCAGAGATGCTGCTGTCCCGCTGAGTTACTCCAGCGTTTTGTGACTATCACCAATACTGTTAAATATTTTTGTATAAAATCAGAATGCAACAGACATCAAGATTCATAGCATTTGGGGGCGGCACGGTGGTGCAGCGGTAGAGCTGGTGCCTTACAGCATCAGAGAACCAGGTTCGATCCTGACCATGGGTGCTGTTTGTACGGAGTTTGTACGTTCTCCCTGTGACCGCGTGGAATTTCCTCCGGGTGCTCCGGTTTCTTCCCACACTACAAAGACGTGCAGGTTTGTAGGTTAATTGGTTTCAGTAAAAACTGTAAATTGTCCCTAGTGTGTACAGTAGTGCTGGTGTACAGGGATCGCTTATCGGTGTGGACTCGGTGGGCCGAAGGCCTGTTTCCATGCTGTATCTCTAAACTAAATCAAACAATGTAGATCTACTCTCCTCAATGATCCCTCCCGTCACGATTAACAGCAATATATAGATATATAAAATCAAAAGAAAGTCAGAAAGGTGTTTGTAATCAGGAAATTGGTCTGTTACGGTGTTTGGATACTCTTACCTTTCCTGTTACAATCTCTATCTGTGTACTGTAATATACTGTATTATTTGGCAGTCATTTGCGGATTGCTGATTGCTGGTCAGTGCGAACTCGAAGGGCCTGTTTCCATGCTGTATCCCTGAAGTCTAAATACTCAGCAAGTCAGGGCAGCATCAACGGAAAAGAGGGTTAATGTTACGTGCCAATGACCATTCATCAGCAATATAATACCTAGTAATTAGATCGATGGCAAGGTTGAAATAGAACGTTGTATCGTAACCGATATTCACTTCTACTGGAAAGTAATCCTACTGAGGTGGGGTTTTCATGTCTACTCGGACATGGGCGTGCACCTTCATATGGGTGGTTTCTGAGACGTGTAAAGAAAAGGGTGTTGAGAAGAGGTATATTGGATGCTTGGGAAGACAATTAGATTATGCTCACTGTGTAGGAAGGAACTGCAGATGCTGGTTTAAATCAAAGGTAGACACAAAGTGCTGGAGTAACTCAGCGGAACAGGCAGCATCTCTAGAGGGAAGGAATGGGTTGGCATTTGGATCGAGACCCTTCTTCAGATAACGCTCACTAACTGACTCAGGATTCTATGCATGATTAACTCATGCCCATTGCTTCTGGTGCAGGAGCGATGCCAACTTTGTGCTGTCTGCTTATTTGCATTATTATTACTGTTTGCGGCCTGTACAAGTTTTATTGAATCATTAGTTGCACTCCACTGCCTTGCGGTCAAAATTAAAGGTTGGTTATTGGTGAATAAGGGTTGGGCTTTACTGCTATTGCTGTCAGAAATTGCAGTTTGTGGCTCGTTGGATGAAAAGGGTTCGTCGAGTTTGCCTCTTCCTCTTCCTCGTCCTCCTGCTAATGCTCCCCCTTCTCCAAATGCACGTCAGTCGCCATTCCCAAATTGAGTTGAATTCAGTTCAGTTTAGTTTATCGTCAGGTGTACTGAGGTACAGTGAAAAGCTTTTGCTGCGTGCTATCCAGTCAGCGGAAAGTCAGTCTGAGGAAGGGTCTCGACCCGAAACGTCGCCCATTCCTTCTCTCCAGAGATTAGTCCAGCATTTTGTGTCTATCAGCGAAAGACTATACAGGATTACAATCGAGCCATCCACAGTATACAGATATGTGATGAAGGGAAATAAGTGCAAGACAAAGCCCAGTAAAGTCTGATCAAAGATAGTCCGAGGGTCTCCAATGAGGTAGATAGTAGTCCAGCACTGCTCTCTAGTCATTGATAAGATGGTTCAGTTGCCTGATAACAGCTGGGAAGAATCTGTCCCTGAGTCTGGAGGTGTGCGTTTTCACACTTCTATACCTTTTGCCCGATGGAAGAGGGGAGGAAGAGGGAGTGGCCGGGATGCGACTCGACCTTGATTGCGCTGCTGGCCTTGCCGAGGTAGAGTGAAGTGTAAATGGAGTCAATGGAAGGGAGGTTGGTTTGCGTGATGGTCTGGGCAGCGTCCACAACTCTGCGATTTCTTGCGGTCTTGGATGGAGCTGTTCCCAAACCATGCAGTGATGCATCCTGATAAAATGCTTTCTGCGGCGCATCTGTAGAAGTTGGTGAGAGTTGTTGGGGACATGCCCAACTTTCTAAGGCTTCGAGGGAAGCAGAGGAGTTGGTGTGCTTACTTGGCCATTGCTTCAATCTGGTGGCAAGACCTGAAGGCTGCGGGCGGTAGGATGATGTAGGGTACAGCAGGACACGATGAATCTTGCTGTTTGTTCTGTCAGTATCGCAGAGTTCCTGCAGGCTGCTCTCGGCCAGTGGACATGTAGTTTAAGCGGAATGCTCTAACACCTTTCATTGTGCTTGTGCACACCTCCTCAGGTAGGAATGCGCAGGAAGGAACTGCAGATGCCGGTTTAAACCGAAGATTGACACAAAAAGCTGGAGTAACTCAGTGGGACAGAAGCATCTCTGGGGAGAAGGAATGGGTGACGTCACCCGTCCCTTCTCTCCAGAGATGCTACCTGTCCCGCTGAGTTCCTCCAGCATTTTGTGTCTATCTCCTCAGGTGGGAACATGACCTGTTATGCCCGCTCTCTGACTTCCTGTTCACAGAGGGGAATACCTTTTACTTTTACTTTACTTTCGAGAAACAGCGTGGAAACAGGCCCTTCGGCTCACCGAGCCCGCTCCGACCAGCGTTCCCCGCACCTGACACTGTCCTACACACACACACAGCAGACGATTGACAATTTTACCCACACAATTCACCGGCAAACCTGCACGTCTTTGGAGTGTGCGATGACACCGAAGAACTCGGAGAAAACCCACAGTGTCACGGCGAGAACGTGCAAACTCCGTACAGACAGCACCTGTAGTCAGGATCGAACACGGGTCTCTGGCGCTGTGAGGCAGCAACTCTACCCGCTGTGCCACCGTGCCGCCCTTTTGCTTTACTTTACTTTGGAGATGCAGCGTGGAAACAGGCCCTTCGTCCCACCGAGTCCGTGCCGACCAGCGATCACACCATACAGTAGCACTATTGCACACACAAGGGACTAGTCATCATTTACAGAGGACAGTACAAACTCCGTACAGACCAGCACCCAAAGTCCGGATCGAACCAGTGTCTCTGGCGCTGTGAGGCAGTAACTCCACCACTGCGCCACCGTGCCTTACAACACACTCATTTCTGGTGGCAATTTGTTTGTGCAGAACCGTGACTGAGGCCAAAGTCTTTAGCAGCTGGCACACTCCCTGCAGACTCTAGCAACTTTCAATATAGTAGAAAGCATCAGACACTTACAATTACATTAACAACCGGTGCAAATCAAGCAGCAACTGACCTGAAAATGATGGATGATCCCTTTAAGTTGTGACACTCGAGGCTGTGGGCAGTGTATTGTTCCCCCTGTTGCTGAATTTATCTTTGACTGCGTGAGGTTCAATGAGGTGCCACTTCAGGAGTCAAGAGTGTTTTATTATCATATGTCCCAGATACCGACTACGGGTGCTGTCTGTACGGAGTTTGTACGTCCTCCCTGGTGACCGCGTGGGTTTTTCTCCGAGATCTTCGGTCCCCAGATAGAACAATGAAATTCGTACTTGCAGCAGCACAACAGAATATGTGAACACTCGACAGGATATGTTATATGGAGTGTGGACACAAAATGCTGGAGTAACTCAGCGGGACAGGCAGCATCTCTGGAGAGAAGGAATGGGTGACGTTTCAGGTGGAGACCCTTCTTCAGTAATATGGAGTTTTAGCTACAAAATGACCACCCTAGAGATGGATGCCACTTCCTCTTATGGTTTTGTTCTCATTATCTGAATATGCTGATCTTTCTCATGTCCATGCTATCTACAAAGAATTACCCATCACCAATTCCAAACATCTAGACTCTTGACTTCAGTGTCAGTCCTGAATTTTTTTATGTTTAGGAAGGAATTGCAGATGCTGGTTTACACTGATGCTAAATGCCGGAGTAACTCAGCAGGTCTGGCGGCATCTCTGGAGAAAGGAATAGATGACATTTCGGGTCGAGACCTTTCTTCCGACTCAAGTCCGAAGGAAGGGGTCTCACCCCAAAACGTCACCTATACCTTTTCTCCAGAGATCCTGCCTGACCCGCTGAGTTACTCCAGCTTTTTTTGTGTCCGAAATTCTTCTTTTAGTTTAGTTTAGTTTATTGTCATGTGTACCGAGGTACAGTGAAAAGCATTTTGTCGCGTGCTAACCAGTCAGCGGAAAGATAATACATGATTACGGGGACCCGCCGTAGGGTGGCCCCGAAAACAAAGGGGGACCATTGGGGACTGAATGTAATACTTTGTACCTTTGGGCGGCGCCTTTATGTGGTAACTCTTTGCATACCTTGCGTATGCAAAACGAAGAATCTCACGGTGACATGTCACATGTGATAATAAAGTATCATTTATTCATTCATTCATTCATTCATTCATTCATTCATTCAAAGTCCAGTAAAGTCCGATTAAAGATAGTCCAAGGGTCTTCAATGAGGTAGATGGTAGCTCAGGACGCTCGCTAGTTGGTGATAGAATGGTTCAGTTGCCCGATAACAGCTGGGAAGAAACTGTCACTGAATCTGGAGGTGTGCACTTTCATTCTTCTGTATCTTTAGTTTTTAATTTTGTTTAGAGATACAGCCCGGAACAGTCCCTTTGGCCCACCGAGACCGCGCTGACCAGCGATCCCCACACACTAACATTATCCTACACACACCAGGAACAATTTACAACTTTACCCAGCCAATTAGCCTACAAACGTGTATGTCTTTGGAATGTGGGAAGAAACCGGAGCACCCGGAGAAAACCCACGCAAGTCACGGGGAGAACGTACAAACTCCATACAGACGGCACCCATAGTCAGGATCGAACCCGGGTCTCTGGCGTTGTGAGGCAGCTCTACCAGCTGTGCCACTGTGCTACCTGTAGATAAGTGCAGACCACAACCAAAGTTGGCAAGGTATGATTAAACCATCTACAGTCCACCACCGATTTTCCGGCACCCTTGGTTCCAGAGCCTTTCTGGATTAACTGTTTGGCCGGACAACAGAGGTCACGACCTTGGGGGTTGAGATACCGGCCTGCGAAGTCGACCGTGGAAGTCGACTATGGGAACGGATCTGCGACTCCGGCCGGGCCAGAGTACCAGAGCCCTGGCCACAGGAGGCAAATTCAACCCGCTGATCGGCGCAGAACTCCAACGAGGCCGATATCGACCGCCTCACCCGCCCTAGACACCACATTTTCGGGGGACTTCCGTGGGGGTGGGCGGGGAGTTTTCTCCGGATTAAAGGGGGTGGGGGGGGGGGGGGCTGGACCACCAGTTGCTGGAAAGTCGGTGGTGGATGTAGATGATTCGATCATATCTTGCCAATTGACATGTATTGTGTTGCAGGAGTTATTCATAAGTTGCTTGCTTGTCTCGAGTTACAGTGGTGACAACACTTTGGATTTCTTTGGGATGTCAAAGTACCGTGTAAATACTAATGTTTTTTAAATTATATTTTGAATCTTCTATTGCATGCTCATAAAGATATATCAGACTTGCCCCTGAAATAAATAAGCTCAAATTGCTGAGACTATGAAACTCAGAACTTTATCCCAGGGTGGGAATGTCCAACACTAGAGGGCACAGTGGCTAAGTGAGA
Source organism: Malacoraja senta (assembly GCA_038087875.1). Lineage (NCBI taxonomy): Eukaryota > Metazoa > Chordata > Chondrichthyes > Rajiformes > Rajidae > Malacoraja > Malacoraja senta. Next base: position 7,800,972 of record CM075980.1, on the reverse strand, counting down.
GGGGGTCAGTCTGTGTGGGACAGGTGTTTTACACAGAGTGGCTGGAACATTGCCAGGGGAGGTGGTGGAGGCAGACACGATAGTGGCGTTTTAAGAGGCTTTTAGAGAGGTTCAGGAATGGAGCAAGGAATAGAGGGAAGATACAAAATGCTGGAGAAACTCAGCGGGTGAGGCAGCGTCTATGGAGAGAAGGAATAGGTGACGTTTTGGGTCGAGACCCTTCTTCAGACTGATGTCAGGGGAGGGGGGTAGGACAAAGGAAGAAAGTAGGTGGAGACAGTGGGACTAGCGGGGAGGACTGGGAAGGGGGAGGGGGAGAGAGAGAGAGAGAGCAAGGCCTACCTGGAATTAGAGAAGTCAATGTTCATACTGCTGGGGGTGTAACCTACCCAAGCGAATAAACAAGGAATAGAGGGATATGGATCATGTGCAGGCAAATAAGATCAGTTCCACTTGGCATCATGTCCGGCACAAACATCGTGGGCAGAAGGGCCCGTTCCTGTGTTTTTTATTTAGTTGTAGAAACACAGCACAGATACAGGCCCTTCGGCCGACCGGGTCACCACTGACCAGCCACCCCCGCACATTAACACCACCCGACACACACTGGGGACAATTTACATTGATACGCAAGCCAATTAACCTACCAACCTGCACGTCTTTGAAGTGTGGGACGAAACCGATGATCTCGGGGAAAACCCACGCAGTCACGGGGAGAACGTACAAAACAGACAGCACCCGTAGTCAGGATCGAACCCGGGTCTTTTGGCGCTGTAAGGCAGCAACTCTACCGCTGCGCCACCGTGCCGCCCTGTACTGTACTGCTCTACGTTCAACGTTAGGAAATGTTTGGTGCAAAGAAACAGACAAAGTTAATGGTAGAAGAAAAATAATTAACTTTAATCCTAATTGTTTAGATATGTCAAAAGGACAAGATTGTATTGTGACCTTGTAAACTGAATCCTTTACTAATCAACTGTGTTCAAGACTTCCTGATAAGTATTAAGTCACACAGAGAGATTATATCATCTTTGATCCGTCTGTTGTTGTATTGAAGGCCAGTTCACTGCTCAGGTGATTGCTCTTCCCATGGATGCCTGTCCTGAGGGTTTGTTCCTTTGCACCGTCCCACTCAGCTGAGTATTTGATAATTACCTATGAAAGTGGACGAAGACGTTAAATCTGCCAAATTATCACCAATCACCTTGCAGTCACCATCTTCCTTCAAAATGACTATTAATTGTACATGTCCGTCTGGTTGTGTATCATTCAACCCCAGTACACGTGGCAGTAAGATGAATTAGCAATTCATGTTGATTAGGAGCAGAATTAGGCCATTCGGCCCATCGAGTCTACTCCGCCATTCAATCATGGCTGATCTATCTTTCTCTCCCGATCCCCATTCTCCACCCAGGACCGTAAGAAATTGCAGCGAATTGTGGACGCAACCCAGGCCATCACACAAACCACCCTCCCTTCCATTGACTCCATTTATACCTCACGCTGCCTCGGCAAGGCCAGCTATAATCGAGGCGAGTCACACCCCGGCCACACCCTCTTCTCCCCTCTCCCATCGGGCAAAAGGTATAGAAGTGTGAAAGCGCACACCTCCAGATTCAGGGACAGTTTCTTCCAGCTGTTATCAGGCAACTGAATCATCCTACCACAACTCCTGAACTACTATCTACCTCTTTGATGCCCCTCGGCCTATCCTTGGCCAGACTTTGCTGGCTTTACCTTTCACTAAACGTTATTCCCTTATCATGTATCTCTACACTGTAAATGGATTGATTGTAATCACGTATTACCTTTCTGCTGACCGGTTAGCACGCGACAAAAAGCTTTTCACTGTACCTCGCTGCACGTGACAATGAACTAAACTGAAACTGATTCTCCTGCCTTCTCCCCGTAACCTCTGACACCTTACTAATCAAGAACCTGGCTCTTTCTGCTTTAAAAATGCCACATGGGAGGCCTGTAGACTATGGAAGAGCTTGCCACCACGGGGTTTAGCTGCCATGTGCCAAAAGGGGCCCACTCACTTAATGCTCCTCAATGGAACAATATGCTGCAGGGTCTGCTTCAATGTGCACTGCTCATTGTCAATGTATGGGGAAGGTTTAGAGGTGTATGGGCCTAGCGCAGGTTAATGGAACTAACGTAATAATTAAACGGTTCAACGGAGGGTTCAACGGTGACTGCACAGTGAAACTATTTTGGCATTTATTACTCGTGTGGACTCCGCCATGTTTGTGGCGCCGTTATTCAAAGGCAGCAACTCTACCGCTGCGCCACCATGCCGCCCGTGCCACCGAGTGACTCCAGCATTTTGTGTCTTTCCTATGTTATGTAGGATGTTCTAATAGAAATGTGGTCGATAATGTAGAAATTTGAGATCGTATTAACTCATTATCTTTCAGCGACCAAATCCGTCTTATCTAATTCCAGTATTGACTATGTTTGTGAATGATAATGCTTTATCCACTTATAGTTCCATCTGAAGGTTCTTCTGCTGCTGATTGTTGTCACGGGAATGGGAGGAACATTTCAGCATGGACTCAATATGTCTCTCATTAACGCACCATCTATTGTGAGTAGCCCGTACCTTCATATGAGTGGGAGCAAGAAAATGATATTAACGGCATTGGCAGTAACTTGTTGGTGAGGTGGTCTTAGATTCAGGTCTTATCCTCCCTTTATTGTCAAACCCCTTAGATTTGAGGATGACTTGCTTGTTCGGAGTGGAAAGATGAGAAGAATAGATCAGGTAGCACAGAGCCTCTTGCCCAGAGTGGGGGAATCAAGAACCAGTGGACATGGATTTAAGGTGAGGGGGGGAGAGATTTAACAGGAACTTGAGGGGTAACTTGTTGACACAAAGGGTGGTAGGTGTATGAAACGAGTTGCTGGAGGAGGTAGTTGAGGCAGGGACTATCGCGACGTTTAAGAAACATTTAGACAGGTACACGAGGACAGGTTGAGAGGAATATGAGACAAACACAGCAGGTGAGACGAATGTAGATGGGACATGTTGGCCAATGTGGGCAAGTTGGGCTGAAGGGCCTGACTCCACACTGTATAACTATGACTCAAGGTCTGTTCCTTTCATGCTGCTTGCCATTTGAAATACATTTTCAAAAATCCCTCTAAAATGTCACCAGTGGGAGAGTCTATGACCAGAGGGCACAGCCTCAGAATAAAAGGACGAACATTTAGAAAGGAGATGAGGAGGAATTATTTTAGTCAGAGGATGGTGAATCAGTGGAATTCACGGCCGATTTACAATCTTTACCAAAGCTAATTAACCGACAAACCTGCACGTCTTTGGAGGGTGGGAGGAAACCGGGGCGCCCGGAGAAACCCCACACGGTCACAGGGAGAACGTACAAACTCCATACAGACAGCACCCGTAGTCAGGATCGAACCTGGGTCTCTGGCGCTGTGAGGCAGCAACTCTGCCTCTGTGCCACCGTGCCTCTTGTTTTTAAATGCTCCTGATATTGAGAGCAGGCATTCCTCGGTGGAAAGTAGCTCATTTTCCCTGTAGCGCTGACATGGAGGAGACTTTGACAGAGAGGCAGAACGCTACAGTAGATCAGGAGGTGGAAGGGAAGAGGACGCTGGAAGCTTTAGAAACACAGAGCATACTCCGAAGTCCTTAGACACAAACATTGGTCTCCGATGGTGCAGAAAGGGTTTGACGGGGAAGGGTTCTCTCACCGCCAGCCAAGCCAGGTCTTGGTGCTTGTTGGTTGGTTCTGGCGATGAGGCATTTCACCAGACGAAATAGGTGTACCACCAGCGCACGCTGCCCTCGGGACGGCTGCTATGGAGAGGAGACGGTTGCCCACCACTGAAGCTCGATGCATCCAACGCCAAGGCTCTGTGGGAGAGGACCACTGTCTAGGGTGCTTCCGCTGCTGGACATTGACGGCAGGGTGTGGTGGAGACGCCCCTCAAACAAGGGAAGGGATATCACCCCAGATGGCCACTTGAGTGGCAAGGGTGCCAGGTATAAAGGTATTTCTGCGAAAAATACCAGATACGACGCTAATGAATGTATGTACCGACTCTGAAAATGTCGAGGAATTTTTGCACAGTTCTTGTTTCGTATATTTTTCACACAAAGGGTGGTGGGTTGTATGGAACAAGCTGCCAGAGGAGATAGTTGAGGCTGGGACTACCCCATCGTTAAAGAAACAGTTAGACAGGTGCATGGATAGGACAGGTTTGGAGGGATATGGGCCAAGCTCAGGCAAATGTGACTTTGTAGCTGGGACATGTTGGCCGGTGTGGGCAAGTTGGGCCGAAGGGACAGTTTCCACACTGTATCTATCACTCTATGACTATATATTTTTTATTCCAAATAAAGTTTAATTTGATTTAACCTGTTCAGTGCCACCCCTGATTATACTCATTTTGGTTTAGATTTGCCTTAGTTAAGTCATCCTTGCCCTACAAAAAACTCGGCACTGGGTGACCAATAGTGAAAAAAAATGTTGCCAGTGAACGGGTAAAAAAAAAATCATAATCAATCCTTTCCAATTCCAGTACATTAAGTATTTTATCAACGAGACTTGGCTGGAGCGTCATGGGACAGCGATGGAAGGGCAGGCAATAAAGGTGCTGTGGACGGTCATTGTATCAGTCTACCCAGTCGGAGCTGTGTTTGGAGCTTTGATCGCTGGACACCTGGCTGTTAGATACGGAAGGTAAGATCAGAGGCGACCAGGCTTTGCAACCATTACTTGCTTTTACCTGCGGAAGAGCTGCTGCCTTCCAGCGCCAGGGACCCGGGTTCTATCCCGGTTACAGGTGCTGTCTGTACATTCTCCCCGTGACCTGCGTGGGTTTTCTCCGAGATCTTTGGTTTACACTCACACTCCGAAGGCGTACAGGTTTGCAAGTTAATTGGCTTGGTGTAAATGGAAAATTGTCACTAGTGTGGGTAGGATAGTGTTAGTTTGCGGGAATCACTGGTTGTCGCGGACTCGGTGGGTCGAAGGGCCTGTTTCCGAGCTGTATCTCTAAACTAAACTAAACTAAACATCCCACCCATTGCAAAGACGCCACCATTACCATCCTACCCATTCTTCTTCTTGCGTATGGCGTGCACAGCCTAACGTTTTTCGGGGCTTCCGCAGCGGCGACTTCTCCCGCCCGAGTTGCGGGGTTGAAGAGCACCTGGAGCGGGGCTTTACATCGTCGCCCCGCGCGGCTTGGAATGGCCGCCGGACTTTGCGAGCGCGCGCCGGGGCTCTAACACCAAGACCCGGTGCGCGACCTTGCATTACCCGGCGTGGCTTTAATGGCCGCGGGATAATCACCATCGCCCGCCGGGGGCTTTGACTTTGACTCTGACATCGGGGGGGGGGGAGTGCAGTGGAGAGATATGTTGTTTTGCCTTCCATCACAGCGCTGTGATGGATGTATATGTAAATTGTGTTGTGTCTCGGGTCTTCTTGGTTTTTTAATGTATGGCTGCAGAAACGACATTTCGTTTGGACCTCAACGGGGTCCAAATGACAAATTTGTCCAAAAGGCAAATAAATTGTATTGTATTGTATTGTTGTAGGACAACTTGTTCTATTTGATCTTATTTGATTGTGCACGCCAGGTTGATTGCATTCGTCGAAACAGGGCGGACTACGTGAAGGTTGCAATCTCCCACCCCATCCTACCCATTGCAATGACTCCACCATTAACCACCCACCCAGAGTGAGAACTCCACCGTGACATTGCACCCAACATGAGGTTCGCATCGGACCCAGTGCAGGGACTCCACCTGCAGCATCCCACCGAGGGCACGGACACCCTCTCCCCGACTCTCAGTCTGAAGAAGGGTCTCGACTCAAAACATCACCCACTCCTTCTCCCCAGAGGTGTTGCCTGTCCCTGCTGGGTTACTACAGCATTTAGTGTCTATCTTTGGTGTAAACCAGCACCTGCAGCACCTTCCTCCACGTGGCATCTTACTGTTAGAGATTAGCTGCTGAGCCTTTTCTACCATCGGTACGATCCTTTCGCTCAGTAGTAGAGCCCTTTTTCCAACAATACAACACTGGACTGTCATTTTCTCTTCTGCAGTTATATCTCCTTTCTGCTGCTTGTTCAAAGCAGATGTGACCAACGGCAGTTCAACTCGTTTCTATTGACGTCTGCCGAGGTAGTATTAGAGTCACAGGTGATACAGTGTGGAAACAGGCGCTTCGGCCCAACTTGCCTACACCTGACAACATTTACCACTCAGATTCCTACGCTAGTCCCACCTGCCCACGTTTGGTCCATATCCCTCCAAACCTGTCCTATCCAGAATGACATTACGGTACTTTGTGATGGGTGGTGACACTGTGGTCAATGTGAGGGGGGTCTGTGATGTATTCACGCTGCTGAATGGACCCTTTCAAAATCCAATGCATTGCCTTGCAGGAAGAACTGTCTGGTATTCAACAATCTTGTGGCAATAGTGGCAGCTTTAATAGTGGGTTTCAGCAGGATGGCCAGGTCTTTTGAGATGATCCTGGTGGCGAGGTTCCTGTATGGAGTAAATGCAGGTACTGGCGACATTACATTCACTTTGCAAGACTTTGAATCATGATATTTCTAATGCAAATGTTAATGTGTGTAGAGTCGTGGAGTGATACAGTGTGGAAATAAGGCCCTTCGGCCCAACTTGACCAAACATGTCCCAGCTACACTAGTCCCACCTGCCCACGTTTGGTCCACATCCCTCCAAACCTGTTCTATCCATGTGCCTGTCTAACTGTTTCATAAATGTTGGGACAGTCCCAGCCTCAACTACCTCCTCTGGCAGCTTGTTCCATACACCCACCACCCTTAGTGTGAAAAATTTACCACTCAGATTCCTGCCAAATCTTTTTCCCTTCACCTTAAACCTATGTCCTCTGGTCCTCGATTCACTCACTCTGGGCAGGAGTGTGCATCTACCTGATCTATTCCTCTCATGATTTTATACACCTCAATAAGATCACCCCTCATGCTCCTGTGCTCCAAGGAATAGAGTCCCAGCCTACTCAACCTCTCCCCACAGCTCAGACCCTCTAGCCTTGGCAACATCCTTGTGTCTTCTCTGTACCCTTTCCAGCTTGCCAACATCTTTCCTATAACATGGTGCCCAGAACTGAACACAATGCCCAAAACAGCTCATATACATAGACACACTGAACCTTTCCTTCTCGTTTACTATAATGTTTACCGTGTTCAATGTTTACATATTCTGTTGTGCCGCTGCAAGTAAGAATGTCATTGTTCTACCTGGGACAAATGAAAATTAAACACTCTTGATTCTTGAATTATATGTGCTTCAGATTTAAACTCTTTACAACTCAGGACCCGATTTCCTATTAGCAGACTTTTATTGCAGTGCTGTGCTGTGCTTAAGCTTTGACAATAGACCGAGTTACCAAAGCAAAGATGGCCCGATAGTTTTCAAAGAGAGAAACAAAAATATATAACGTTGATGAATTCTCACCTGGAAATCTGTAAGGTTATGCGGCTGCTTATCTATTCTTAATACGGAAAGCTCAGTTTCAAAAGTGCTGTTTCAAGGTGAGAAATGAATTTCTAAAAATCTCCATTCTTAAGAAAACATTACGCCACTCTTCCCATGATTTCAAACCTCCCGCCCTCTCCCGTCTCGTTACCCCCCCCCCCTCCCATTCCTGTGACATTAACCCCCTTACCCTATCTCTAAAGTCTAAAGTCTGCCCCTCCCATGCCATCAAACCCCCCTCTTTCCTCTCAGGACATTAAACTCCCGACACATGACAGCACGGTGGCGCAACGGTAGAGTTGCTGCCTCACAGCGCCAGAGGTCCGGATTAGATCCTGACTACAGGTGATGTCTGTACGGAGTTTGTACGTTCTCCCTGTGCCCTGCGTGGGCTTTCTCCAGGATCTTTGCTTTCCTCCCGCACTCCACAGACGTACAGGTTTCTAGGTTAATTAGTGTGGTATAAATGTAAGCTTGTCCCTGGAGTTTGTAGGATAGTGTGAGTATGCGGGGATTGCCGGTCGGTACGGACGTGGTGGGCCGAAGGGCCTGTTTCCACGCTGTGTCTCTAAATTAAAATAAACATAAACAAGCTATTAAACCCTCTCCTTCCCATGTCATTAATCCCCCCTAATCTAATGTGGAGAAGGCAGGAGAATGGGGTGAGAGGGGAGAGATAGATCAGCCATGATTGAATGGCGGAGTAGATTTGATGGGCCGAATGGCCTAATTCTACTTCTATCATTTATGGCCTTATGATCTTATGACTTCAGCGCCACTTTCTTTCCAGTGTCACTTTTTTTCCTGTGTTAAGGTCTGTCCACCTCCCTGACCTTCGCAACTCTCCATTCAAGTTAGGCCTCTGCTGTCACAGGCAGGCAGTCACAGCTCTAACACTACTGCAACTGGCCGCTAGTGCTGATCCCAGGTTCAATTCAACAAGCCGACAAGACAAGTGTTTTATTTCCAAAGATAAACACAAAATGCTGGAGTAACTCAACGGGTCGGGCAGCATCCCTGGAGAAAATGGACAGGTGACGTTTCGGGTCGAGATCCTTCTTCAGACTGAAGGAGGGTCCCGACCCTAAACGTTGCCTATCCATTTTCTCCAGAGATGCTGCCGGACCCGCTGAGTTACTCCAGCATTCTGTGTCTATTTGTGGTGTAAACCAGCACCTGCAGTTCATTTTTAATGTACGTTTTATTTCTTCTCCACCTGAAGGAAATGGCATGAATATTCACTGCATGTACCTCATGGAATGTTCCCCGAAGAAGTTGCGAGGGCTTGTGACCATCACCACGGCGATATTCATTTCCCTGGGTAAATGCTTAGGACAGATTGTTGGACTCAGGTCAGTCTCTTTGTGTTGCTTCAGTGCGTTCAGCTGCGTAGGATTACATTGCCATCCACAGTGTGGGTGGGAGCAAAGTTCATTCACAAACTAAGGGGCTTCTGGAAGAGCGGCACGGTGGCGCAACTGGTAGAGTTTCTGCCTCACAGCGCCAGGGACCTGGGTTCCATCCTGACCTTGGGTGCTGTCTGCGTGGAGTGTGCACGTTTTCTCCGTGACCACATGGGTTTCCTCCTGGTGCTCCAGGTTTCCGCCCACAAAGGCGTGCGGGTTTGTAGATTGAGTGGGCGCTGTACTTTGCCGCTAATCTGTAGCGAGTGGATGAGAAAGTGGGATAGCATTGAGCCAGTGTGAACAGATGGCCGGCATGGACTTGTTGGGCCGAAGGGTCTGTTTCCACACTGTATCTCTAAACAAAATTAAATAGTGTGTGATGTTCCACAGTGATACATCAAAGTGGTAGTTCAGGGCAATGCATGAATTCCTGGGCATTTAACGCCGGTTACTCCAGCGCTTTGTGTCCAGTTTTGTAAACCAACACTTGCAGTTACTTGTCATCTCCAGACACCGATGGTTTTTTTTGTCAGAATACTTTCCCAACTTGTCTATTTTCCCTCTCTACTCCCCGGGGTTGGTGGCTCCTTTGCCCTCAGGAGAAGGTCACGAATGGTGACAAGTTACACGTGCCATGGATCACGGTGGGCCAACCTGGCCGGATCCATGCCCTGTAACAAGGCATTCAGTGCCAGGCTCATGGGGAGCCAGTGAAAGGTACCATCTTCCCGGTTAGTGACATCATCTCCAGCCTTCTCCCTCAATGATCTGAGTCCACCCTGCCTGGCACGGTTGTTTAGTGTAGTTCAGTTTAGTTTATTGTCACGTGTACCCAGGTACAGTGAAAAGCATTTTGTTGCGTGCTAACCAGTCAGCGGAGAGACAACACAAGATTGCAATCGAGCCGTCCACAGTGTACAAATACATGATGAAGGGAATAACGTGAATAACACTTTGTGCAAGAGAAAGCCAATAAAGTCCGATCCAAGGTAGTCCGAAGGTCTCCAATGAGGTAGATGCTAGCTCAGGTCAGCTCTCTAGTTGTGGCTGTTGTCTCCATTATAACACTTGACCCAGCAGTCACACAGCATCTGAAGAATTTAGTCTCAGCTTCTAATGCGGCACAGGTTTGAAGCCACTCTGCATGTGTATGTTGTGACAAAGTTCAGAGCTCACAACCTCACCTCAGTAAGCCGACCTTCCCAAACACAAGGACCGCTGAGAAGCTGCCGTGCCGAGGAGGCGGTGGTCAGTGGAGCATAAATCCTCTGGCCCTGACTGGGGGTGACAGACTTTGGACTGTAGAGATACAGGTAACAGGTAACAGGCCCTTCGGCCCACCGAGTCCGTGCCGACCAGCGATCACACTGGCACTAACACCTACACATTAGTGACAATTTACAATTTGCTGATGCCAAGCAACCTTCAAGGCTGCACATCTTTGGAGTGTGGGAGGGGACTGAAGCACCCGGAAAAAACCCACAGAGTCGTGCAAGCTCCGTACGGTCAGCACCCGTGGTCAGGATCGCACCCGGGGCTCCGGCAATGTACGGGGGGGGATCGGCGCGTACTCGGTGGGCCAAAGGGCCTGTTTCCACGCTGCAACTCTGAAGTCTAAACTCCCAAAGTCTAAAGAAATGGGTGCCAGGGGCAGCACTCAGTAAGTACTGTGCAGAGCAGTTTCACAGCGTAATGTTTCATGTCTTTGCCAATGTTGGTTTCACTTGAACAAGAAATCTTCTGTGGATAGAAATGTCTGCAAAAAAAACCCGATTCGAGTGGTTAAATATATCTCAACCTTGTGTTGTTTGTTCTGTTTGTTTCTCCAGAGAGATTTTAGGCAGTGAAAGTGTGTGGCCTTTCTTGATGGCCTTCAATGCCATACCTGCCTTTATACAGCTCGTCATCTTGCCCTGGTTTCCAGAGAGCCCCAGATACCTCCTGATTGACAAAGGAAACAGGGATTTGTGCACAAATGGCAAGTGACAACAAGTTATCTCCTGAACCATACTTTTAAAGTCCATTACTCTACCTATCAACGGCCAAATGTTTCTACTATTCAGCATTACAGTTGAATTCACGGTAGTCGGTGCCAAGCAGGGTGAAGTAACATTGCATTGATTGAGATTCAGTGTTTCAGGCTGCTGTGAGATTCTAGCGGCACAGTGGTGCAGCGGTACAGTTGCTGGCTCACAGCGCCCAGAGACCCAGGTTCGATCCTGACCACGGGTGCTGTCTGTACGGAGTTTGTACGTTCTCCCCGTGACTTGCGTGGGTTTTTCTCCAGTTGCTCCGGTTTCCTCCCACACTCCAAAGACATACAGGTTTGTAGGTCAATGGGCTTGGTAAAATTGTAAATTGCCCCTAGTTTGTAGGATAGTGTTAGTGTGCCAGGATCGCTGGTTAGCGTGGACTCAGTGGGCCGAAAGGCCTGTTACATAGATACATAGATACATAGAAAATAGGTGCAGGAGTAGGCCATTCGGCCCATTCGGCCCATTCAATATGATCATGGCTGATCATCCAACTCAGTATCCCGTACCTGCCTTCTCTCCATACCCCCTGATCCCATTAGCCACAAGGGCCACATCTAACTCCCTCTTAAATATAGCCAATGAACTGGCCTCAACTACCCTCTGTGGCAGAGAGTTCCGGAGATTCACCACTCTCTGTGTGAAAAAGTTTTTCCTCATCTCGGTCTTAAAGGATTTCCCCCTTATCCTTAAGCTGTGACCCCTTGTCCTGGGCTTCCCCAACATCGGGAACAATCTTCCTCCATCTAGCCTGTCCAACCCCATAAGAGATACAGCTGTTTCCACGCTGTATCTCTAAACTAAGCTAAACTAAATTAAATAGTATTCAAAAGTGGAAATGTCAGCTCTGCTGTTACCTATTAGCGCAGACTGATTGTCCAAAGATTTATTTGTAGGAAGATTGGCATTAGTGATTATCTTCCAAAATCAGTACCCCGTTCCTGCTTTCTCCCCATATCCCTTGATTCCATTAGCTCTAAGAGCTAAATCTAACTCTCTCTTGAAAACATTAACTGTTTGCATCCGATGGGGTTTCCAGGAAGACTCGGGTATCACAAGCCAAGCCCGTTGTCAGTGTCGAAGACAGACACAAAAAGCTGGAGTAACTCAGCGGGTCAGACATTATCTCTGGAGAAAAGGAATAGGTGACGTTTCAGGTCGAGACCCTGCTCCATCTTTTTGTTCTGAAGAACTTTTTTTTGGTCTGAAGAAGGGTCTCGACCAGAAAGGTCACCTATTCCTTTCCTCCATATGAAACATTACCAAACGTCCTTTGTCAATGCAAATGCACCATATTCACTCGTTCTTATTACCTATTCTGCAATTTATATGAAATTGCAATTAATTTGTCAACATAATTTCACTTTCATAAATCCCTCAAATTTCCCTCAAATTCTACGTATTAATTTCTAGATCCTAATTTACTGAAACTTTTCCAAATCTCAGGTTTAAGGGCCTCGCTTGGCCTTTTTACTATCTTCATCTTCTCTGTATCACGGATGGACCACTTTTCCTGTTGTGTTTGTGTGCTTTAAAAGGTCTGAAGAAGCGTCTCGACCCGAAACATCACACATTCCTTCTATCCAGAGATGCTGCCGGTCCCGCTGAGTTACTCCAGCATTTTGTGTCTGTCCAGGGTTTAAACCAGCATCTGCAGTTCCTTCCTATGCATTGTTAGTGTAGCAGGCAAGGTCTTAAAATGGAGAAATCCTCAGTCCTAATACATCCAACTTGCATAAGATTGGGATGGATAGTCTGGACTCTGGAGAGCAATTCTGCACAGAGTTGTAGACAGCAACAAACTGTTAGAAGGTCTCTACAGGTCATGTCATAAGGTCATAAGTGATAGGAATAGAATTAGGCCATTCGGCCCATCAAGTCTACTCTGCAATTCAATCATGGCTGATCTCTCTCCCTCCAAACCCTATTCTCCTGCCTTCTCCCCATAACCCCTGACACCCGTACTAATGAAGAAGCTATCTATCTCTGCCTTAAAAATATCCACTGATGGTCTCCACAGCCTTCTGTGGCAAAGAATTCCACAGATTCACCACCCTCTGACTAAAGAAATTTCTCCTCATCTCCTTCTTAAAAAGAACGTCCTTTAATTCTGAGGCTGTGACCTCTGGTCCTAGACTCTCCCACTAGTGGAAAAATAGTCTCCACATCCACTCTATCCAACGTCAGGCAGCATCTGTGGAGGGAAATGGACAGACGATGTCTCAGGTTTCCTCAGGCTGCTTCATCTGTATCCGTCCATAGATGCTCCCTGACCCACTGAGCTCCTCCAGCAGTTTGATTCCTTATACTCTAGATTCCAGCATCTGCAGTCCCTTGTGTCTGCTCACGATCATGCTGACGAACGCATTAAAGATTTGCTACGACTGTCTTCAATTAAGTTAGACCAAATGTGTCTGAAACAGCAGAACATAAGAAAATAGCAGCAGCATTAAGCTCCCAAGCCTAACCCACCGTTCACTGTGATTATAGTGACCTGCCCCATGGCTTCTCCTAGGTACCAGCTCCCTATAGCTCTCTATCCCCCAGCCTTTCAAATATTTATCCTCCTCCACTTTAAATACTTCTAATCAGCTGGTCCCGACAACTCTCGGGGGTGGAGAATTCCATTAGTTTAGTTCGTTGTCAGGTGTACCGAGGTACAGTGAAAATCTTTTTACTTGCATGCTATCCAGTGAGCGAAAAGACCATACATGATTACAATCAAGCCGTCCGCAGTATGCAGATACAGGATAAAGGGAATAACATTTAGTGCAAGATAAAGTCTGATTAAAGATAGTCCGAGGGTCTCCAATGAGGTTGGTGGTAGCTCAGGACCGCTCTCTAGTTGGTGATAGGATGTTGCCTGATAACAGCTGGGACGAAACTGTCCCTGAATCTGGAGCTGCGCTTTCACACTTTTGTACCTGATGGGAGAGGGGAGAAGTGTCAAATAGGCCTTTACAATGATAGGATGTGTCGACCACAGACGCCAAAGGTAAAGAACATGTAATGTGAGTAGTTATTAAATCGCCATTCACCATTCTCCATGAGAAGAAGTTTCCATGCAAGAATATCCCAGTCTCCCTTCACACAAACCTGACACTGCAGCGGTAGATGCCATAAGGAATAGGAGTGGAATTAGGCCATCCGGCCCATCAAGTCTACTCCGCCATTCAATCATGGCAGATCAATCTCTCCCTCCCAACCCCATTCTCCTGCCTTCTCCCCATAACCTCTGACACCCGTACTAATCAAGAATCGATCAATCTCTGCCTTAAAAAAAATATCCACTGACTTGGCCTCCACAGCCTTCTTTGGCAAAGAATTCCACAGATTCACCGCCCTCTGACTAAAGAAAATGTCTGTGTGCCGCCACGCCAGACTTACGTCCACCTTGTCTCCATTTGTTTCACCCGCAGCACTCCAGAGACTGTGGGGCAAGCGGGATTTTTACTGAGGAGCTTGAAGAGATGCAGGCGGAGCGCTCGGCGATAAGGGGGAAACGATCGCGGAGCGTGTGGGAGCTGTGCAGGGACCCCGCCGTACGAAGCCAACTCGTTATCAACATGATGATGTCGTTCTTCATACAACTCAGCGGCATTAATGCTGTAAGAACAAAGGGGGATCTGGCGCGCTGGGGGCGGGGGAATTTGTGACTTTGTCAGTGCCCTTTATGGGCGACTATTTGCATACCTTGGCCAGGAATGCAAGCAAAGAATTTCACTGTGACTTGTCCAAAGTATTCAACTCGATCAATTCAATTCAAGTATTCAGAATAAAAGGGAAAAGGATAGGTTGCAGATTAGTTCAGTTCCATTTATTATTGTCACGTGTACTGAGGTACAGTGAAAAGATTTTTGTCGCGTGCTATCCAGTCAGCGAAAACACTGTACATGATTACAATGTACAGTGATGGGGTAAAGGGTATAACGTTTAGTGCAAGATAAAGTACAGTAAAGTCCAATTAAAGATAATTCAAAGGTCTCCAAAGATCTAGATGGAAGGGCAGGACCGCTGCAGGTTGGTGGTAGGATGGCTCAGTTGCCTGATAACAGCTGGGAAGAAACTGTCCCCGAATCTGGAGGTGTGTGTTTTCAAACTTCTGTACCTCTTGCCTGATGGGAAAGGGAAGAAGTAGGAGTGATCGGGGTGAGACTGGTCCTTGATTATGCTTGTGGCCTTCCAAAGCAGCGTGAAGTGTAGATGGAGTCAATAGAAGGGAGGTTGGTTTGTGTGATGGTCTGGGCTGCGTCCACAATTTGCTGCAATTTCTTGCGGTCTTGGATGGAGCAGTTCCCAAACCATGCTGTGATGCATCCTGATAAAATGCTTTCCACGGCGCATCTGTAATGAAGTTGGGGCGAGTTGTTGTGATCATACTGAACTTCCAAGCCTTCTCAGGAAGTAAAGGCGTTGGTATGCTTTCTTGGCCTTTGCTTCGATGGTCCAGGACAAATTGCTGCCAATATTTATTCCTAAGAACTTGATTTCAACGGAGATGGACACAAAATGCCGAAGTCATTCAGCAGAGAAAAGGAATAGGTGACGTTTTGGGTCGAGGTTTGGTGTCTATCTTTGGTGTAAACCAGCATCTGCAGTTCCTTCCTGCACACTTAACTTTTCAACCATCACCACTTCGGCACGATCAATGGGTGTGTGTACCACACATATACCGGGATACATGTCCGCACACCCCTTCAAACGTTCACTTCCATCTTCCTATTCAGGGGATACTTCACAGTTTCCACAGACAGCAGTGGAAAGTCCAGGATCTCATTTGAGACGGACAACTTTACTGCTATTCTGGGACTTATGTAAAGGAACTGAGTGAGTTTTGCACAGTGATGCAGCTAGCAGTACCAGTAGCTTGTAGCTTGAAGCGTCGGAGATGGTTTCAATCCCGAGCTTGGTTGCTGACTAAGTGGAGTTTGCCCGTTCTCCTTGTGACCACATGGGCTTCCTCCCGATGTTCCAGTTCCATCCGACATCTCAAAGACCACAAGGCATTGGAGCAGAATCTGGCAATTCAGCCCATTGCGCCTACACTGCCATTAAATCATGACCTCTCTATTCTTCCCTCTCAACCCCATTCTCCTGCCTTCTCCCCACAACCTTTGACACCCTTAGACGTGCGGATCTGTGGGTTCATTGGCCACTGTCTTTTATCCTGAGTGATAGAATCTGGGGGACCTTGATAGGAAAGTAGGGAAAATAAAATGGGATTAATATCGGATGAGTGTGAATGGTGTTTGATGGTTGGTGTGGGCAGGGTGGGCCAAAGGGGCTGTTTGTCACACTTCAATCCTAGAAACTAAAGGTAAAATATCATATACACTATAAATGAAGATTTCAAGCAGAAAACAAACCAGATCTTTTGACTTGATGGCCCTTCATCAGACTTTAAACTTTAGAGACACTAGTCCCCAACTGGGCCTATAACCCTCTAACTCTATCCTGGAGTCCAGATACTGCAGAGCCTTGCATCTCCATGGTATAAATGGAACTAGTTTAACCCACCAGCTGATGGATATCATCACTTATCGTTCTCATCTTCCTGCCCCCCGTGGCATTGTACCTGCTGGCCGCTATTTGTTTTCTGTCCGTAGATTGCAAAGGAATGGTAAATATTTTAGAAGCTCACTCCACTGGACCACCGATGGGAAACGGAGCCAAACCTCAGCAGGTAGCAGCTCACGGCATCACTTACGTTCCAACGTTTAACATTGACGCAGAGAGTCTTGGCAACACCAACACATACAGTAGATTGTTGATATATAACTATCGATCTCCGTGAGCGTTGTAACCAATGCCTCTTCTGCTAAACACATCATTCTCAATGGTTCAATTCTTCTCTCTTGTCATGTAAGCACTGCACAAATTATTTTTGCAGAGCTCACACATGTACAAGTTGGCATATTTTGGTGCCATTTACAAAAAGTCCAAATTCTGGTCCACGTGCTCGATGTACTGGAGCGGCTCCCCATCCAGGAAAGCCCCAGGCTGCTGCAGGGCCTCCTCCGTCACCCTCGACCGGCTCGTCCCACGGACCGATGTCCCTCTCCTCACCCACCCGACCACCTCTGTGTCCCGGGGGAAACGCCTCCTGCAGACGACCTTGAAGGAGCTGGAGGCAATGTACCCCTCTCCCTCCCCACCGGCCCACTCCTCGCGTCCGTCGTCACCAGTTTCCAAGCTCCCCGCCCCCCCCCCCGCATGTAGCGGCCCCACCGGGCCCACTTCCCGGCAGTGAGCCAGGCCTGTCTCCACACGGTGTCCCACTGGGTCATCGTTCACGGTGGTCCTCCCGATCCGTCCTTTTGTCCGGCTCCACGGCGCATCCCGGGAACTTCCTGCCACCACCACGGCACTTCCTGGGAGCAATCTGTCTGCTTCAGTCACATCAGCCTCTCTCATAGAGCAGTTCTTCCTCAATCCTTTACTTGAATCAGTTCGAGGCTCCTTGTTCTCAACTCACCCGGCAAATTCTTCATAATTTTACAAACCTCTTTTGTATCTCTGTTTAGTTGACTATTTCCCAAATAGCAAGAGCCACAGGCTGTTCAATCTTTCCCCTCAGCTGCTTACTGTCAGTTCTGTTGATGTTCTTGCAAACTTCTGCTGTACTTTTCTCAATACCTGTTTTAGAGCACAATCACCTTGATTGTATCTGATCAAAAGCCCATGCTAAAACAACATGACCTTTCATGCCTAACTGCATGACACTTTAGTACTCTAAGCGCACTTTTTCTGTTTGGTTAAGTTTAGCGATAGAGCATGGAAACAGGCCCACCGAGTCCACGCCGACCAACAACCGCCCCTACTCTAGTTCTATCTGACAAACTAGACACAATTTACAGGAGCCAATTAACCTGCAAGCCAGCACGTCTTTGGAGAGTGGGGGGAAACCGGAGAAAACGCGTTTGGTCACGGGGAGAACGTACAAACTCCGTACAGACAACACTTGTAGTCAGGATCGAACCCGGGCCTCCGGCGCTGTAAGGCAGCAACTCTACCGCTGAGCCACCGTGCTGCCCTGAGGTCTGGTGGAACATTACTGTGTGTAATGGTTCAGCGAATGGACTTTCACAAACCTCTTCTGATTTTTGTGCCCAGTCACCTCAGTGGAGGTAATCTCAAAACAGTGAGCCGTTTCAACCTTACAATGTAAAGGTACTTATGTTGTTGACCTTTTACAATAGCTGTATCTGTACTTCAAGATTTCTTTGCTCTCCTAAGTATAATTTGTTTTAAACATCCAAGGAATGAATAGGCTCCTTATTCCACCTTCCTTCCCGCCTTCCTGTAGTTTGGCTGCAGTCTCATACTTTCCGCTAAAAGCCATCAATTTGCTACCAAACACACATTTCTCAGTCGAAATCATATGTGTACCTGGTACCCCACTGGCCCAGCGACATGTCAACCCATTTTGAACTAAACAAGAACTTTAAAAAATTCCTAATGTTTGCTTAATATAAAATCTTGCAATGACACAGAAAAGTACAAAATATGAATGAAGGGTTTAACATTTGAAACAGTTTTAGTTTAGTTTAAATGTTTAAGAAGGAACTGCAGATGCTGGAAAATCGAAGGTAGACAAAAATGCTGGAGAAACTCAACGGGCGAGGCAGCATCTATGGAGCGAAGGAAATAGAAACGTTGCTTATTTCTTTTCCTCCATAGATGCTGCCTCACCCGCTGAGTTTCTCCAGCATTTTTGTCTACCTTAGTTTAGTTTAATTTAGTTTAGGTCTTCTTCTTCTTATCGAGTCCACACACAGGATTAGAAGTTGTCCAGCCAGAGCTGAACACACTTCTCGGCATCTGCACACAATGGTGTCTGTCTTGTCGCCTCTTGTGCTTCTTGTGCGTGGTGGTGGAAAGATTGTTGGAAACAGGGCCGCGACGTGAACGCTCTTTCCTTGACCCCAATTTAGTTTAGTTTAGTTTAAAATAAAATATGAATGAAAGGAATAAAATTTGGAACAGTTTTAGTTTAGTTCAGTTTACTTTAGTTCAATTTTGTTTAAATAAGTTTTGTCTAATATTATCACGTGTACCGAGGTGCAATGAAAAACTTTTGTTTGCATGCTATCCAGTCAAAGAAAAGACTATACATGGTTACAATCAAGCCGTCCACAGTGCACAGATAAAGGATACAGGTACACCATTTAGTGCAAGCTATAACATTGAAGTCTGGTAAAGTACAATCAAAGATAGTTCAAGGATTTCCAATGTGGTAGATGGGAGGTCAGGACCGCACTCTAGTTGATCAATACTGGAATCTGCAAAACAAATGCCATTTTTTGCTGTGCTCAAATATATGTTCACATTTTTAACATCACAACATAATGTAATCTAACACTACTAGCTTCTCTATAGGTAACAAGATAATCTGTGTTTTTTGAATAATGTAAAAGGAAAATATTGTCATTTAAGAATGTTTCCACTAGTGGGAGAGTCTAGGATCAGAGGTCAGTGCCTCAGAATTAAAGGATGTTCCTTTAGGAAGGAGATGAGGAGGAATTTCTTTAGCCAGAGGGTGGTGAATCTGTGGAATTCATTGCCACAGAAGGCTGTGGGGGCCAAATCAATGGATATTTTTAAGGCGGAGATGGATAGATTCTTGATTAATAAGAGTGTCAGGCGTTATGGGGAAAAGGCAGGAGAATGGGGTTAGGAGGGAGAGGTAGACCCGCCATGATTGAATGGCGGAGTAGACTAAAGGCTCTGTCTAAAAGGCCTGTCTCACGAGTCTGCGGTCATTGGCGGCAAAACGGGAAGAATCTGCCGCCATAGACCGTGCACTCGTGAGAACGCACAATTCCGCACGGTGCTAAAATAAAACCTACACTGTTGAAAAATATTTTCCTACCGCACAACCTCCACCAGTGATGCACGAGTGCGGCACGGCCGCACGCACGGGCCGCCGCCAGTGTGGCTCGAGCGCCGTGCGTCAAACTTGCACTGCCACAGCCTCTGCCAGTGAGGCACGTGTGCGGCACGGCCGCAGGCACAGCCACCGCTACAGCGCCGCAATCAGGACGGCCGCCGCCACAGCCGCCGCTCGTGAGTCACGTGCGGCGGGCCGACGTCATCGCAGTTGGCCCCGCCCTTTTTTAACTTACCGCAAGCACGTGGGACCCGCCGTATTTGAATCACTCGGCCCCCGCGCAGCATCCGTGCGGCGCTCCCATGGATAGGCTCGGCGCTCTCGCCGTTGCCGTGCGGTCCACTCTACAGGCGAAGCCGCGCTTCACCGCCGATGACCGCAAACACGTGGGCCGAATAGGCTTAGTTCTTCTCCTATCACTTATGACCTTATGACCTAAAGAGGGAGAATGGGGGAATCGAAGGTTGAGAGAATCTCTTTAAAAATATTTAGTGGTGATTTCCCAATGCTGCTGCAAATGATAGGAAAAGCCAAAGATAATGGTTTATTCAATGTTTACAGCCAAAGGCATTACGGCAGAGGTTTCACTTCAAAGTATTTAATTTGTCTTTGGGTCAAGGTGTCGGGGAGGAAAAATCGTGAATATTACGGAGGAAAAACAGACGACGGGCTGTAAAATAAGTGGTAGACAGTGAGGGGAGTTTATTGTGGAAACAAGGAACTGCAGATGCTGGTTTACAAAAGAAATGCTGGAGTTTCTCCCTGGGTCAGGCAGCATCCCTGGAGAGCATGGATAGGTGATGTTTCGAGTAGGGACCCTTTTTCAGACTGTATCCCTCTTGAGATCACTCACACCTTCCCAAGCCACCAATGGCCCCACCAGGGCCCCACCCTGCCTGAGGTTATCAGTTGCCTGCTCTGATAAGACCTGGTCTTTTCTCGCCTCCAGCTCCACCCCCACCACCCACTCCCACTCCCAACTTCCAGTCTGAAGAAGGGTCCCTGCCCGAAACGTCACCCATCCTTTTTCTCCAAAGTATCTCCTGCATCTTTAGTTCGGTTCAGTTTAGTTTAGAGATACAGCACAGAAACAGGCCCTTCGTCCCGCCGAGTCCGTGCCGACCAGCGTTCCCCACACATTAACACCACCCTACACACACCAGGGACAATTTTACATATACATCAAGCCGATTAACCTGCAAACCTGTACGTCTTTGGAGTGTGGGAGGGAAGCGAAGATCTCGGAGAAAAAACACGCAGGTCACGGGGAGAACGTACAAACTCCGTACAGACAGCACCAGTAGCCAAGATCAAACCCGGGTCTCCGGCGCTGTAAGGCAGCAACTCTACCGCTGCGCCACTTGCCGCCCTCTGGAGAAAAAGGATAGCTGACATTTTGGGTCGGAACCCTTCTTCAGTTGATTTACCCCAGCACTTTGTGCCTATCTTTGATGTTTATCTTTGTAGTTTATCACCAGTTTCAACGAGCTGAGCTGTCTAAACTTCAGTGAAAGTGATGGCTTGAGAAAGCAATGGGTTGTTGTTTGCCATTGAAAGGCTGGATGGCCTGACGCCACTAAAAGAGCAATTTCAATAAAATTGCTACTTTTACGAAATAATCTTAATATAATTTTTGTTTTCCAGATCTATTCCTATGCCTTTGAGATCTTCTATGCAGCAGGAATTCATGAGGCGACCATACCGTATGTATCCATTGGAACGGGGCTGATTGAAACACTTACATTGCTGATCTGTGTACGTACGATGCTGATCTGGATAACTGGTGATGAGGAAGGATAGACGTTACCTCATACGAGTTTGTAGTCTTGATTATGAGCTATAGGAGCTGGACTCAAGGGCGGCACGGTGGCGCAGCGGTAGAGTTGCTGCCTCACAGCGCCAGAGACCCGGGTTCCATCCTGACCTTGGTTGCTGTCTGTACAGAGTTTGTACGTTCTCCCTGTGTCCATATGGGCTTCCTCTGGGTGCTCCGGTTTCCTCCCACATCCCAAAGACATGCAGGCTTGCAGGTTATTTGGCTTCTGTAAATTGCCACTAGTGCGTAGGACGTGAGACTGGGAGAACATAGAACTAGTGACAATAAACTTGACGAGGTCCAACTCGTTAGTTTTTAGCTTTAGTTTTAGAGATGCAGCGTGGAAACAGGCACTTTGGCCCACTGAGTCCTTGCCGGTGATAGTTGGTCGGCGCGGACCTTGCCGGTGATGATCCTTGCCGGTGATGGTTGGTAGGCGTGGACCTTGCCGGTGATGATCCTTGCCGGTGATGGTTGGTAGGCGCGGACCTTGCCGGTGATGATCCTTGCCGGTGATGGTTGGTAGGCGCGGACCTTGCCGGTGATGATCCTTGCCGGTGATGGTTGGTAGGCGCGGACTCGGTGAGCCAAAGTGCCTGTTTCCACGCTGCTTCTCCACAACTGAAACAAGATGAGTTGGACCTGGTCAGGTTTATTGTCATGTGCACCGGTACAAACGATGTGTTGAGGGCCCTGGGCATATGTTCCACATGCATGTGTTGCCTGATACATGGTGACACTCTGACAGTACTGTCAGCATCCATTTTGTTTTAAAATGAGCCCATTCTACCCAGCTTGAAGGTTGGGCGGCACGGTGGCGCAGCTTTAGAGTTGCTGCCTTGCAGCGCCGGGGAACCGTGTTCGATCCTGACTAAGGGTGCTGTCTGTACGGAGTTTGTACGTTCTCCCGTGACCACGTGGGTTTCCTCTGGGTGCTCCGGTTTCCTCCCACACTCCCTGTGGCCGTGCGAGTTTTCTCCGGGTGCTCCGGTTTCCTCCTGCATTCTAGAGAAGTGCAGGTTTGTAGGTTAATTGGCTTCTGTAAATTGTCCTTAGAGTGTAGGATAGAACTATTGTACGGGCTGATCGCTGGTCGGTGTAGCCTCGGTGGGCCGAGGGGGTCTGTTTCCACACTGTATCTCTAAATTAAACTAAACTAAAAACACCTTCAAAGCTCCACGAGATTAAGGAACAATTCTTTTAACTCAAGTTGGAGCCATTTATGAACATGGAAACATAGAAAATAGGTGCAGGAGTAGGCCATTCGGCCCTTCGAGCCATCACCACCATTCAATATGATCATGGCTGATCATCCAAAATCAGTACCCCATTCCTGCTTTCTCCCCCTATCCCTTGATTCCATTAGCCCTAAGAGCTATATCTAACTTTCTCTTGAATACATCCAGTGAATTGGCCTCCACTGCCTTCTGTGGTAGAGAATTCCACAGATTCACAATTCTCTGGGTGAAAACGTTTTTCCTCATCTCAGTCCTAAATGGCCTTCCCCCTTATTCTTAAACTGTGACGCCTGGTCCTGGACTCCCCCAACATCTGGAACATATTTCCTGCATCTAGACTGTCCAATCCCTTAAGAATTGTATATGTTTCTATAAGATTCCCCTCTCATCCTTCTAAATTCCAGTGAATATAAGCCCAGTCGACCCATTTGTTCATCATAAGACAGTCCCGCTATCCCGGGAATTAATCTGGTGAACTTACGCTGCACTCCCTCAACAGCAAGAATGTCCTTCCTCGACTGAACACTGAACATCTCCCGAAGCCTAAGGACTAAGGCAACCAAAAGCAGATTCTCACTGACGCTCAGTGTTTTATTCTGTAAATCTTATTACACAGGGATTCTTCGTTGAACGAACAGGAAGAAAAACTCTTCTCTGCGGAGGATTAGGGTTCATGAGTCTGTGGACGGGGCTTTTGACCATTACCTTTTCACTGCAGGTAAGCAACCTCCTGTGGGGCCCAGAGACAGGGAGATACCCATGTATAGACTGATCCCTTCAACCGGCATTCATAATTATTCACGTTTGTGAACTGTGAACTTTAATAAAAGAGCTAAAAGGCAGCTGCACTTCTCTCGAGAGTTGAAATAAAGCTTAAATGAAAATTTTATTTTAGGAAGGTCATGAGGTCATAGGTGATAGGAGTAGGTTTAGGCTATTCGGCCCATCAAGTCTCCTCCGCCATTCAATCCTGGCTGATCTATCTCTCCCTCCTAACCCCGTTCTCCTGCCTTCTCCCCATAACCTCTGACACCCGTACTAATCAAGAATCTATCTATCTCTGCCTTAAAAATATTCACTGACGGCCTAAGAGTTAAATTATAAGGACTTGATGGATGAAGGAGCTAAGAACGCCTTGGGTTTTGCAGATTGAAGAAGGATCTAATGATGATTGAGTGTAGGGGGTAAAGGTGAAAAAGTGATGAGGATGTCCTGGACTGGGGAACTTCAATATCAGAACCAGCACATAGCAAATATGGACTGAGAACTGAAGAACGGTCTCGACCTGAAACGTCACCCAGAGATGCTGCCTGGCCCGCTGAGTTACTCCAGCCTTTTGTGATTATCTTTGGACTGAGAACTGTTATTTGTAGGTATGTCTGTATCTAACAAGAGGGGGTCAATCAAAAGTGAAACGGTGAGCGTCCAGTTCAGTTTAGTTTATTGTCACATGTACCGAGGTACAGTGAACAGGTTTAGTTGTGTGGTAACCATTCAGGGCAAACAAGTACGGATGAATGGTAATGGTGACTAGTGCAAGGAACCCAGGATGTCTGTGGATATAGAAGGTGGAATTTAAAAAGAATAATGGGGATACACAGTTCATGAGTTAAGAGTCAAGAGTGTTTTATTGTCATATGACCCAGACAGAACAATGAAATTCTTACTTGCAACAGCACAACAGAATATGTAAACACAGTACACTGTGAACAATATCATAAATGAGAAAAAAAGTTCAGTATTTATATAGATGTATATAAACACTCCTATATATATATATATATATATATGTGTGTGTGTGTGTGTGTGTGTGTGTACACTGTGTGTAAATATATATGTATATATATATATATCTTATCGAGTCCGCATCACAAGATTAGAAATTGTTCAGCCAGAGCTGAACACACTTCTCGGCATCTGCATACAATGGCATCTTGCGCTTCTTGTCGCATCTTGTGCTTCTTGTCGCTTCTTGTCGCATCTTGTGCTTCTTGTCGCTTCTTGTCGCATCTTGCGCTTCTTGTCGCATCTTGTGCTTCTTTCTTTCTTTTTTCTTTCTTTCTTTTTTTTTTCGTGCTTCTTGTGCGTGTTGGAAAGATTGGTGGAAACAGGGCCGCGACGTGAACGCTCTTTCCTTGATTCCTATATATAAATATAGTGGCGAGTAGAATTTTGAATGATTGAGGAGAATGTGAGGAGATTAAAATGGATTAAATTAGGTTTAGTATAAAAGAGTACCCGATGATCTTTCAGTGGGCCAAAGATCAGTTTTCTTGCTATATGAATCTTTAAGGAACATAGAAGTTTTAGGGGGGGTCACACTTTTCTCCGGGTTCTCCGGTTTCCTCACGCACTCCAAAGACGTGCAAGTTTGTTTGTTCACTGGCTTGGTAAAATTGTTCATTGTCCCCAGTGTGTGTAGGATAGTGTTGATGTGCAGGGATCGCTGGCCGGCGGGGACTCAGTGGGCCGAAGGTCCTGCTTTGGCGCTGCATCTGTAAACTGCGGGTTTGTAGGTTGATTGGCCTCTGTAAAATTCCCCGAGTGTGTCGGGGTTGGAAGAGAAAGTGGGATAACATAGACTTGGTGTGAACGGATGATCAATGGTATGGCATGGACTCGGTGGGCCGAAGGGCCTGTTTCCATCGCAGTATCTCTACCCTAAACTAATAAAATTCAGTGGGGCAATCGCACAATTGGTGTGCGAGGTGGACAAGGGGGTTGAAAGGCCTTTGCGTTTTTGTATTCTTGTCTCCTCACAGCGGGTGATTGGAGAGATGGGGTGAATGAGGTAGAGCAAGGGTAGGAGGGGGGAGATGTGCCTTCTCACCCATTTGGATGCTAATCCTGTCTCCCCATCTGCAGCATCTTGTCAGCTGGATGCCCTACTGCAACTTGGTCATCATCTTCGCTTATGTTCTCAGCTACGGACTTGGCCCAGGTAAGCTGGGATGGACACAGACTCTTCCTCTTCCAACCCATTCCTGAAGCACAACCTCCAATTTGCAGCGCCGAATATTGACATACATGACTGCCACGATCAAAGGCACATTGACACTTTGAGGGTGGAAATCCATGTCAGGATCAAGAATAATTGGTGGTCAGATTAAGTTTGCAAGTTCAAGTTCAGAATTTAGAAACTTTAGTAAAAAGTTCGGCCCATCAAGTCTACTCCGCCATTCAATCTTGGCTGATCCACCTTTCTCTCTCAACCCCATTCTCCTGCCTTCTCCCCATGACCTCTGACACCCGCACTAATCAAGAATCTATCTATCTCTGCCTTAAAAATATCCACTGACTTGGCCTCCTTAGCCTTCTGTGGCAAAGAATTCCACCCTCTAACTAAAGAGATTCCTCCTCATCTCCTTTCTAAAAGTACGTCCTCTTATTGTGGGGCTCTGTCCTCTGGTCCTAGACTCTCCCACTAGTGGAACCATCCTCTCTGCATTCACTCTATCCAGGCCTCTTAAGGAAGGAGTTAGGTTCTCCCAGACCATTCATTGAATCGTTGAATGATACAGCATGGAAACAGGCCCTTCAGCCCATTGAGTCAATACTGCAATCACCCGTTCACACTAGTTCTATTTATCTCACTTTTGCATCAACTCCCTTCACACCAGGGACAATTTTCAGAGGCCAAATACAATCAGTAAAAAGATGGTGCAACTTATCAGTCTGATAAGTCTGAAGAAGGGTTTCGGCCCGAAACGTTGCCTATTTCCTTCGCTCCATAGATACTGCCGCACCTACTTTCTCCAGTATTTTAGTCTACCGTGCAACTTAAACATATTTCTTTCTCTGTGGGGTCTCATCAAGGCTACAGAGTTGAGTGAGAGAGCCCTTATCTGGAATCTGAATCCTTGCTTCAACATGGACAGTAGCTCTACTGGCTCGGATTGGGCTGTTGATACATAGATACATAGAAAATAGGTGCAGGAGTAGGCCATTCGGCCCTTCGAGCCTGCACCGCCATTCAATATGATCATGGCTGATCATCCAACTCAGTATCCCGTACCTGCCTTCTCTCCATACCCCCTGATCCCTTTAGCCACAAGGGCCACATCTAACTCCCTCTTAAATATAGCCAATGAACTGGCCTCAACTACCCTCTGTGGCAGAGAGTTCCAGAGATTCACCACTCTCTGTGTGAAAATGTTTTTTCTCATCTCGGTCTTAAAGGATTTCCCCCTTATCCTTAAGCTGTGACCCCTTGTCCTGGACTTCCCCAACACCGGGAACAATCTTCCTGCATCTAGCCTGTCCAACCCCATAAGAATTTTGTAAGTTTCTATAAGATCCCCTCTCAATCTCCTAAATTCTAGCGAGTATAAGCCAAGTCTATCCAGTCTTTCCAGTTGAGGTTGAGAGTTTATCAGTGCTCCAGTTGCTCTCTTCCTGCACTCTGCCACGGTTCATGCAGAACATCCTTCCTCATTTTTCCTTTCCAAATGGAAAATGAAAAGAAGCTTTCATCAAATTGTATGATTTTTTTTTTACCGTGTCAGGCAAGCTTTTTTATCCCTTGAATCAAATTGAATTGAAAGAGACTGCACAGAAACAGGCCCTTCGTCCCACCGAGTCCGCGCTGACCAACGTTCGCCCTTTCGCACTAGTTCCACTTTCTCATCCACTCCCTACTTATTTTGCAGAGGCAAATTAACCTACAAACCCGCACGTCTTTGCGATGTGGGAGGAAACTCTTTTAGTTAGAAGAGCGTTCTTTTAGAAAGGAGGTGAGGAGGAACCTCTTTGGTCAGAGGGTAGTTAATCTGTGGAACTCATTGCCACAGTGGGCTGTGGAGGCCAAGTCAGTGGATATTTTTAAGGCAGAGATTGACAAATCAGAACGGGTGTCAAGGGTTCAGGGGAGAAGGCAGGAAAATGGGATTAGAAGGGAGAGATAGATCAGCCATGATTGAATGGCGGGGTAGACTCGATGGGCCGAATGGCCTAATTATACTCCAATAACTTGTAAACTTGTGAACATGGTCACAGGGAGAACATGCAAAGAACATGGTCACAGGGAGAACATGCAAAGAACATGCAAAAAAAAGGAGCATTTAAAAGATGTAGGTTTGTGGTGAGAAGAGAAAGATATAATGGGAAAGAGAGGGTAAATGTTTTCACTCAGAGGGTGTATGGGATGAGCTGCCAGGAGGTAGTTGAGGCAGGAGGGTACCACAGCATTTGAAAGACAAGGATGTACATGGATAGGAAAGGTTCTTGTGAAACCGGAGCACCCGGAGGAAACTGAGGTGGCCACAGAGAGAACGTGCAAACTCCACACAGACAGTAGCCGAGGTCAGGATCGAACCCGGGTCTCTGGCTCAGCAGGGCAGCGGCTCTCTCAGCTGCGCGACTCTGCCGTTCTGTCGCCGCCGTCGCATACATCATCTCCAATATTTTTAAATACTAATAAAAGAGAGGCTGTTTTTCCAGGGGGAGTGGCCGTCATATTACCTTCGGAAATATTCCTCCAGTCCGACCGGCCAGCCGGCTTTGTCATCAACGGCTTCCTCAACTGGTTTGGGCTCTTCCTCCTCGGTATGCTTTTCTCCTTCATGGTGGTAAGTATCCTTGTTGCCAGTCCGTGGAACTGGTGCACTGTCATGCTGAGAACTACATTCTGCAACTTCCTCCTTTGTTCTCTCTATCCTACTCGAGTTTGACCTAATTGTATTTGCCTGGGTAGCGTTTGATGTGGAGAGGATGTTGCCACTCGTGGGAGAGTCCAGGACCGGAGGGCACCGCCTCAATGAAGGGACGTGCCTTTAGAGAGGAGAAGAGGAGGAATTTCCTTAGCCAGAGGGTGGTGAATCTGTGGAATTCATTGCCACAGACGGCTGTGGAGGCCATTGGGTGTTTGTAAAGCAGGTTCCTGATTAATAAGAGTGTCAAAGGTTCATAGTTCATGAGTTCGAGGAGCAGAATTTGGCCATTTGGCCCACAATTAGACAGGTACATGGATAGGACAGGTTTAGAGGGGTATGGGCCAAACACAGGCAGGTTTACTAGTCTTCACTAGTAGGTTTCTTCTCTAGTACACATCTCTACTAGGGTCACTAGTTTACTAGTGTAGATGGGACATGTTGGTCGGTGCGGGCAAGTTGGGCTGAAGGGCCTGTTTCCACGCTGTATCACTCTGTGACTCTCCCCTCTCCCAGTCTCTCCATGTGCCTCAGTGCTGCACACTGACCTTTTCTTAATGGTAGACAAAAGTGCTGGAGAAACTCAGCGGGTGCGGCAGCATCTATGGAGCGAAGGAAATAGGCAACGTTTCGGGCCGAAACCAAAGGGTTTCGGGCCGAAACGTTGCCTATTTCCTTCGCTCCATAGATACTGCCGCACGCGCTGAGTTTCTCCAGCACTTTTGTCTACCTTCGATTTTCCAGCATCTGCAGTTCCTTCTTGGACCTTATCTTAATCCCACTCCGTTACTGTATATAAGTCTCACTCACTGACCTCTCTGAGCTTCTGAGCATGGAGGGACCACCGTGGCGGGGGATGGGGGAAGAACAAAGGAGGACCCAGCGTGGGGGGGCACGGCTGGGAGGGAGGGGGGGATGGGGACGGGAGGGGGAGGGGGACAGGTAGGGGTAGGAGGAGAACACAGAAAGACCCACATAGGGGACCGTCGTAAGGGGAGGGGGGGAAGAAAGGTGGACCCGAAGCGAGGGGGAGAGTGGAGAACAAAAGGGGATCTGGCGCGGGATACTTTGTAACTCCGTCAGCGGCCTTAATGTGGCGACTATTCGCATACCTTGGGTACGCGGAACAAAGAATCTCACCGTGACTCGTCGCCCGTGACAATAGACAATAAACAATAGGTGCAGGAGTAGGCCATTCGGCCCTTCGAGCCAGCACCGCCATTCAATGTGATCATGGCTGATCATCCCCAATCAGTACCCCGTTCCTGCCTTATCCCCATATCCCCTGACTCCGCTATTTTTAAGAGCCCTGTCTAGCTCTCTCTTGAAAGCGTCCAGAGAACCGGCCTCCACCGCCCTCTGAGGCAGAGAATTCCACAGACTTACCACTCTCTGAGAGAAAAAGTGTTTCCTCATCTCCGTTCTAAATGGCTTACCCCTTATTATTAAACCGTGGCCCCTGGTTCTGGACTCCCCCAACATCGGGAACACGTTTCCTGCCTCTAGCATGTCCAAACCCTTAACAACCTTAACAATCTAGACATTGAAGTGTCAATTGAC
Organism: Malacoraja senta; assembly: GCA_038087875.1. NCBI lineage: Eukaryota > Metazoa > Chordata > Chondrichthyes > Rajiformes > Rajidae > Malacoraja > Malacoraja senta. Next base: position 7,770,868 of record CM075980.1, on the reverse strand, counting down.
TGATTGATTCATTGATCCTCTGCTGGAGCGCTGTCAGCCATTTTACTGACTGCCGTTGTCCCTCTCTGGTGCAGGACGGACTGGGCTACCTCTGCTTCCTGATCTTCAGCGGCGTGTGCCTGGTGCTCACCATCCTGGGTTACTTCATCGTGCTGGAGACGAGGGGGAAGACGCCCCTGGAAATCAGCGAGGAGTTCAAGAACAGGAAGTTCTTCCAGAGGGCGGCGCTCCGCGCCCCGCCTAATGGGGCCCTCCCGCAGAGCACGGTGGACATCATCATGTCCACCGCCTTCTGATCTCCAGGACCAGCGAGGGTGGACAACCTTCCCCAACTGAGCTGCAACGTGACCCCACCCCCACCGCTCCGAACACAGCGAGAGTCTTCACTTTGTCAAGAACTGTATCGATCGCTTCCTCTGCTGAATGGTGGACAGCAAGCCAAGGCCGTCACATGGGGGAAGAGTTCTACCCATCTGTCCCGCCCCGCGGTGTAGTTGTATTTATCAATGTTTTTTAACATAGATTTTTATATGATAGATTTTATAAGAGGGGCGGCACGGTGGCGCAGCGGTAGAGTTGCTGCCTCACAGCGCCAGAGACCCGGGTTCCATCCTGACTACGGGAGCTGTCTGTACGGCGTTTGTACGTTCTCCCCGTGACCGCGTGGCTTTTCTCCGGGTGCTCCGGTTTCCTCCCACGTCCTCCAAAGACGTGCAGGTCTGTCGGCTAATTGGCTTCAGTAAAGATTGTAAATTGTCACTAGTGCGTAGGATAGTGTTAGTGTGCGGGGATCGCTGGTCGTGTAGACTGAATGGGCCGAAGGGCCTGTTCCCGCACTGTGTCTCCAAACTAAACTGAACTAAAATCAAGTAGTCATTCCCAGGTCTGTTAGAATAGTGGCAGCAATCTGTGTTGGGCCTGTTGCCTTGGTAACTGTGGTCTTTTGCCATATTTTATCACAACGTTCCAAGAATAGCCTCATTCCTGACGAATTACTCCCGCTGAAGCAATACTTGCCGACAAATGCATCAGGAGTTGCTTTACGTCTTCCCATTTAAATAGGAGCAGGCAGTATATACATCCCACTGCTGGCATTATTCTCAGTTTTTAAATACGTGCGGCATGAATGAGGGGCGGCACGGTGGCGCAGCGGTCGAGCTGCTGCCACACAGCGCCAGAGACCCGGGTTCGATTCTGACCTCGGGTGCTGTCTGTGCGGAGTTTGCACGTTCTGCCAGTGGCCGCGGGTGGGCTTCCTCCGGGTGCTCCAGTCTCCTCCCACATCCCAAAGACGCGCAGGTGTTGCAGGTTCATTGGCCCCACTGTAAACTTGCCCCTGATGCGTAGGGAGTGGGTACGTTAGTGGGACGTGCGGAACTAGCGTGAGTGGGTGATCAATGGTCGGCCTGGACTCGGTGGGCCTGAGGGGCCTGTTTCCATGCAGCATCTTTTAATCAATCAATCAATAATCACATCATGTGTCGGAAGATGCTGGTTTACACCGAAGAGAGACCCAAAAAGGTGGAGTTACTCAATGGGTCAGGCAGCATCTCTTGAGAAAAGGAATAGGAAACGTTTTGGGTCGAGACCTTTCTTCAGACTGAGCCTCAGGGGAAAGGGAAAGGAGAGATACAGACGGTGATATGGAGAGACATAGAACAAATGAATGAAAGATATGCAAAAAGCAACGATGATGAGGGAAAGGTGGAGCCCACAACGGTCCATTGTTGGCTGTGGGGTAGGTGAAAACGAGTTATGCAGACAGTGAAACTCAACAGGATGACAGTGAAACTAGTACGATGACTAGGGTGGGGGAGGGACGGAGAGAGAGCGGACACGAAGCTTTCCTTGATCACCGTTGCTTTTTGCAAATCTTTCGTTCATTTGTTCCATGTACCTTCGATATCTCTCGTTTCCCCCCCCTCTGATTGTCAGTCTGAAGAAGGGTCCCCACCTGAAACGTCACTCATGCCTTTCCTCCAGAAATGCTGCACAACCCGCTGAGTTACTCCAGCTTTTTGTGTCTAATAATCACATCTTGGTCGTTTTGGTGGCAGGGCTGGGCTCCAAAGCTTTCGGTGAAGTCTCTTCAGAGTTCGATGTGTTTTTTCACTCTGTCACAAGCTCAGCCCAGCGGCTGCATGCTGATAGTTGACAAGCGCGCCACTGTGCCGCCACATATGCGGTCCCTTGCCTGAGAAGGGCACACACTGTTGTTGCACCATCCTGCAAGTGCTGAAAGCAAGGGACCATCTTCACCTCATGGAATCAACACTATCGGCCGACTCTGCAGAGCAACCATGGATAGGCAATAAGAGCTGACCTTTCCAGAAAGAATGAAATGAAATAAATAACATTCCTACCAGTAGGGGTCAGCTCATGACTATTCCAAACAAGAGACATCTGACAGCACCTCATATTTCGCTTGAGCAGCTTACAACCCAGAGGAATTTTTGATTTCTCTCATTTCAAGTAACCCCTGCATCCCATATCTCCCTCTGCCCCTCCCACACCCTAGTTAGCCTATTAGTTCCACTGTTCACATCCATATATCTCCTTAGTTGCCACCTCTTCCACAGCCAACAATGGACCATTGTGGGCTCCACCTTTCCCAGGTCATCAGTGCCGGCTCTGATCTGATCTGAACCTTTTCATATCTCCAGTTTACCTCCCCCACCCCCACCCCCCCTCCATCAGGCAGCATCTCTGGAGAGAAGGAATAGGTGACGTTTCGGGTCGGAACAAGAGGATTTCATAACAAGAGGATTTCAGTATAGGAGTAGAGAGGTTCTTCTGCAGTTGTATAGGGCTCTGGTAAGACCACATCTGGAGTATTGGGTACAGTTTTGCTCTCCTAATTTGAGGAAGGACATCCTTGTGATTGAGGCAGTGCAGCGTAGGTTCACAAGATTGATCCCTGGGATGGCGGGACTGTCATATGAGGAAAGATTGAAAAGACTGGGCTTGTATTCACTGGAGTTTAGCAGGATGAGGGGGGATCTTATAGAAACATATAAAATTATAAAAGGACTGGACAAGCTAGATGCAGGAAAAATGTTCCCAATTTTGGGCGAGTCCAGAACCAGGGGCCACAGTCTTAGAATAAAGGGGAGGTCATTAAAGACTGAGGTGAGAAAAAACTTTTTCACCCAGAGAGTTGTGAATTTGTGGAATTCCCTGCCACAGAGGGCAGTGGAGGCCAAGTCACTGGATGGATTTAAGAGAGAGTTAGATAGAGCTCTAGGGGAATCAAGGGATATGGGGAGAAGGCAGGCACGGGTTATTGATTGGGGACGATCAGCCATGATCGCAATGAATGGCGGTGCTGGCTCGAAGGGCCGAATGGCCTCCTCCTGCACCTATTTTCTATGTTTCTGTGGAACCTTTCTTCAGAGTCTACTGAGTCTGAAGAAGGGTCTCATCCCGAACCGTCACCTATTCCTTCTCTCCGGTGATGCTGCCTGACCCGCTGAGTTACTCCAGCATTTTGTGTCTATCTTCGGTGTAAGTCAGCATCTGCGGTTCCTTCCTGCTGATTTGTCCCATATCTTTAACACTTCGAATGTTATCAAAGGCCAGACACTTAAGTGGATCATTGACACCAGCGCAATGGTCACAAGAGCAGGGTAGAAGCTTGGGACTTTGTTATGAAACACTCACTCCTGATTTCTCTGGGCCTCTCCACTCTCTGCCAGGTACATGCCAGCAAAGCAGAGAATATTCATCATCCATGTAGATTTGTTTGTGTGCTTTGTTTGTTTGGAGATACAGCACGGAAGCAGGCCCTTCTGCCCACCGGCTCCAGGCCGACCAGCGATCCCCGCACATTAACACAGCCCTACACACAGCAGGGACAATGTTACATTTTTATACCAAGCCAATTAACCTACTAACCTGTACGTCTTTGGAGTGTGGGAGGAAACCGAAGATCTCGGAGAAAACCCACGCAGGTCACGGGGAGAACGTGCAGACAGGCACCTGTAGTCAACATCGAACCCGGGCCTCTGGCGCTGTGAGGCAGCAGCGCTATTACTGTGCCACCAGATGTTAGTTTAGTTTATTTAGAGATACAGCGCGGAAACAGGCCCTTCGGCCCACCGGGTCCGCGCCAACCAGCGATCTCTGCACATTAACACGATCCTACACCCACTAGGGACAATTTTTCCATTTACCAAGCCAATTAACCTACAAACCTGTACGTCTTTGGAGTGTGGGAGGAAACCGAAGATCTCGGGGAAAATCCACGCAGGTCCCGGGGATAACGTACAAACTCCGTACAGATAATCATCCGTATTCGGGATCGAACCCGGGTCTCCGGCGCTGCATTCGCTGTAAGGCAGCAACTCTACCGCTGCGCCACCGTGACCGTGATATTGGAACGAATGCAATCAAGAAGACCAAAGTCCTCTCGAACAGAGTTGTCCGTTTGACTGTGTGTCTCTGCTTCTGAGCAAATTCCACACCACTGTTAACCCTTGCACTGGTCTGCACTCTGGATTGTAGAGATGGAGCAGGAATCTAGACTTTATGAATGCAAGTCTTGTCATGACACACATCACCGGTAACACACAGGAAACCAAGTCAAGTTTATTCGTCACATACACATACGAGATGCGCAGTGAATTGAAAAGTGGCAATGTTCGCGGACTTTGTGCAAAAAACAAACAACCAAACAGAATGGAACAGAATCACATACTTTTACATATTAAATATTGTGGGCGAAAGGAAAAAGGGAAGAAAAAACCCAGCAATTTAAAAAAAACCAGTAGAGTGGTACAGTAAAGTTAGTCCCTGGTGAGACAGGAGTTTACAGTCCTAATGGCCTCTGGGAAGAAACTCCTTCTCAACCTCTCCGTTCTCACAGCATGGCAACGGAGGCACGAAAGCTAACAGGAGACGCAAGGAACGGCAGATGCTGGGATCTTGAGCGAAGCACAATGTGCTGGAGGAACCTGAGGGTGTCAGGGGTTAAGGGGAGAAGGCAGGAGAATGGGAGTTGAGGGAAAGATAGATCAGCCATGACTGAATGGCAGAGTCTTGATGGGCTAATTCTGCTCCAATAACCTCTGAATATATGAATAATAGGTCAGGCAGCATCTATAGAGGGAATGTACAGACAATGTTGGAACAGAATAGAATGGAATACTTTATTGCCACATGTGACAAGGCACAGTGAAAGTCTTTGCTTGTCTACCCAACGTATACAAATAGTGCCACCTACGCCACCTACGCCACTGACACGGTTACAAACTACCCCGGCTCCTCCTTTTGTTCTCCCCCACCTTTCCCTGACGGGAGAATATAGACCAGACACACAGAGACCTTCCGTTCCAGGTGGATTTAACACTGATTGCCAAAGCCATCAATGATGGGTGCATTGACTCTGAGGCATCCACTGACTGGAACTGATTATAAATGGATCTGACATTGATGCCAATCTGTTACCACAGACACACTGACCCCACTCGCTGTAGACATGGAATTCAAGTCATTAGATCACTTTGGAGTGGAAAGCAGATGGAGAGCATGAAACCGCTAGATTCGCGAGTGATAGGAACAGAATTAGGCCGTTCGGCCCATCAATTCTATTCCGCCATTCAATCATGGCTGATCTATCTTTCCCTCTCAACCCCATTCTCCTGCCTTCTCCCCATAACCCCTGACACCCTTACTAATCAAGAATCTATCTATCTCTGCCTTAAAAATATCAATTGAATTGGCCTCTGCAGCCTTCTGTGACAATGAATTCCACAGATTCACCACCCTCTGACTAAAGAAGTTCCTCTTCACCTCCTTTTTAATTCTGAAGCTGTGACCTCTAGTCCTAGAGTCCCACCAGTTGAAACATCCTCTCCACATACACTCTATATTCCTCATCTCCTTTCTAAAGGTACGTCCTTTTTGTCTATGGCTATGGCCTCTGGTCCTAGACTCTCCCACTAGTGGAAACATCCTCTCCATATCCACTCTATCCAGGCCTTTCACTATTCGGTAAGTTTCAATGGGGCCCCTCATCCTTCTAAACTTCAGCGAGTACAGGCCCAGTGCCATCAAACGCTCATCATATGTTAACCCAGTCATCTCTGGGATCATTCTCGTAAACCTTCTCTGGACCCTCTCTAATGCCAGCACATCCTTCCTCAGATACGGGGCCCAAAACTGCTCACAATACTCCAAATGCGTTCTCACCAGTGCCTTATAAAGCCAATAACCCAATCTAGTGGGCGGCAAGGTGGCGCAGCGGTAGAGTTGCTGCCTTACAGCACGTACAGTGCTAGAGACCCGGGTTCGATCCTGGCTACAGGTGCTGTCTGTACGGAGTTGTACGTTCTCCCCGTGACCTGTGTGGGTTTTCCCCCCAAGTGCTCTGGTTTCCTCCCACACTCCAAAGACATACAATTTTGTAGGTTAGTTGGCTTGGGTAAATATTGTAAATTGGTCCTAGTGTGTATAGGATAGTGCTGGTGTAACAAGGATGAGTGGACTTGGTGGGCCGAAAGGCCTGTTTCTGCACTGTATCACTAAACTAAACTAAACTAAACATGGAGGTCCGTACACCTCCTCTCCAGGAAGCCCAGGAAACCTTCCAAGTGCAGCAGAGGATCACGGCACCTCTTCCAACTCATCCACCACATCTCGTGCTCCTGACGTTGCCTCCTTTCCATCAGCGAGACCCTCTTGTGCGGGGATCACTGGTCGGCAGGGTCTCGGTGGGGCGAAGGGCCTGTCTCCGCGCTGTATCTCTAAACTAAACTAAACTAAACTCAGAAGATCAGGACATAGCACCAGATTTGGTGGAGATAATGTCAAGCATAACAAATAGATGACGGATGGGAAGTGGACCATGGGCCCTCTAGCAGTCATGACACTATTGGGCAGAGTATACATTAAGACGTATGGGGACTTTGCAAGAAAGGTACTGCTAACCATTTTAACTTCCCTTCTCACCCACATACTAACCCCTCTGACCCTGGCTCCCCCATCCATTGCCATAGTGAAGTCACGCACAAACAGGAGGAACAGCGCCACATTTTCCGCTTGGGCAGCTTACAACCCAGCGGCATGAACATTGAACTCCCCAATTCCAGTTCTGTTCTGCCTGCCCTCTTCCCTGGTGATGCTGGTTTATACCAAAGACAGCCACAAAGTGCTGGAGTAACTCTCCGGAAAAATGGGTTTGCATTCCGTATTCCCCATTCGGTAAACCTTGATCCATGGGCATTCTTCGCAGATAGAAGCAGTCAATGCCATCCCCAATACTCCCTTGTCTTGAGCAATTGGTGCGTAAGAAAAGAAATATTTATTGATTATTTATTTATTCCCTTCACAGCACTAAATATTCCAGAGTACTTTACAGGCAGTGATTAGTCCAAGCGACATGAAGCACTTCTAGCCTTTTACAGCCACGTGGTTTCAACTCACTGAAGCTAGTTATCCCACTTAATTTGACAGACTTAACATGTACAAAACAGACCAGAACTAGGGGTGCCTCTGTTAATAGAGGATGAAAACAGTGCAGTGGTGAGAAATCTTCTCAGGGGTCGACCCTGACCACGGGTGCTGTCTGTACGGAGTTTGTACGTTCTTTCCGTGACCTGCGTGGGTTTTCTCCGGGATATTCAGTTTCCTCCCACACTCCAAAGGCATACAGGTTTGTAGGCTAATAGGCCTGGTAAAATTGTAAATTGGACCCGGTGTGTGTAGGATAGCGTTAGTGTGCGGGGATCGCTGGTCGGCAGGGACCCGATGGGGCGAAGGGCCTGTATCTCTAAACTAAACTAAACTCAAAAGATCAGGACATACCAGGAGATAATTTCAAGCATAACAAAGAGATCACGGAACAGTCACTACACTGTTGGGCACTGTATGTGTTAAGAAGTGTGGGGACTTTGCAAGAACGATACTGCAAACATTGCCGGTAACTTTAATCTCAATGTAAAGACATCTAATGTTGACTGACCAGTGTTGTCCTATCACAACCTTCTGAATGTGTAGTCAGCAGGGCAGTACTCTGCATATCGCCAACTTGGATGTGTTGTGCATACTAATGTGCTGTTAGTGCCCCCTTAAAACTGTCTAGTGAAGGTGACTTGACGATATTGTTGTCTGGTTTATTCCATTCCCTTAAGGGCCTGTCCCACGGGCATGCGACTCCATACGGCAAGCGCGACCTAACCGCAAGCGGGGGCCGCGCGGAGGTCGAGTGATCCCCGTATAGGGCCGGTGCGCACGGCCTCGATGCGGCTGCGTCTGGCGTCGATGCGGTGCGCACGGCCTCGATGCGGCTGCGTCTGGCGTCGATGCGGTGCGCACGGCCTCGATGCGGCTGCGTCTGGCGTCGATGCGGTGTGCACGGCCTCGATGCGGCTGCGTCTGGCGTCGATGCGGCGCGCACGGCCGTCGATGCGGCTGCGTCCGGCGTCGATGCGGCTACGTCTGGCGTCGATGCGGCGCGCACGCCCTCGTTGCGGCAGGCCGTTGCCGCACGGAATTTTTGAACAGTCAGTTTTTCGGAGCCCCGCGCGATGTCGAGACCAGCTCCGCACAACTCCATACGGCTCCCACGATCGAAGTGAGACCGGCCCCGCGACCTCCGCACGGCACCCGCTTGCGGTTAGGTCGCGCTTGCCGCATGGAGTCGCATGCCCGTGGGACAGGCCCTTTAAGGTTCTTACAAAGAATTAGTTCTTATAAATATCTGTCCTGGCGAATGGGATTTCTATTTGCATATCATTTCATATCATCACAAAGGATTAGAAGTGGTCTTCCTAATAAACTTTTCTTACCTCTCTAGTTGTCTGCGTAATGTATCATTGAACAGGAATAGCTGCAACAGATCAGGCAAAGGAGGCTTGTTGGAGGAGTAGGTAAAGACAATTTGGAGGATGAATTCATTGAACGTTTTCAGGATAATTTCTTGGAATAGTACAATATGGAACCTACCAGGGAATAGAAGATAGACACAAAATGCTGGAGTAACTCAGCGGGACAGGCAGCATCTCTGGAGAGAAGGAATGGGTGACATTTCGTGTCAAGACCCTTCTTCAGACTTAAACCAGCATCTGCAATTCTTTCCTACACTACCAGGGAATAGGCTATTTTATGGTCATGAGACAGGATTGATTGAACCCTGTAAGGCAACATCTCTACTGCTGCGCCACCGTGCCGCCCCAGATTAGGAGAACCCTGGAAAATATGGATGATCTCCAGTACTTAAGAAGGTATCTGTCAGCGAAGGCAGCCACGAATGATGACATTCATCATGATTTATGGAAGCCCAGTACAGACTGAGGACAAATGTGTTTGACGGTCACGTATAGAGCCTGAGTCGAACCTTTCACCTCAGTCAAAGTAAAAAACTGTACATGAGAGATGAGATGAGACGGAGATGAGAGGTGATCTTATAGAGGTGTATAAGATCATGAGAGGAATGGTAGATGCCTCTTTCCCAGAGTAGGGGAATCGAGGACCAGAGGACATAGGTTCAAGGTGAAGGGGAAAAGATTTAATAGGAATCTGAGTGGTAACTTTTTCACACAAAGGGTGGTGAGTGTATGGAACAAGCTGCCAGAGGAGGTAGTTGAGGCTGGGACTATCCCAACATTTAAGAAACAGTTAGACAGGTACATGCATAGGACAAGTTTGGAGGGATATGGACCAAATGCAGGCTTGGTTTAGAGATACAGCGCAGTAACAGGCCCTTCAGCCCACCAAGTCCCTGCCGACCAGTGATTCCCATAGACTAGCACGATCCTAGTGTGTAAGATTGTGTTAGTGTATGGGGTGATCGCTGGTCGGCGCGTTAGTGGAGAGGTCGGTACGGTGGCGGCAACCGACAGACGAGGACGGATGCGTGGAAGTGAGGATGCGCTGCCCAGGGAAGGAACGATGGAGGAACCGGCGTGGGGGACCACCATGAGGGGGGGAAGAACAAAGGGGGAGTGTGGGGCATCACGGTGGCGCAGCGGTCGAGTTGCTTCCTTACAGCGCCAGAGACCCGGGTTGGATCCCGACTACGGGTGCTTGTCTGTACGGAGTTTGTACGTTCTCCCCGTGACCTGCGTGGGTTTCCTCCGAGATCTTCGGTTTCCTCCCACACTCCAAAGACGAGCAGGTTTGTAATTGGTTAATTGGCTTGGTATAAATATAAAATTGTCCCTTGTACGTGTAGGACAGTGTTTAGTGTACGGGGTGATCGCTGGTCGGTGAGGACTCAGCGGGCCGAAGAAACTGTTTCTACGCTGCATCTCTAAACTAAATTAAACCCATAAAGCTAAACTGAAGGACTCGGTACTGTGGAGTAAACCGGTGCCACAGTTTCATCACCTTTACTTTTGTTCTGCATTCTTATACTGATTAATTCGGTCACTGTGCTCCCACTTGGTTGGGCAATGATGTGCTGTAATAAAGATTCATTCATGGAAAGGGTTATTGAATGAACACTGATCACTGATGGTCAAAAGCTGTGGCTGTGATCCGTTTGCCCGCGATGATTGTGCGTGCAGAGAATGTCAGGGATTGCTGCCTCGTGGACTGTAACTCATTGAAAGACGTTTCTGGGTCAGTGTTTCCCCTTGGTTGGGCAACTCGGGCCAAGAGAGTCAAGAGTGTTTTACTGCCATATGTCCCAGGCTTGGATGGAGTGGATGTGGAGAGGATGCTTCCATTGGTGTGAGAGTCTAGGACCAGAGGTCATAGCCTCAGAATTAAAGGACGTTCTTTTAGGAAGGAGATGAGGAGGAATTTCTTTAGTCAAGGGGTGGTGAGCCCGTGGAATTCTTTGCCACAGAAGGCTGTGGAGGCAAAGTCAGTGGATATATTTAAGGCAGAGATAGATAGATTCTTGATTAGTACGGGTGACTGAGTTTATGGAGAGGAGGCAGGTGAATGGGGTTTGGAGGGAGAGATAGATCAGCCATGATTGAATGGCGGAGTAGACGTGATGGGCCGAATGGCCTAATTCTACACCTATCACTTATGATCTTATGATCACTCACATACATATTTAATATACCTATATCAGCTCTCCACTCAACCTCAGGCATTCCAGAGGAGCCAACCCAGGTCTGTCCAACGTCTCCTTATAGCTAATACCATCTAATCCAGACATCATTCTGGGAATCCACCTCTGCACCCTCTGTTTACGAATGATCCACGACAATTCGTACATGGTAAAAATCAATCTTTAATCCATAGGCAAATAGGAACATACAAACTGCCAGCTACTCGCATCTGGCTCCGCTGGCTTGTGTGTGTGTGAGAGAGAGAGAGAGAGACAGTAACTGACCTTGTGTAGTACTGTAATATCATGTAGAGGGTGGCATGCACATATATGTGGTGAAGGGTATAAATGGAATGAATTAATAAGGGTTAATCTGCACCCTCTCCAACGCCTCCATTTCCTTCAAGTAATTGGTGACCTGAAATGCACTCGATAAGTTCATAAGTTATAGGAGCAGAAATAGGACATTTAGCTCACTGAGGCTACTCTGCTTTTCAATCATGGCTGATCTATTTTTCCCTCTCAACCCCATTCTCCTGCCTTCCTCCCTAAACCTTTGACACCCTTACTAATCAAGTACCCAATGACTTAACCTCCACCGCCATCTATGAGAATTAATTGCACAGATTCACCATCCTTTGACTGAAGAACTTACTCCTCCCTTTCTAAAGTTACGTCCTTTTATTCTGATCTCCAATACTCCAAATACGGCCGTAACAAACTCCAATAAAGCTGCTTTGAGATTGTGTTTAGTTTAGTTTAGTTTGGAGCTACTGCGCGGAAACAGGCCCTTCGGCCCACCGAGTCGGCACCAACCAGCAGTCCCTGCACACTAACACAATCCTACACACTAGGGACAATTTACATTTATACCAAGCCAATTAACCTACAAACATGTATGGCTTTGGAGTGTGGGAGGAAACCGAAGATCTCGGAGAAAACCCACACGGTCACGGGGAGAACGTACAAACTCCGTACAGACAGCACCCGTAGTGGGGATTGAACCCGGTTCTCTGGCGCTGTAAGCGCTGTAAGGGAGCAACTCCACCGCTGCGTCACCGTGCCGCCTGTGGTTCTCGGCATCGCAGCTGGGAAATACACCGTCCTTGGGCACAGTGGCTCAACAGCAGTGTTGCAGCACCAGAGACCCAGGTTCGATCCTGACTACGGGTGCTGTCTGTACAGAGTTTGTACATTCTTCCCGAGACCGCGCAGGTTTTCTCCAGGTGCTCCGGATTCCTTCCAAGCTCCATAGACGGACAGATTTGTAAGTTGTGTCAGAAAGAACTGCAGATGCTGGTTTGAATCGAAGGTAGACACAAAATGCTGGAGTACACTAGGCAGCATCTCTGTCTTCCTGTCCCGCTGAGTTACTCCAGCATTTTATATCTACCTCAGATTGGCTTCGGTAAAAATTGTAAATTGTCCCTAGTTTGTAGGATAGTGTTAGTGTACTAGAATCTCTGTTTGGCTCCGACTCAGTGGGCAGAAGGGCCTGTTTCTGCGCAGTATCTCTAAAGTCTAGAGCCTAAAGATAGAACTAGTGTCTGGGGTGATCACTGGTTATCACGCACTCGGTGGTCTGAAGGAGGGTCTCGACCAGAGAGGTCACCCGGTCCTTCTCTCCAGAGATGCTGCCTGTCCCACTGAGTTACTCCAGCATTTTGTGTCTATCTTCGGTGGGCCGAAGGGGCCTGTTTCCACGTTGTATCTGTAAACTAAACTGAGCTTGCATCTACCGTGGCAATTCCCATATGTGTTTTGCCAGTTTCACTTTCACTGCGGTTCAAAGTCAGTTTCTGAATGTGGAGAAACTATGGTCATCACCGACTGATGCCCCGACCTCCTTGCCCCAAGCGTCGGTAACGGTTCACCACACCCATCTGATGCACAGGTTAACCGGATGAGAAACCTCACTGCATGGTGTACGCCCCGTCAGTCCACTTGCAATCCGCAACATGCCGAGAATGATGCTCTTGGCAGCTTCTGAATACCAGAGTCCACGAATGACTCGGTAAACCTTGCCTTATGTGCAGCCAGACAGGAGGCTGGGCTGAATCCAGGTCTTGTGACTTGGCTTTTTTGTGCTCCCACATTCCAGCTGAGCTTCGGCAAGATGATCTCCCGGTGGCCCAACACTTTAATCTCCCCTTCCCATTCCCACACTGACCTCAGACACCAAATTCTGGAGTAACTCGGCGGGACAGGCAGCATCTCTGGAGAGAAGGAAGAACGTACAAACTCCGTACAGACAGCACCCGCAGTCAGGATCGAACCTAAGGCAACAACTCTATCGCTGCGCCACTGTGCAGCCCTTAGCACGTATAGAGAGATGTTGGGCGACCTTGTTCCTTAGACCGCAAGAGGCTGAGGCGTGAAATCATGAGGGGAATAGATAATATAAATGCAGAGTCTTTTTAGTTTAGAGATACAGCGAGGAAATAGGCCCTTCGGCCCACCGGGTCCACGCCGACCGGCGATCCCCGCACATTAACACTACCCTACACACACTAGGGACAATTTTTACATTTACCAAGCCAATTAACCTACATACCTGCACGTCTTTGGAGTGTGGGAGGAAACCGAAGATCTCGGAGAAAACCCAGGCAGGTCACGGGGAGAACGCACAAACTCCGTACAGACAAGCACCCGTAGTCGGGATCGAACCCGGGTCTCCTGCGCTGTATTCGCTGCAAGGCAGCAACTCTACCGCTGCGCCACCTTGCCGCCCTTGTACTTTTATCAGAGTAGAAGAGTCAAAAAGTAGGTATAGAGAAGTAAAGGTCTGGTCTGGTCTAGTTTAGTCTAGTTTAGTTTAGTTTGGAGATCCAGCCTTTAAATTGATTATACCTTTAATAATCCTTTACAGGAAATTACAGTGCCACGACAGCTTCAAGACAGACATAACACCACACATTTCCTCAAATAGCTTCCATACTTAACAAGTTAAAATACAAGTTAAAATACAAGTTAAAATACAATTAATGAAAAAAAAAAGTGCAGTTATTTATGCGCATTATATAACCTTATAGCAGCTGGTAAACAGGCCCCTCGGCCATGCTGACTATATGCCGACCATCAATCACCCATTCACACTAGTTCTACATTATCCCACTTCTGCATCCTACACACTAGGTGCAAGGTACCCAAGCCAATTCACTTACAAACCTGCAAGCCTAGGGATGTGGGAGGAAACTGGAGACCCAGAGAAAACCCACTCGGTCACAGGGAGCACGTGCAAGATTCACACAGACAGGTTTGATCCTGACTACGGGTGCTGTCTGTATGGATGGTGTGTAGGATAGTTCTAGTGTACGGGGTGATCGCTGGTCGGCGCCGACTCGGTGGGCCGAAGGGCCTGTTTCCGTGCTGTATGTCTAAAATTGATTGGCCCCTGGAAATTGCCCCTAGGGTGTAAGGTGTGAAAGTGGGATAACATGGAACTTGTACAAGGGTGATCGCTGGTTTGCACGGACTCGGTGGGCCGAAGGGCCTGTTTCCGTGCTGTATCTCAAAACAAAACTAAACTAAACTAAACTAAACTAAACTTAAGTAAACTGATATAATATAATATAAAGTTTATTAATATAAATTAAACTAATATAATATTCTTCTCTGAAGAAGGGTCTCGACCCGAAACGTCACCTAATCCTTTTCTCCAGATGCTGCCTGACCCACTGTTACTCCAGCTTTTTGTGTCTATCTTTAATATAATGTATTAGATTTTATGCATTTAAATAGGTAACATATTAGGCAGGGTGCAGAAGACACTGTTGTGCTCCTGGCTCTTTTGAACCAGCTTACATACTGCATTAAAGCAGCTTGGAGCTCTGGTGTTGCTCACAGTGCCTGGAGGCTGAGCTTGGAGATCAGGCTGCACTATGCTGAAGGAGCTGGTATGACCCATTTACAATGTGACTCCATTAGTTTTAACCTGGGGCGGGACGCAGTACAAGGGGAATCTCAGCTGTTCTTTAGCTCACGGCTATTGGACGAGCGTAATATTTGCAACGCCAAGTCAAACCCGCGGGGACACCAGGAGCAGTTCACGGTTCCGGGGATCTCGTTCAGCAAGGTTTGATATCGCTACAGATCGCAGGAGAGACGGGGAGGGGGGGTGGTGAAGTTTATTCCTTAACTGATTTCAGGGCCGTGTGATAGAAGGGAAGAGATTTGAACTTATGTTTCACCTTCCATCACAGTGCGGAATGTGGAGGAGTCACTGTGGTGGATGTTTGTGTTAAAATGTATTTTGTGTGTTCCGTTGCTTTTTATTCGTATGACTGACTTGGCAAATTAAATTCCTCGTATGTTGCAAAACATACTTGGCTAATAAAGTATTATTGTGATTGTGATTGTTGAGTTGTTGGAAACTGCATTTATCTGCAAAGTAAAACTGTATCTAAAGGAGAACTCTCTCGTCTTGCAGAAATGATCATAGTCATAGAGTGATACAGTGTGGAAATAGGCCCTTCAGCCCAACTTGCCCACACAGGACAACATGTCCCAGCTACACTAGTCCCACCTGCCTGCGCTTGGTCCATATCCCTCCAAACCTGTCCTACCCATGTACTTGTCTAACTGCTTCTTATATGGTGGGATAGTCCCAGCCTCAACTACCTCCTCAACTACCTCTATATACCTACCGCTGTGTGAAAAAGTTACCCCTCAGATTCCTATTTACCCTTCATCTCAAACATATGTCCTCTGGCCCTCGATTTCCCTACACTGGCAAGAGATTCTGTGCATCTACCCTAATCTATTCTTCTCATGATTTTATACACGATTTGATGGGATGGTCCATCTTCAAGCGGGGTCCTCAAAGTGAAGTGGGTGCCAGTCTGAAGAAAGGTCTCGACCCAAATCGTCACCCATTCCTTCTTTCCAGAGATGCTGCCTGTCCCGCTGAGTTACTCCAGCATTTTGTGTCTATCTTCTGTGCTATCAGAATCCCAGCTATCCCGGTGAACAAGCTCATAGGCTGATTTGGCAGGAGTCTTGAGAACACTGTCCATCTATATTCCTCAACATAAATTCCACTGCCCATCCAATACCATGCCAACGGTTGACTTGAGATCAACAAACAAGGTGGCAAATGTCCTCAGACAAATGTTCCCATAACTGTGGAAGCCCAGACACGAGGGAGATACACCACCTCTCTGGCAACTTGCAATTCCATGTTAGTTTCTTCTCTATAAACTGTTGACATCTATATATCGGTCATGGCAATATCAGAGAATTGACTTCAAAAAGGAGTTGTGACTCAGCGGGACAGGCAGCATCTCTAGAGAAGTACAGAAAATGTTACACAATTTGGAGTCAATATCTTTCGAATTTAAAGGTTTAAAGGTTTACTTTTAACTATGTAACATAACAAAATAAATTTCCCTTAGGGGTAGGGTTAACATTTGAGTGTTATTCTTTAATGAATCATTCCTTAAACAAGTACATTAATAATAAACTTTAAGAATACATTGGGCCATATACAAATGAGCTTGGGACCAAAATGTCGATTTTGGACCACATGTTTGCCATCGGGCTAAATGTTTGCTTTAAATGATCAACCATACCTTGTGGAATACAAAATGACCGATGCCAGAGCAATTATCTGCTGCCTTGTGCCTATCAGACCTCCCTCCCAAGTTGGGCATTTAAGGGACTATTTGGGGAGTCTGGTAGGACCAAGGCAATGGATTATTATTCTGGCATGGGTGATTTTGTATTTCCTAGGCTGTGATTGATCATCTAAACCTGGTTTTAGCTGGTACCTTTAATATCTAGGCTAAGGGCCCATTTAGGGGGTCTGGTAGACCCAAGGCAGCAGATAATTGTTCTTTCACAGGTCATTTTATATCCCCCAAGGTGTGGTAGATCATTTAAACTTGGTTTCAACTGGTACCCACAATATCTAGGCGAGCCTAGTTGGACCACAGGGTCTAGGGTGTCCATTTTGGGGGTGTCTGGTACATGTAGTGCAGCAAACTATTTGTCTGGCGTAACCCATTTTGTACTCTATGAACTCAACTTGTTCATTTGGCATTATTTTTGCATGGTACCTTGCTCATCTATATGCTAGCCCATTTTTTAGGCCCATTTGTGGGGGGTCTGGCGGGCCTTTTGCAGCGGGAAAAATGTCTGCCGTTTGTGTTGTTGATGTAGGCGTGGCAGTGAGCACACCATGGTAGTGGATGTAAGTGGTACCTCACTCATCTATTTAGCACCCATTTTTTGACTAATTGGGGGGTTCCCCAGGTCTACACGCAGTAGGTGGTACCCGGCAGACTCCCAATTCCGTTCATTTCAGGTGACCCCCTACACACTCCCATAGTTAGACATTGGAAAAATGTTAATATTTTAATTTGATAATTATGTTTAAGTGTTTTTTAAATTGTTTGAGCTTTCTACCCTCCCTTGTAAATTGTACATTTGTTTAAAAATCTAATAAAAAAAACATTTACGGAAAAAAAAAAAAAAAAAAAAATAGTTAGACATTGGTACCTAGTTCGTCTAACCTAATGTCTCTGCCTTAAAAATATTCACTGACTTGGCCTCCACAGCCCTATGTGGCAATGAGTTCCACAGATTAACTTCCCTCTGACTAAATAAGTTCCTCCTCATCTACTTTCTAAAAGAGTGCCCTTTAATTCTGAGGCAACGACCTCTGGTCCTAGACTCTCCCACCAGTGGAAACATCCTTTCCACATCCACTCTATCTATGCCTTTCATTATTCTGTAAGTTTCAATGAAGTCCCCCCCCCCCCTCAACCATCTAAACTCCAACAAGTACAGGCCCAGTGCTGTCAAACGCTCATCATATGCTAACCCACACATTCCTGAAATCATTCTTGTAAACCTCCTCTGGACCCTCTCCAGAGCCAGCACATCCTTCCTCAGATATGGGGACCACATTTGCTCACAATATTCCAAATGCAGCCTGACCAACGCCTTATAGAGTCTCAGCAGATAGTCAATGTGTTGGTTTCATTTTCTGAAGGACATTTCCCCTAAGGACAATTTACCCCATGATACCACATTTGCCAGATCAATGCCCTTTCACTTAACCTATCCATATCCCTTTGCACCTCTTTTATATCCTCTTCAAGTCAACCATCAGATTTGGAGAAGGTTCCAGTACATTGAAAAATTGCAACTCCATTATTCAAGAAGGGACGGAGGCAGCAATCATGAAACTGCAGATCAGTTAGCCATCATAGATAAAACATGAGAAGATGTTACTAGAGATATCAGAACAGGACATTTAGAAATACAAAAGATGATCAAAAAAATTGTGTTTTACCAATTGTTACAGCTCTTAGTTGAATGAATATGTGCTATGGATAAAGAAAATCTAGTGGGCACACTGCGATTGGCACGGAGATGACCATGGATAGTATTAGTGGGAGAGTCTAGGACCAGAAGCCAAAGCCTCAGAATAAGGGCGGCACAGTGGTGCAGCAGTAGAGTTGCTGCCTTACAGCTCCAGAGACCCGGGTTCGATCCTGACTATGGGTGCTTGTCTGTACGGAGTATGTACGTCCTCCCCATGACCTGCGTGGGTTTACTCCGGGTGCTCCGATTTCCTCCCACACTCCAAAGACGTACAGGTTTGTAGGTTAATTGGTGTGGTAAATTGTAAACTGTTCCTAGTGTGTGTAGGATAGTGTTAATGTGCGGAGATCGCTGGGCAGCGACGACTCGGTGGGCTGAAGGGCCTGTTTCCACACTGTACCTCCAAACTGACCTAAACTAAACTGATAAAAGGACGTACCTTTAGAAAGGAGGAATTTCTTTACAGTGAAAAGCTTTTGTTGCGTTCTAACCAGTCAGCAGAAAGACAATGGTACACAAAAATGCTGGAGAAACTCAGCGGGTGCAGCAGCATCTATGGAGCGAAGGAAATAGGCAACGTTTCGGGCCGAAACCCTTCTTCAGACAAAGCAGAAAGACAATGGTTGATGACAATCGAGCCATTTACTGTGTGTAGATACATGATACGGGAATTCCGTGATAAGGGAAGGTGTAATGAGTGGTGTGCCACAAGGATTGATGCAGGGATTACACTCTTCTTTCAGTCTATGATGCAGCTGCTAAATTGGCAAGCAATGAAAAGATAGGGAGGAGAATACGTAGTGAAGTGGATGTACGGAGGTACAAAGGGATATAAAGAGTTTAAGAATGTTTTTGGGCCTCCAAATTGCTAATCAGCCTACACGTTCATCGAGGTTCCTACCACAGACAGACACAAAGTGCTGGAGTAACTCAGCTGGTCAAGCAGCATCTCTGGAGTACATGGATAGGGACCCTACTTCACACCATACTACATATGACCCTGCATCATAAGATCATGATTGGAGCAGAATTAGGTCATTCAGCCCCATCAAGTCTGCTCCGCCATTCAATCATGGCTGATCCATCTCTCCCTCATAACCATATTCTCCTGCCTTCTCCCCATAACCTCTGACACCCACACTGTTCCACACTGGAATTTAAGGGATGGTCCATGGATATGAGTGGATTCTGTCTCCGCCATCTCCTGTATTCAATGGACATTTTCCCATCTGATTAGTATGGGTGTCAGAGGTTGTGGGGAGAAGGCAGAAGAATGTGGTTAGGAGGGAGAGATAGATCAGCCATGATTGAATGGCGGAGTGGACTTGATGGGCCGATTGGTCTAATTCTACTCCTATCACTTATGACCTTGTGATCTGCCTTGGACTGGAGTCAAATTCAATCTGAAGCCACTTGAAGGCTAAGTTATCAATGTTTACCAGGGGCTGGTTATTGAGTGTTTAAACATTTACGGCTGGCTTAGAGTAAAGTGCCGTTTTCCTGGTATCACGTTTGAGCAAGAGTTTGTCAGCTGCTAATAAAATGCAGCATGTGCCAAGTATACGTGGCCCGTGATTGGCTAAAATGTGGGGGTGTTCACTGCCATTTTGCTCAGGTCACATGACCCAGATCAGGCACGGTGGCGCAGCGGTAGAGTTGCTGCCTCACAGCGCCGGGGACCAGGGTTCGATCCCGATCACGCACGCTGTCTGTACGGAGTTTGGTACGTTCTCCCCGTGACAGCGTGGGTTTTCTCCGGGAGCTCCGGTACCCACCCAGTTTCCAAAGACATACAAAAGGTTTGTAGGTTAATTGGCCATGGTAAAAATTGTAAATCCCCTCCAGTGTGTGTAGGATAGTGTTAGGTTGCGGGGATCGTTGGTCGATTGGGACTCGGTGGCCCGAAGGGCTTGTTTCCATGCTGTATCTCTAAACTAAACTAAAAGGAAGCCCGACCTGCTGTGCTAATGAACAAGGCGATGGACAGCGTTCAACACTCCATATGTTCATCGGTTCAATCCATGAATGTATGACGAGCGTTTGACAGCACTGGGCCTGTACTCAAGTTCAAGTTCAAGTTTATTGGTCACATACTCAATTATACAGGTATAACCAGTAGTGAAATGCTTAAGTGCCTGTCCAGTTGTGCATGGTTCCCCACTTACACATAACCCACATAAAACAATACCCACATATAACACATACCCCATAAATATACCACATAACAAGTAGTGCTGTTACAAGCAAAGTGACAAGTGCCATGGAACATCTGTGATGACAGCATGTTCCATCCAGTTCAGTCCCATGTGTGTGTGTTTGATGGTGGCGAGGCGAGGGGTTTGGGCGGGGGGTTTGGGCGGGGGTGCAGGTGCTGGTGAGGAGGGTGGGGAGGGTTTGGGCATTGGGGGGGGCTGGGGGGGGGGAGGGGGGGGCGGCGACACTCCGTCCTCGTTCAGCAGTCTCATGGCCTGGGGAAAGAAACTCCTCCTCATTCTCTCCGTGTTGGCCCTGAGCAGCCGGTACCGTTTCCCCGAGGGCAGCAGGGAAAACAGTCTGTTGTTGGGGTGAGTGTGGTGCTGGATAAACCTCCTGGCTCTTGACCTGCAGCGCTTGGTGTAGATGTCCTGCAGGTTGGGAAGGGTGGTTTTGATGGTCCGCTCAGCTGAGCGAACCACCCTCCTCAGAGCCAGTTGGTCCCTCTTGATGGTGTTCCCCAATCCAGGTGATGATGCTCCCACTCAGGATGCTCTCCACAGTATGGGTGTAGAGGTTCTTGAGCACCCTGAGGGGGAGCTTGAAGTCCCTCAGCCGTCTGAGATGGTCAAGACGCTGGTTGGCCTTCTTTTCATAGGGTCATCCAGTGTAGAAACAAGCCCTTCACCCAACTTGCCCACGCGACCAACATGCTCCATCTACGCTAGACCCACCTGCTTACATTTGGCCCATATCCCTCTAAACCTGTCCTATCCATGTACCTAATGTGTAAGAAATAACTGCAGATGCTGGTTAAAATCGAAGGTAGACACAATATGCTGGAGTAACTCAGCGGGACAGGCAGCATCTCTGGAGAGAAGGAATGGGTGACGTTTCGGTTCGAGACCTTCAGAAGTCTGAAGAAGGGTCTCGACCCGAAACGTTGCCAATTCCTTCTCTCCAGAGATGCTGCCTGTCCCACTGAGTCACTCGAGCATTTTGTGTCTACCTATCCATGTACCAGTTTAATTGTTCCTTAAACATGGCGATATTCCCAGCTTCCACTCCCGCCTCCTGCAGCTCGTTCCATACACCCATCACCCTTTGTGTAAAAATACGTACCCCTCAAATTCCTATTAAATCTTTCCCTCCTCACCTTAAATAATGGTCCTTTGGTTCTCGATTCCCGTACTCTGGACAAGAGACTCTACCCGTGAATCTACCCGATCTATTCCTCTCATGATTTTGTACACTTCTATAAGATCACCTCTCATCCTCCTGCGCTCCAAGGAATAGAGTCCCAGGCTGCTCAACTCCCCAGAGCTCAGGCCCTCGAGTCTTGGCAACATCCTCGTAAATCTTCTCTGCACCCTTCCCAGCTTGAAAGTGTTTAGTCTTCTATGATCCCAGCTTTCCCAACCTAAGCCTACAAATTAATTCCCTTCAGCTACTGAATCTATTGTCTTTTAGAAAATATTTAATGTATTTATTCCTTGTTTGGGATCTGGGAATTTAGTGCCCATTTAGTGCTCCTCTAATTGCCTTGGAGAAGGTGGTCATTGAGTTGCTCTCCTGAACTGTTGTTGTGCCTCTGGTGAGAGAGTCAGTTCCAGGATTCACAGCTAATGATTGTATTTGGACTTTACTTCCACCGAGTCACGCATTTCAGATCGATACAAACCTTTCCGTGGAATAATATCTTCACCTCTCCTCAGGGATGTTTACCAATTATTTCAGATTCACAACCTTTCAACCATATAGTCAAAAGTTAATTTTAATGAGGAAACAAGGAACTACTGATGCTGGCTTTCAAGCAAAGGTAAAGTGTTGGAGTAACTCAGCGGGTCAGCCTGAGTTAATTGGCTATGGTAGAAGATGTAAATACAGTGAGTATTAGTGCCTGGTTTACAGAGAGTGTTAGTGCCTGGTTTAGAGTATTAGAGCATGGGTTACAGAGAGTATTAGTGTCTGGTTTACACAGAGTATTAGAGCCTGGGTTACAGAGAGTATTATTGCCTGGTTTACAGAGAGTATTAGTGCCTGGTTTAGAGTATTAGAGCCTGGTTTACAGAGAGTATTAGTGTCTGGTTTACACAGAGTATTAGAGCCTGGTTTACACAGAGTATTAGTGCCTGGGTTACAGAGTATTAGTGCCTGGTTTACAGAGAGTATTAGTGCCTGGTTCACAGAGAGTATTAGTGCCTGGTTTACACATAGTATTAGTGCCTGGTTTACAGAGAGTATTAGTGCCTGGTTCACAGAGAGTATTAGTGCCTGGTTTACACATAGTATTAGTGCCTGGTTTACAGAGAGTATTAGTGCCTGGTTTACACATAGTATTAGTGCCTGGTTCACATAGTATTAGTGCCTGGTTCACATAGTATTAGTGCCTCGTTCACAGAGTATTAGTGCCTGGTTCACAGAGTATTAGTGCCTGGTTTACAGAGAGTATTAGTGCCTGGTCTGAAGAAGGGTCCTGACCTGAGACGTCCTCTATCCATGTTCTCCAGAGATGCTGCCTGACCCGCTGAGTTACTCCAGCACTTTGCCTCTTCTTAATTTTAATCTCACCCACCTGCACATGATCCATATCCCACCATTCCCCACATATCCATGTGCTGAAGAAGGGTCTCGACCCGAAACGTCACCCATTCCTTCTCTCCAGAGATGCTGCCCGTCCCGCTGAGTTACTCCAGCATTTTGTGACCTATCTAAAAGCCTCTTAAACGACATTGGTGTATCTGCCTCCACCACCATCCCTGGCAGTGCGTTCCAGGTACACTCCACCCGCTGTGTAAAGCAAAACTGGCCCCGCACATCTCCTTTAAACTTTGCCCCTTTCACCTTGTGGGCTCTGCCCTCTCGTCTTCGACCTTTCCACCCTGGTGGAACAGCCATGTAAGTAGGGAAAAGATCCACCTCACTCAATGTGTCGGAGAAATCCTCTTGCCTTCTCTGTCCTCAGCCTGCCTCAAACGTTCAGTGGAAAAGACTGCAGGAATAAATGAAAAGCAAAACGGAGTTTACTCTTTAAAAACCTCAGCTGCTTTGAATGGATCATAGGAGTTGAACGATCAGTTTAGTTGTCCAGTAGTTTAGTTATACAGCATTGAAACAGGCTCCTCGGCCCGCTGAGTCCGCGCCAACCAGCGATCACCCGTACACTAGTTCTATCAGACACAACATAGGGACAATTTGACAGAAGCCAATTTGACCTACAAACCTGGCAAGTCTTTGGAATGTGGGAGGAAACCGGAGCCCAGGGAGAAAACCCACACGATCAAAGGGAGAAACTGTAAACTCCGTATAGACAGCACCCAAAGTTAGGATCGAACCCGGGTCTCTGGTGCCGTCAGGCAGCGACTCTACCGCTGTGGCACCGTGCCGCCCTTGTAGAAGCAAGGAACTGTAGATGCTGGTTTCCAAACAAGGACACAAGGTGTTGGAGTAATTCAATGGGTCAGGCAGCGGCTCAGGGGAACATGGATAGGGGATGTTTTGGGTCGGGCTGAATGTAGGGGCTTCTTTGTCTTCTTCCTTCTCTGCTTTCCTTTTGGTTGGAAGATTCTGCGCATGGTCAATGGATTTCTTGCTCCTTCTTTCTCATTGAATGGCCTGGTATTAGTATTAGTGCCTGGTTTACAGAGTATTAGTGCCTGGTTTACAGAGAGTATTACTGCCTGGTTTACAGAGTATTAGTGCCTGGTTTACAGAGTATTAGTGCCTGGTTTACAGAGAGTATTACTGCCTGGTTTACTGAGTATTAGTGCCTGGTTTACAGAGTATTAGTGCCTGGTTTACAGAGTATTAGTGCCTGGTTTACAGAGAGTATTAGTGCCTGGTTTACAGAGAGTATTAGTGCCTGGTTTACAGAGAGTATTAGTGCCTGGTTTACAGAGTATTAGTGCCTGGTTTACAGAGTATTAGTGCATGGTTTACAGAGTGTTAGTGCCTGGTTTACTGAGTATTAGTGCCTGGTTTACAGAGTATTAGTGCCTGGTTTACAGAGTATTAGTGCCTGGTTTACAGAGAATATTAGTGCCTGGTTTACAGAGAGTATTAGTGCCTGGTTTACAGAGAGTATTAGTGCCTGGTTTACAGAGAGTATTAGTGCCTGGTTTACAGAGAGTATTAGTGCCTGGTTTACAGAGAGTATTAATGCCTGGTTCATAGAGTATTAGTGCCTGGTTTACAGAGAGTATTAGTGCCTGGTTTACAGAGAGTATTAGTGCCTGGTTTACAGAGAGTATTCATGCCTGGTTCATAGAGTATTAGTGCCTGGTTTACAGAGCATTAAGGGGCTGTCTCACTGCGGCAACCTAATTGGCGAGTTTAGGAGAGTTTGAAAAAATGTCATGTAGAAGACCTCCTTCGACCTCCTTCGACTATATTGAAGATTAGCTTCGACTAGCTACGACTAACTTCGGGAAAATTGGACACCGAATGGTGGAGAGTGAAGACGACCTTCGATCTCCTTCAACCTCCCTTCGGCTATGTTGAAGACTATCTACGACTACCTTCGACTACCTTCGATTACCTTCGACTACCCTCGATTACCTACAAATAACATGCAGACCTACTACGACCTACTTCGACTAAACCTACAAGTAAAAAAAATATTGATTTTTTTTCCATGGCGACCTTTTTTTACTCGCAGGCATTTTTCAGCATGTTGAATAATACGCCGTGACCTACCTGAGGCCTCGAGTACGCGGAGACCACTCTCGAGCATGAAGGAGAGTTGCAAAGACCTCCTAGGATCTCGTGTCGACCATGCTGCGAGTATGAGTCGAGAGCAAACTCTTCTAGACTCCCTGCAGTGGGACAGGCCCTTCAGTGCCTGCTTTACAGAGAGTATTAGTGCCTGGTTTACAGGAGAAGCTATTAACGGTTATTGTTTTCAACTAGGTCTTGTAAAGATGGTGAATTAATTAGAACGGCCCCAGTGAAGTTTCAGGTTCAGTAATTTCCTTGGATAAGAGTTCCCTTGATGAGTTTATTAGTCACCATTTAAATTAAAATAGCAAACTGTTGACAGACCAGTGGGCGTTCACACAGATCCTCAGCCAAAAGGTCAGCCTGTTTCTGAAACTGTTTGGCATGTACTTTTACACAGGGATAAAGAGATACAGGTCGGAGCTAGGCCCTTTGACCCACTGAGCCTACACACAGACCATCCAAACCCATTTTATTGTCATCGACATAACCTACCCCCATTCCACCTCCAGGTTTTGTAATTCACCGACACACTGGATGCAGACACAAAAAGTCGGGGTAACTCAGCGGGACAGGCAGCATCTCTGGAGAGAAGCAGTGGGTCGAGACCCTTCTTCAGACTGGTCTCGACCCGAAACGTCACCCATTCCTTCTCTCCAGAGATGCTGCCTGTCCCGCTGAGTTACTCCAGCTTTTTGTGTCTATTCTTCGGTTTAAACCAGCACCTGCAGTTCCTTCTTACACTTTATCCACACTGGAGGCACTTTGCAGAGGCCTATTAACCTCCGAACCCAAATTTATGGGATGTGGAATGAAACCGGAACACCCGGAAGAAATCCATGCGGTCACAGGGAGAACGTATAAACTCCGCATGGACACCTAAGTCTTTAGTCCTTGCAGCTCAGGATAATGGTGGGTGATTTTATAGATCATGAGGGGAATAGATCGGGGAAATTCAAAGAGTCTTTTCCCCAGAGTGGGGAAATCATGAACCAGAGGACCTAGGTTTAAGGTGAGGGTGGAAAGATTTAATAGGAACCTGAGGGGCAACTTTTTCACACGTCGGGTGGTGGGTGTATGGAACGAGCTGCCAGAGGAGGTAAGTGAGGCAGGGACTATCACAGCATTTAAAATACATTTGGACAGGTACATGGATAGGAAAGGTTTATAAGGATATGGGCCAAATGTGGGTAGGTGGGACGTGTAGATGGGGCATCTTGGTTGGCGTTGGCAAGTTGGGCCGAAGGGCCTGTGTCCGTGCTGCATGACTCTATGACCCGAAGTCAGGATTAAATGCTGGTCCCTGGAGCTGTGGGGTAGTGACCCTGCCAGCTGTGCCAGCTGTGTCACCTTGTTTACTCAGCCAGAGCTACCTAAGATAAAGGAAGTCCAGCACTGACTTGAACTTTACAGTGGACGATACTGCAACTGCAACTGCAACTTTATTTCTATAGCACATTTCATACACGAGGCAGACTCAAAGTGCTTCACATAAAAACATGTCATACAA
This sequence comes from Malacoraja senta, assembly GCA_038087875.1. Classification (NCBI taxonomy): domain Eukaryota; kingdom Metazoa; phylum Chordata; class Chondrichthyes; order Rajiformes; family Rajidae; genus Malacoraja; species Malacoraja senta. The sequence goes on along the minus strand of CM075980.1, from coordinate 7,744,118 downwards.
TAAAATGAAATAATAAAATGAAATAAAATAGAAGAATTAAAATAAAATAAAAGCAAAGTTAAAAATGCATTGTAGAAAAGTGCAAAAGTTCAAAGTGCAATGTAGTTAAGATTTAGCTGAAATCTAAAGTAAACATCAAAGTTTTCAGTCTTGTTTTAAAAGTGGTGAAAGTAGGGGCAAGTCTTAAATCTTCAGCAAGTTTATTCCAGCTCTTTGTTGCATAGTAACTAAATCCTGCTTTCCCATGAAAATGATTAGGGACTCAGGAATCCGCAGTTCCCACCTCTCAGTAAATGTAGCGGATTGGGAATTGTGCGATGGATGATGTGAATCCACTGGGATTTCATTGAAGCAAGATGGAGCTCCCAGGATCAGCAACGAAAACAAATGGGGTCCCGGTGTAGGGGGAGGGTGGGGGGGGGGGGCTGAGAACAAAGGGGGGGGGGACTCAGCATGGGGGCCTCATGAAACCAAGAGAGACCTAGCAGGGGAGGGGGGGAGCGACAACAGAGGGGGGACCCAGCATGGGGGGGAGGTGGCGGAGGGGGGGAGGAGGGAGGTGGGTGCAGAGAACAAAGAGGGACCCGGTGTGGGGGGGGAGGGGGGGGGAGGGGATGAAAGAGGGATGAGTACTTTTTGTAACTTTGTCAGTGCCTTTGGAGCAACTCTTTTGTCCACTTTGTATGAAAAATAAAGAATTCCTCTGCCCCAAGCTGGCTACAAGTGACAATAAAGTATCAGTATCATCACCATCATCATCTTCCTCCATCGCCCCCTCCCCCCACCCTAACTCAATGACTTGATAAAAATCGGGGCATTCCTTTACGGAAAAAGTCTTGCTGATGAGAAGCCTGTTTTATATGTGTCCATGCTAGTTATTAAATTGGCAAGCAATGTAATCTTTAGACATGTCACGCTTCAGTCTGAAGAAGGGTCTCGACCCATTCCATGCTTTAGACTCGGGATCAATGATCCATCAGCAAATCCTATTTAAGTGCAGATAATTTAATGCTCATTGAATTAGATGCCACAGAAAGAGCACATTCAGCTCAACACTTTGATAGATTACAATTTCTTCGGCCCCAGGATTTAGTATATTTTTACCTTTGCCCATTTTTGGTTTTTCTTTTGAAATTTAAAGCCAAACCTGTTCCTGCTCCCCCTTTTCTGGCGGTCCGTTCCGGGTTCCCAACATTTGATGTGCAGGAAGGAATTGCAGATGCTGGTTTACACCGAGGATAGGCACAAAATAGGCTGGAGCAACTTGGCGGGACGGGCAGAAGCAGGGTCTCGACCCGAAACATCACCCATTCCTCCCATCCGCAGATGCTCCCTGTCCCGCTGAGTTACTCCAGCATTTTGTATCCTTCTCAACATTTGATGCTGGGGAAAGGCTGTGATTAGTGGGACCCCACACACATGGCGCTCTGACCACAGCCATTCACCATGCGTATCAATAGTTTGGCTGAGAGAATCAAACCCTTTTCACACAGGGCGTAGGGAACAAGCTGCCAGAGGAGGTAGTTGAGGCTGGGACTATCCCAACGTTTATGAAACAGTTAGACAGGTAAATAGGACAGGTTTGGAGGGATATGGACCAAGCGGAGGCAGGTAGGACTAGTGTAGCTGGGACATGTTGGCCGGTGTGGACAAGTTGGGCCGAAGGGCCTGTTTCCACACTGTATCACTCTATGACTCTATGACGACGTGTCCAAGTCCACTGTTGACATTAAACTAGGCTGGCTTGTGACTACACAGGAGGATATAAACATTTCAGGTGGTCTGAGTGGGGTTAAATGACTAAAGATTGAATGATGTCGATATCCAAATGGACTTTGTGCTTCTACCCACGTCGCAGAGGCCAACATGTTGGTACATAAGTGACGCCAGCAGTAGAGTTGCTGCCTTGCAGCGCCAGAGATCCTGATTCAATCCTGAAAATGGGCGCTGTCCGTGTGGAGTTTGCACGCTCTCCCTGTGACCACGTGGGCTTTCTCCGGGTGCTCCAGTTTCCTCCCACACTCCAAAGACGTACAGGTTTGTAGGTTAATAGGCTTTGGTAAGTTGTAAATTGTCCCTAGTGGGTAGGATGGTGCTAGTGTACAGATGATCTCTGGTGGTGTGGACTCGGTGGGCCGAAGGGCCTGTTTCCGCGCTGTATCTTCTGCTCTAGAGATTGGGAGGGCAAATGGTTTGTTCGCCTTTCGTTATGACATGGTTTGACGACAGGAGTCAGGAAATCTTAGCAACACCAGGAACTGCAGATGCTGACATCTTGAGCAAAACGCAAAGTGTTGGAGTAACTAAACCGGTTTTAGTTTTCTTTAGTTTAGTTTAGTTTATTATTGTCACATAAACTGAGGTACAGTGAAAAGCTTTTGTTTGCATGCTATCCAGGCAAAGAGGAGACTATACATGATTAAGGAGAAAGAGGACAACATTGAGTGTAAGATAAAGTCCAATTAAATATGGTTCAAAGGTCTCCCAAGAGGAAAAAGTTAGGTTGGGACCGCACTCCAGCTGGTGAGAGGATGGTTCAGTTGCCTGATAACAGCTGGGAAGAAACTGTCCTTGAAACTGGAGGTGTGCGTTTTCACACTTCTGTACCTTTTGCCCGATGGGAGAGGGGAGAAGAGGAAGTAGCCGGGACGCGACTCGTCCTTGATTACGCTGCTGGCCTTGCTGATGCAGCGTGAGGTGTAGACTGAGTCAATGGAAGGGAGGTTGGTTTGCGTGATGGTCTGGTCACGTCCACAGCTCTCTGCGATTTCTTCTGGTCTTTGAGAGTTTTAGAGTTTGGAGGCACAATGTGGAAACCTACCATTCTCCCATCGAGTCCCGCCGACCAGCGACCTCGAGCACTACCCTACACACTGGGGGCAATGCATAATTTTACTGAAGCCAATTATCGGACAAAACTGTACGTTTTTGGAATGTGGGAGGAAACCGGAGCTCCCGGAGGAAACCCACCCAGGTCACGGGGAGAACGTCCAATCTCCGTACAGACAGCACCCATAGTCAGGATTGAACATGTGTCTATGATGCTGTAAGGCAGCAACTCTGAATCTGTCCCACTGAGCCTTCATTGTTTTTTGAAAATGTTAACACACTATTTCACAATGACAACCGCATAAGTGCACTGTAACACATTTCTTGGTGACAACATCAATTAGTTCTTGTTAATTGTTATTTATGAGAAGTTTCTGAATTCTGAATAGTTTGCAAAAAAAATAAGGAGCAGTTGAATATTCTGCTTCAAACAAACGCACTGATTTTGTGAATCAAGTGCCAGAAGATCGTTTCAAGATGATGACAGTCATGTCAAACTGTGCCTTCTTGGATCATGGAGCAGTTCCCAAACCATTATGCATCCCAACCAGGCGACATCTATGTGGGAATTTATAGGTGAGTCGGGAGTCTTCTGTAGACTGGAGTAAGGAAGCATTATTGTACTTGTACAGAGCCCTGCATAGACTACATCTGGAGTATTGTGTACAATTTTGTTCTTCTTACTTCAGAAAGAATTACTAGCCAAAGAGGGGGCACACCAAAGATTCACTGACTCTAGCTCACAAGTTCAGAAGCTGTAGTAGAAGAATGAGGCCATTCGGCCCATCAGGTCTATTCCGCCATTTAATCAGGGCTGATCTATCTTTCCCTCTCAACCTCATTCTCCCCATAACCCTTGATACCCAAACTAATCAAGAATCTATCGATCTCCACCATTAAAAAAATCTCCATTAACTTGGCCTCCACAGCCATCTGTGGCAATGAATTCCACAGATTCACCACCCTCTGACTCAAGAAATTCCTCCTCATCTTCTTTCTAAAGGTACGTCCTTTTATTCTGAGGCTACGGCCTCTGGTCCTAGACTCCCGCACCTCTCCACATCCACTCTATCCAGGCCTTTCACTATTCGAGGGATGAGGGCGAGGCACGAGGAGAGCTAGAGTATTCATTCATCATCGTTAAAAACATTCATGACGCAGTGGTGCTGGTTCCCAATGGGAGCTAAGATAGAGTAGATCGGCCCTATCCCCTTTATAATTTACAAGCAGGAGCAATTCTACACGATTCGTAAAAGGGCTTTTTACATGCTCAATACGGGTTGAATGTCACCTGGACTGAGCAATGCAGGACACAGTCTGAACATTAGGAGCAGTTTGTTAACGACTGTGATGAGAGTAAGTTCTTCACTCAGAGAGTCATGAGCCTTTGTTTCTTTTTAAATAGAGATGAATAAATCACTGGGCATTAAGGGAATTAAAGGAACGTGAGGGGATTTCAGTAAAATGGTGCTGACACAGAAGATGGAGTGCCATATTGATGGATGGCGGAGCTGGTTCAAAAGGCCACGTGCTGGTTTCAGCACTGGTTTACCTTTGCCTGTTCCTATTCAGCTCTCAGCAACAGCCAGTTCTTTTTAATTTGCAGTTTCTGCGAAGGAGGTTTTTCCTGTTCATCTTCGTGGTGGGAATCGGTGGAAGCTTCCAGTTCGGGTTCAACGTCTCTGCCATCAATTCACCGTCAGAGGTAAGAAGGGTGTTTGGTAAGATCACGTGAGCAGAATTAGGCCATTCGGCCCATCAAAGTCTACTCTACCATTCAATCACGGCTGATCTATCTCGCCTTCCGAACCTCATTCTCCTGCCTTTTCCCCATAACCCCTGACACCCGTGCTAATCAAGAATCTATCTACGCATTAAAAATATCCATTGACTTGGCCTCCACAGTCTTCTGCAGCAATTAATCCCACAGATTCACCACCACACGTGTACTCTTGTACTAACATCCTCCAGTGGTTTAGTTTTGTTTCAAGTCCGCGCCGGGCAGCGATGCTGTACGCTGACACTATCCTACACACACTAGGGACAATTTACAATTTTACCGAAGCCAATTAACCTACAAACATGTTCACTAAACAAAACTAAACTACTGTCATATCGCAGAAAGCCATTTTGGTTGAAGTGCATCATTTAGGAACAGAGGCTGCCCACGCGGTCACAGTGAGAACACGCAAACTCCACACAGACAGCATCCAAGATCATGATTGAACCCGGGGTCTCTGGCGCTGTGAGGCAGCAGCTCCACCAGTTGTGCCACTGTGCCGCAATTAGTTCAGCTAAAATGTTTTAAAAAATGGTAAAAAAACAGTCTGAAATGTAAAACCTGCAAATGGTGGAAAAGATTCAGTGTCTTTAATAGAGACTTAAGCTCCTCTTCTGATTTTAGAAGAATGAGGGGGGACCTCATTGAATCTTACCAAATAATGAAAGGCCTGGGTAGAGTGGATGTCTACACTAGTGGGAGAGTCTAGGATCAGAGGCCATAGCCTCAGAATAAAAGGACGCACGTATAGAAAGGAGATGAGGAAGAATTTCTTTAGTCAGAGGGTGGTGAATCTGTGGAATTCATTGCCACAGACTGCTGTGGAGGCCAGTCATTGGGTATTTTCAAAGTGGAGATTGACAAATTCTTGATTAGTACGGGTATCAGGGGTTATGGGGAGAAGGCAGGAGAATGGGGTTGAGAGGGAACGGTAGATCAGCCAAGATTGAATGGCGGACTGGACTTGATGGGCCGAATGGCCTAATTCTGCTCCAAGAACTTATGAACATGATATTTCTAATACTGATACCCTCACCAATAATCACAGTGGGCTTCGAAGGTGCCTGAAATTATATTGCAGTTTAATGGAGGAGGGGGAGGGGGGGCACTCTGGTTTTAGAATCCTCTGCCCAGGGGATAAGTCTGTGTTTGTTAGTTTGTTTGTTCGTTCGTTCGTTCGTTCGGGTTAAGGCGCTGCGCACACGGCAGCCAGCCAACACTCGCTTTTCTTTTTCTTTTTTTTTTCTCCTCACTTTTAATTTAATTTTAATTTCAAATTTTTCGTGCACCTTGTTGTGTGTTGTGACTGTTGGCAGACCAACTTTCCTCCGGGGATGAATCAAGTTTGATCGCGACGTATCGTATCGTAATGTCGATCTCCTGTGTCTTCTTACCTCTCCTTCCAGTATATTAAAAACTTCATCAATGAAACGTGGATCGATCGATATGAAACTCCGCTGCCGGAGTATTCGTTAATGATCCTGTGGTCCTTCATTGTGGCTGTGTACCCAGTTGGAGGATTGGTGGGGTCACAATTTGCTGCAGTTTTAACGGTGAGATATGGAAGGTAAGATCACCGGACGTGAGGCCATGTGGCCGGTCATGGTACCACATGCTCTGAATTTGTCTCCTTTTCAAACCTGCCTTCGTTTAGTTCGTGGCGGCACGGTGGCGCAGCGGTAAGAGTTGCTGCCTTGTAGCCCCAGAGACCCGGGTTCGACCCTGAACACGGGTGCTTGCCTGTACCGAGTTTGTACGTTCTCCCCCTGACCTGCGTGGGCTTTTCCCCATGATCTCCAGGTTCCTCCCACACTCCAATGACGAAACTAAACCAAACGGAGATCTTCATCAGGGGCCCGGCCCAACTTGCCCACACCGGCCAACATGTCCCAGCTACACTAGTCCCACCTTGCTTGCGTTTGGTCCATATCCCTCCAAACCTGTCCTATGCATGTACCTGTCTAACTGTTTCTTCAACGTTGGGTTAGTCCCAGCCTCAACTATGTTAGCTTTCATAGCAAAGGGATTTGAGTATAGGAGCAGGGAGGTTCTACTGCAGTTGTACAGGGTCTTGGTGAGACCACACCTGGAGTATTGCGTACAGTTTTGGTCTCCAAATCTGAGGAAGGACATTATAGCCATAGAGGGAGTGCAGAGAAGGTTCACCAGACTGATTCCTGGGATGTCAGGACTTTCATATGAAGAAAGACTGGATAGACTTGGCTTATACTCGCTAGAATTTAACAGATTGAGAGGGGATCTTATAGAAACGTACAAAATTCTTATGGGATTGGACAGGCTAGATGCAGGAAGATTGTTCCCGATGTTGGGGAAGTCCAGGACAAGGGGTCACAGCTTAAGGATAAGGGGGAAATCCTTTAAGAACGAGATGAGGAGAAACTTTTTCACACAGAGAGTGGTAAATCTCTGGAACTCTCTGCCACAGAGGGTAGTTGAGGTCAGTTCATTGGCTATATTTAAGAAGGAGTTAGATGTGGCCCTTGTGGCTAAGGGGATCAGGGGGTATGGAGAGAAGGCAGGTACGGGATACTGAGTTGGATGATCAGCCATGATCACATTGAATGGCGGTGCAGGCTCGAAGGGCCGAATGGCCTACTCCTGCACCTATTTTCTATGTATCTATGTAACTACCTCCCCTGGCAGCTCGTCCCATGCACACACCACCCTTTGTGTGCAAAAGTTACCCCTCAGATTCCTATTTAAACTTCAGTATGTAATCAACCTAAAACATGTGCATTTCTGCTTCAGGAAGAAATCGCTGCTGTGTAATAACCTAGTGGCAATTGCAGCAGCACTCATAATGGGATTCAGCAAGATGGCGAGATCATTCGAGATGATTGTAGTCGGACGGTTTCTCTATGGAATTGGCACAGGTAATGGCCTATTTCGTTTACGGCTCTAAAAAGCTTTGTCGTCAGAAAGCAAAACGATAGCCATCAAGTGGTGTAAGGTGATAAGGTCATAAGTGATAGGAGTAGAATTAGGCCTTTCGGCCAATCAAGTCTACTCCGCCATTCAATCATGGCTGATCTATCTCTCCCTCCTAACCCCATTCTCCTGCCTTCTCCCCAGAACCTCTGAAGCCTATACTAATCAAGAATCTATCTATTTATCTATCTCTGCCTTAAATATATTCACTGACTTGGCCTCCACAGCCTTCTGTGGCAAAGAATTCCACAGGTTCACCAACCTCTGACTAAAGAAATGTCTCCTCATCTCCTTCCTAAAAGAATGTCCTTTAATTCTGAGGCTATGACCTCTAGTCCTAGACTCTTCCACTAGTGGAAACATCCTCTCCACCTCCACTCTATCCAAGCCTTTCGCTATTCTGTAAGACTCAATGAGGTCCCCTCTCATTCTTCTAAACTGCAGCGAGTACAGGCCCAGTGCCGACACAGTGTTGAGAAGGGAGACAGGAAACTCTGTCTGGGCCACTGGTGCTCAGAGTCTTGCGGCTGCCTCACGACCCTGCGATGTACTGTACTTCAACCTGTGGCATCTTCGGGCAAGGTTAGTGGCGATGGGGTCTGCTTTCTAATCAATACCTCTCAGCGCTCAGACATGCCGATCCTGGCGAGCTCGTGCTCCCTGTACCTGGGACACCAGACTGAAGTGCCATCCCTACTATCTTGGGCGGCACGGTGGCGCAGCGGTAGATCTACTACCTTACAGCGCTAGAGACCCCGGTTCAATCCCGACTGCGGCTGCTTGTCCGTACGGAGTTTGTACGTTCTTCCCGTGACCAGCGTGGGTTTTATCCGAGATCTTTGGTCTCCTCCCACATTCCAAGGCCGTACAGGTTTGTAGGTTAATTGATTTGGTTTAATTGTATAAATGTTAATTTGTCCCTAGTGTGTGTCGGGTCGTGTTAATGTGTGGGGATCGCTGGTCGGCGCGGACTCAGTGGGCTGAAGGGCCTGCTTCCGCGCTGTATTACTAAACTAAACTAAACCTGCTGAGGGAATTCACCTCTGCTATCCCGACATGCAACCCCTCCCCAAACAGAAACAAAAAGCTGCAGTGACTCAGGCAGCATCTTTGGAGAAAAGGAATAGGTGACGTTTTGGGTCAGAACCTTTCTTCAGTGTCTACGGAGTCTGAAGGGTCTCGACCAGAAACGTCACCTATTCCTTTTCTCCAGAGATGCTGCCTGACCCGCTGAGTTACTCCAGCATTTTGTATCTATCTTCGGTTTTACCAGCATCTGCAGTTCCATCCTATACTAAACACTCCACACTTAACATGACATATTCCTTTGAATATGTAGAAGCCATTTGGTGGCACCAATGTTTAATATTGCGGATGTACCATTGTCTACTCTGTTTCTTTGTGAAAGGTATTGGGTTGGTTGCCCACGGCTTGTACCTTGGAGAAACAGCACCAAAGGAATTGCGAGGAGCTGTGTGCCTGACCCGCGCTGTATTTAACGCCATTGGGAAGTGCACTGGCTTGGTGGTTGGACTCAGGTAAGTCTTGAACCATTGGTTTAAATTACCTCACCGTGCATGACTTGGCATTGGTATTGTATTGGTGCATCATTGTCATGTGCATCAGGGGCTGGCACGGTGGCACAGCCGGTAGAGCCACAGCCTCACAGCACCAGAGACCCAGGTTCGATCCTGACCTCAGCCCCTGTCAGCACGCCCAATGCACATTATCCTGATGACCGTGTGGGTTTCTTCTGGGAGCTCCAGTTTCCACACCACAAAGACATGTGGGTTTGTAGGTTAATTGGGCCTCTCTGTACATTGTCCCTCGTGTGTAGGGAGTAGACAAGGAAGTGGGATAATATAGAACTAGAGTGAAGCAGTGATCAATGGGCGCCGGAGACCCGGATTTGATCCCGACTACAGGTGCTCTCCGGACGGAGTTTGTACGCTCTCCCCGAGACTTGCGTGGGTTTTCTCCAGAATCTCCGGTTTCCTCCCACACTCCAAAGACGTGCAGGTACAGTACGAATGGCCAACTCCTGCACCTATTTTCTAAGTTTTTATATTTCTATGTTTGCAGGTTAACTGGCTTGGTACGATTGTAACTTGTCCCTAGTGTGTGTAGGATAGTGTTAGTGTGCGGGGATCGCTGGTCGGCCCGGACTCGGTGGGCCGAAGGGCCTGTTTCCGCCCTGTATCTCTAAACCAAAGTATCAATCAAGATAAAGTGAAGAACTTTGTTTTGCATGTTATTCAGCAAATCTTGCCACACATGAGTACATCAAGGGGCGGCATAACAGTACAGCGGTAGAGTTGTTACCTTACAGCGCCAGAAACCCCGGGTTCCATCCTGACTACGGATGCTGTCTGTACGGAGTTCGTATGTTCTCCCCGAGACTACGTGGGTTTTCTCCGGGTGCTCCGGTTTCCCCCCACACTCCAAAGACGTACAGGTTTGTAGGTTAATTGGCCTTGGTAACGATTTTAAATTGTCCCTCGTGTGTGTAGGGTGGTGTTAGTGTGCGGGGATCGCTGGTTGGCGTTTGTACGTTCTCCCTGTGACGCGACTGATATTTGACGGTCGGTACAGACTTGGTGGGCCGAAGGGCCTGTTTCCATGCAGTACAACTGTGACAACAATGTCAGATACTCATCTCCTTTCCTTTAATATTTTCTGTTCACTGTTAGTTGTAACGAAATGAATTTGCTTTAATTCTCTGCTCTGTAATATGGATTTGCTGCAGGGAAATGCAGTTTTAAATGTGCAAAGACAGCTCCCCTCTATTTAGATGTTTGCTCTAATGAAGGCTGTCCCATAATGAAGGCAGACGTGATAAACAGGGACGTGCGATATCAAGTAAAGTGTTTGTGGGAGTATTGATGACCAGAATTTAATTCCACTAGTGAGATCATGAAGGCTGAGTTGCACTTTCCTTTGTGAGATATATGCCATGGGACAGAGGCCAAGATTTTAAAATCTTTGGAAGAATGGAAGGTTGAATTTTGTTTATTTTCAGATATATATTCCCTCAAGCCAACATAACCTCAACATAAACTGGTGGACAACAGACAATAGGTGCAGGAGCAGGCCATTCGGCCCTTCAAGCCAGCACCACCATTCAATGTGATCATGGCTGATCATCCACAATCAGTATCCCGTTCCTGCCTTCTCCCCATATCCCCTGACTCTGCTATTTTTAAGAGCCCTATCTAGCTCTCCCTTGAAAGCGTCCAGAGAACCTGCCTCCACTGCCCTCTGAGGCAGAGAATTCCACAGACTCACCACTCTCTGTGAGAAAAGGTGTTTCCTCGTCTCCGTTCTAAATGGCTTACTCCTTATTCTTAAACTGTGGCCCCTGGTTCTGGACTCCCCCAACATCGGGAACATGTTTCCTGCCTCTAGCGTGTCCAAACCCTTAACAATCTTATATGTTTCAATGAGATAACCTCTCATCCTTCTAAACTCCAGAGTGTACAAGCCCAGCTGCTCCATTCTCTCGGCATATGACAGTCCCGCCATCCGGGAATTAACCTTGTACTGACCTTGAACTTTGGAGCCACTGTACGGACTTGTAATTCATTAATACAAACACTCTCAGGGGTTTCCAATCAACTTACCCTCACCTGTATCCACCTATCACTCGCCCGGCTTTGTCCCACCCCCCCTCTCTTCCAGCTTTCTCCACCCCCCCAGGTTAGATTTTTTTTAGTTCAGAGATACAGCACGGAAACAGGCCCTTCGGCCCACCGAGTCCCCGCTGACCAGTGATCCCCACACACAAACACTATCCTACACACACTGGAGACTATTTATAATTTTACTGAAGCCAATCAAGCTACAAACTTGTACGTCTTTGGAGTGTGGGCGGAAACCGGAGCACCCGGAGAAAACCCCACGCGGTCACGGGGAGAACGCACAAACTCCGTACAGACTAGCACCCGCAGTCTGGATGGAACCCGGGTCTCTGGCGCTGTGAGGCAGCAACTCCACTGCTGTGCCACCATGCCGGCCTCCAGCAGCTGGTTTTCGTACTGTGATCATATCTCATCGGTTTTGAAGTATCATGGAACAATCTCAAGTTGCCATAACTTTATAGAGTCATAAAGAGACCACAACGTGGAATCAATCCCTTAGGCTCTCCCAGTCCACCACACTGACTCAGTTACATTAATTCTACACTAAATTAATCCAATGATGTCTCCATTTTGTGAAGGATGCTTCATTAGTGGAGTTGATAATTGCAACATTAACAATCCCCTCTTATATTTTGTCCCAGGGAAATTCTAGGTGATGAAAACAAATGGCACTTATTGCTGGCCTTCAGTGGACTACCTGCCCTCATTCAACTGGTCAGCCTGCCCTGGTTCCCAGAGAGCCCCCGGTATCTACTCATGGAGAAAGGGGACAGAGCTCTCTGCATAGATGGTGAGTGAAACTGCAGCAGATCAGACCTTGTAGATCTATTGACATGGTGGGCAAACCTCCATTGTTTTATGTAGGAAGGAACTACAGATACTGTTTAAACCAAAGATAGACACAAAAAGCTGGAGTAACTCAGCGGGACAGGCAGCATCTCTGGAGAGAAGGAATGGGTGACGTTTCAGACTGAAGAAGGGTCTCGGCCCGAAACGTCACCCATTCCTGCTCTCCAGAGATGCTGCCTGTCCCGCTGAGTTACTCCAGCTTTGTCTATCCCAATCGTTTTATCGCCTTCAAAGAGTGGTGAGGCGGCATTTAGAGTACTGTGTTCAGTTTTGGGCACCGTGTTAAAGGAAGGATGTTTAGTTTAATTTAGTTTAGTTTAGAGATACAGCACGTAAATACGCCCTTCGGCCCACCAGCGATCCCCGCACACTATCCTACACTAGGAATATTTTTTACATTTATACCATGCCAATTAACCTACAAAACTGTGCGTCTTTGGAGTGAGGGGAAAACCCACGGGGAGAAAGTGCAAACACTGTACAGGCAAGCACCCGTAGCCAGTATTGAACCCAGGTCTCTGGCGCTGTAAGCGCTGTAAGGCAGCAACTCTACCGCTGCGCCAACATGCCACCCAAGTTGTCAAGCTGGATGCGGAGAAGATTTACCTGGATGTTGCCAGGAATCGATGGCTTGTGCTATGGGGAGAGGTTGAGCGGGCTAGGACTATTCCTTGGAATGCAGGAGGATGAGGGATGGTCTTATAGAGGTGTACAAAATCGTGAGAGGAATAGATCGGTTAAACGCACAGAGTCTCTTGCCCAGAGTTGTGGAATCGAGAACCAGAGGGCGTAGGTTAAAGTGAGGGGGGAAAGATTCAATTGGATTTAGAGGGGTCATTTTTTTGCGCAAAGTGTGGTGGGTGTATGGAATGAGCTGCCGGAGGAGGTAGTTCCTATTAAATCTTTCCCCCCTCACCTTAAATCTATGTCCTCTGGTTCTCGATTCTGCTCATTTGGACAAGAGACTCTATGCATTTACCCGATCTATTCCTCTCATGATTTTGTACACCTGAATTGCACATCTACACAACTAACTCAAAAACCCCTATTCCAAATGAAACACCTTTTTTTTCCCAGTCTTTTTTCAGCCAAGAATTGAAAGGTTAGGCTTTTTCTTTCAATCAATGTGAAAATGTTACTGGTGGAAGGTCAGCAAACAGATTATAAACATTTGTCAAAAGAACTAAAATGAGGAGTTATTGTTCACTCAGGAAGAAAGCATCACAGATTGGTTTGGCAACAGTTCTGTCAAAGAGTTGTGGATGTAGCCCAGTCCATAAAAGAAAATGACCTCTCCCCCAATGACTCCAATTACCCTCCGAGGAATACAGCCAACATAACAGCAGCACGGTGGCCCAGCGGTAGAACTGCTGCCTTACAGCGCCAGAGACCCGGGTTTGATCCTGACTACGGGTGCTGGTCTGTACGGAGTTTGTACATTCTCGACGTGACCTGGGTGTTCTATGGGATCTCCGGTTTCTTCCCACACTCCAAAGTTGTAGGCTAATTGTAATTGTAAAATTGTCGCTAGTATATGTAGGATGGGGTTAGCTGGTCGGCACGGACTCGCTGGGCCGAAGGACCTGTTTCTGCGCTGAATCTCTAAGCTAGACTAAAAGGAGGGATTGAACTAAGTGCATGGCAGCTATAAAGATTCAATATGGCCATAGTGGCCTATGTTATATAATCATCCATTAACATCCCTTCGCTTGGAGCAAACTGTTCATGCAGATGTGAAGCAAAAGAAGTATCCCTGGCTTCCACTCCATGCAGCACTCCTTAGTTCACTCCCATTTACATTAGTAGCAGTCTGGTACAGTGATGTGAGAAGAATTGGCCTTATAACCATATAACCATATAACAATTACAGCACGGAAACAGGCCATATCGGCCCTTCTAGTCCGTGCCGAACACTTACTCTCACCTTACTTCAAAGGTTAAAACATCTCACTCAAAATGCATTTCCCATAGTAATCAGGCCTATTTTCAGGGTTCAATCTCATCTGTGGATTTAGATTAATACATCCATTAATCTAAACTTTTCCAAACTTTCACCATTATTTATTAATTCATGGTTCCTTGTTCCGCTTATAGTTTTTTTTTCTCTTTGTGACAATATAAACAGTATTCTGAATGTAAACAAGGGTCCAAGTAAGGCACTACCAAAGCAGAGTGCACTATATATGGAGATCAGATTAAACTGTGTCTAAAACCATTACATACTAACAATTCTTTAAATTGCTTTGTTGCAGACATTGATATTAAATGAGAGATGCCTCTCTTATTCCCTGTCTCTGTGGAAGTTTTGTTTAGTTTAGTTTAGAGATACAGCGCGGAAACAGGCCCTTCGGCCCACCGGGTCTGCGCCAACCAGCGATCCCCCTACACTAACACTATCCTACACACACGAGGGACAATTTACAATCTTTACCTAGGCCAAATAACGTCTTTGGAGTGTGGGGGGGAAACCGGAGCACCCGGAGAAAACCCACGTGGTCATGGGGAGAACATACGAACTCCGCACAGACAGTACCTGTAGTCAGGATCGAACCCGGGTCACTGGCGCTGTAAGGCAGCAACTCTACCGCTGCGCCACCGTGCCAAGTCTCTGTACTAATTCACTTACTCGTTGTGAATATTATAAGTAGATCACTATTTGTTTTGTCAGTTCAGTTGTTGAACTGATTTGCCAGGTCTTTGCCCAAATTGTACGGGCACTAAGGTCATGGATATTATTTTAGTTTAGTTTAGTTTAGAGATACAGCGCGGAAACAGGCCCTTCGGCCCACCGAGTCCGCACCGACCAGCAATCCGCACACTAACACTACCCTACACACACTAGGGACAATGGTACATTTAGACCAAGCCAATTAACCTACAAACCTGTACATCTTTGGACTGTGGGAGGAAACCGAAGATCTCAGAGAAAACCTACGCCGGTCACGGGGAGAACGTACAAACTCCGCACAGACAGCACCCGTAGTCAGGATCGAACCCGGGTCTCTGGTGCTGTGAGGCAGCAACCCTACCGCTGCGCCACCGTGCCACACAATGCATAGTAAAAGTTGAAGGATACTGCATCACCATTCTGATTGCCCACATAGTTTGTTATTGAATGTGCGAGTGCCTTGTAGAAAAGCTGTTCGTTGCAGTCCATTCATGCATGGTTTCTGTTCCTTGAAGCTCTCCAAAGATTGCGGGGTCCGGGTGATTTCACTGAGGAAGTTGATGAAATGATGGCGGAACGGGCTCAAGTACAAGGAGTTACCAAAAGCAACCTTGTACAGCTCTTCTCAGACAAAGCGGTGCGGTGTCAGCTCCTAACTGGTATTGTGGTCAGCGTTGGAATGCAGCTGAGTGGCATCAACATTGTGAGTATCTTAACAGCTTCATTTGTTTTTTTAACCAAAAATAATTTTGATCAACTATTTACCAAAATGATATGTACAGTACAAAAATACAAACAAACCCGCCACCACAATACAAAATAAAGCAAATATTCTTAAATACTGAATATTAAATCACTGTTTCCCCATCCGGATTGAGGATGCATTCCACTCCCCGCAGTGCCTAGCAATCCCCCAGAGCGCCTGTGGACAGCGTGTAGTCCCTCTCTAATATCAGCCGGGCGCGGACGTAACCCTGGAAAAGGGGCAGGTAGCCGGCTCGAGCAGAGCCCTCTTCCGCCTGGCGCCGTGACTCACGGATGGCCAGCCTGGCCTTATCTGCTTCATGTGTGGGCTCCAAGCAACAACCACTTCAGTCAATTCTGTTTAGTTTAGCGTCAAGAAAATAGTGTAACAGTTTTTAAAAGTATTTGTATCTTTTCCCGGATGGGAGAGGGGAGTAGAGGTAATGACGGGGGTGTAAATGGCCCTTGGTTAATTTTTAATTTAGTTTAGAGATACAGTGCAGAAACAGGCTCTTCGGCCTAGCACTATCCTACGCACACTAGAGACAATTTACAATCTTTACCCAAGCCAATTAGCGATCCCCGCACATTGACACCATCTTACACACACTAGGGACAATCTTTACATTTACCAAGACAATTAACCTACAAACCTGCACGTCTTTGGAATGTGGGAGGAAACAGGAACTCCCGGGGAAAACCCACAGGTCATGGAGAGAATGTACAAACTCCGCACAGACAGTGCCCGTAGTCAGGATTGAACCCTGGTCTATGACGCTGTGAGGCAGCAGCTCTACCGCTATGCCCGTTATCCGCAGATGCTCCACAATTGGAAATAAAAGTACAGGTTTCATTGTCATGGAGTCATACAGCACGGAAAGAGGCCCTTTGGCCCAATTCAGCCATGCTGAGCAAGTTGCCCCATCTTAGATAGTCCCATTTGCCCGTGTTTGGTCCACACCCTACCAAACCTTTCCTATCCATGTTCATCCTTTCCTGACCAAATGTCTTTTAAATGCTGTGATACTACCTGCCTCAACTACCTCCTGGCAGCTCATCCCATACACCCATCACCTTCCCATTAAATCTTTCTCTTCTCACCTCAAACCTACGTCTTTTAAATGCTCCTTTTGTCTAGCATGGATTTTTCACGTTCTCCCCGTGACCATGTTCACAAGTTCACAAGTTATAGCAGTCGAATTAAGCCGTTCGACCCATTGAGTTTACTCCGCCAGTCAATCATGGCTGATCTCTGGCTCCCAATCCCATTTTCCTGCCTTCTCCCCATTACCCTTGACACCCGTTCTAATCAAGAATTGGTCTATCTCTGCCTTAAAAATATCCACTGACTTGGTGTCCACAGCCCTCACGGGGAGAACGTACAAACTCCGTACACACAGCACCCGTAGTCAGGATCGAACCAAGGAACTGCAGCGCTGTAAGGCAGTGACTCTACCGCTGCACCACTGTGCCGCCCGATTCCTTTTCATTAATTTTGAACCATGTTTCCTTATGCTACAGCCCTCCTGCTTACGCCCCAGTGGTGTGAATATTGACTTCTCTAACTTCAATAACCCTTGCCTTTCCTCTCTCTCCATCCCTTCCTCATCCTAGTTCTCCAACTGGTTTGAGTCCTCCTGGTTAAATTTTATCTTTGTATGCCTCGTTGTCAACTTCTCCTGGCTATCAACGATCTATTCCTTGATCATCGTCTCCTTTGACCTCTCGTTGTCACACGTCACCCTTCCACATCTCTGTGTCTCCCTCTCTCCTGACTCTCAGTCTGAAGAAGGGTCTCGACCCGAAACGTCACCCATTCCTTCTCTCCAGAGATGCTGCCTGTCCTGCTGAGTTACTCATTATGTTAGCCCAGGAGGCTAGGTGCTGTGATTGTTGAACCAGTTTTGAATAATTGGGAAACAAGGATAAGGATTAAGGTTTCAAGTGCTTGAAACATGCTTATTATTGTGAGGCGTGTGTGTTGTCAAGGGAGATGCACCCAATGGTGGAAAATGTGGGGGAAACGTAGTCGCAACAAGAAGGCATCGTACGTAAATATAAATCCCTACCAGGGATCATTAATGCTGGCCCTTCCAGCCCACTGGCTCCGGGTGAAAACTATCTCATGCGGCACGGTGGCGCAGCGGTAGAGTTGCTGCCTTGCAGCGCCAGAGTCCCAGGATCGATCCTGACTACTGTCTGTATGCAGTTTGCATCTTCTCCCCGTGGCCAGGGTGGGCCTTTCTCCGGGTGCCCCAGTTTACTCCCACACTGTAAAGACGCACAGGGTTGTAAGTTAATTGGCTTTCTAAAAATTGTAAATTGTCCCCCGTGTGTGTAGGATAGTGCTAGCGTGCGGGGTTTGCTGATCGGCCCACGGACTCGGTGGGCCGTTGGGCCTGTTTCTGCAATGTATCTCCAAATTAAACTAATCTAAACGAAAGTTCCCTCCGTAACTCCCTGGTCAATTCGTCCCTTCCCACCCAAACCACCCCCTCCCCTAGTACGTTCCCTTGCAACCGCAGAAAATGCTACACTTGTCGCTTTACCTCCCCCCTTGACTCCATCCAAGGACCTAAGCAGTCTTTCCATGTGCGGCAGAGGTTCACCTGCACCTCCTCCAACCTCATCTATTGCATCCGCTGCTCTAGGTGTCAGCTGCTCCACATCGGTGAGACCGCGCGTAGGCTTGGCGATCGCTTCGCCCAACACCTTCGCTCAGTTCGCAATAACCAACCTGATCTCCCGGTGGCTCAGCTCCCACTCCCATTCCGAATCCGACCTTTCTGTCCTGGGCCTCCTCCATGGCCAGATTGAGGCCCACCGTAAATTGGAGAAGCAGAACCTCATATTTCGCTTGAGTAGTTTACACCCCAGCGGTATGAACATTGACTTCTCCAATTTCAGGTAGTCCTTGCTTTCTCCCTCTTTCCCCTCCCCTTCCCAGCTCTCCCGCAGCCCACTGGCTCCGCCTCTTCCTTTCTTCTTCCCGCCCCCACCACCCCCAAATCAGTCCGAAGAAGGGTCTTGACCCGAAACGTCACCTTTTCCTTCGCTCCATGGATGCTGCCTCACCCGCTGAGTTTCTCCAGCATTTTTATCTACCTTTGATTTTTCCAGCATCTGCAGTTCCTTCTTAAACTAAAGTAATAATGACCCCCTACAATTTGCCCACAAGAACATGGTTCTGAATTGTGGACGGCACACAAAATAAGTAGCAATCTCTATCACCAGAAAATCAGTCACATGTTTAATCCAGGGTCTATTTATGGATAACAGGATCAATTTTTCAAACCTGGCTGAGCTCTAACGTATGAAGCTCATATCACTAGATCTGAAAAACAAACAGATTGAGGAAGTGAACCCTTAACTTACTGCCAAATCAAAAATAATAACGATAAAGATGACGATAAAACTGTATTCATCCCCGGAGGGAACTTGGTCTGCCCACACAAGGTACACAAAAACTTGCCATTAAAAGTTAAATCTAAAAGAAGAA
Organism: Malacoraja senta; assembly: GCA_038087875.1. Classification (NCBI taxonomy): domain Eukaryota; kingdom Metazoa; phylum Chordata; class Chondrichthyes; order Rajiformes; family Rajidae; genus Malacoraja; species Malacoraja senta. Next base: position 7,725,162 of record CM075980.1, on the reverse strand, counting down.
GACAAGCGAGTATTGGCCGGCTGCCGTGTGCACAGCGCCTTCATCGGAACAATTGAACGAACAAACAAACAAACACAGACTTATCGCCTGGGCAGAGGATTCTAAACTAGAGTCCCCTCCCCCATCCCACACTGGGTCCCCCTTTGTTCTCTCACCATCCCTCAGGGCGATCCCCCCACGTCGGGTCCTCATTGTCTTCCCCCTCCCCCCTCACGCTCATCGACCGCGAGGCCAAAACGTGGCCAATGTGTAATATTTCGGTTTATTTTGGTTTAGTTTTGAGATACCGTGCGGGAACAGGCCCTTCAGCCCACTGAGTCCGCACCGAGCAGTGATCCCGCACCCTAACACTACCCTACACACCCACGAGGGACAATTTTACATTTATATCGAAGCCAATTGACCTACAAACCTGTACGTCTTTGGAGTGTGGGAGGAAACCGAGAAATCCCGCGCAGGTCATGGGGAGTACGTACAAACTCCGTACGGACAAGCACCCGAAGTCGGGATTGAACCTGGGTCTCTGGCGCTGTAAGGCAGTAACTCTACCGCTGCGTCCCCATGCCGTCTAAGGTAGTAGGGACAGCACTTCACAGTCAGGTATCCCAGGTACAGGGAGCAGGAACTGTAGTCAGGAACGAACCCGGGTCTCTGGCGCTGTAAGGCAGCAACTCTACCGCCCCGCCATTTTGTTTAAAGGAGTGGTCTAAAGCTGGAATTTATGAGTTCTTGAACAAAATTTGTTAATCGATCTTCCTATTTTCCAGATCTATTTTTATGCGAATGAAGTTTATCAGCAGCTGGGGATTTCCAAGGACAAGATTTTATACGTGGGGATAGCAGCGAGCGGAATTGAAATATTGACTTCAGTAATATGCGTAAGATCAGCCTCAATCTAATTGTGCCTCATCAATGGTTGAGCCTATTTTTGTATGCCAAAGAAATACCAAAGGCACTCTGAGGACATTTACTCCAGCATTCTGTGTGTGTTCTGCAGTTCCGTGTGTCTCTGAGATAGTTAGAGACTTCAAGGGGAGCAAAGCCTGGTGAACTGGGGACACACACACATGGTAAATGCAGGCTCATGTGGCTAAGTGTTAATCCACGGGATGGCGGGACTGACACATGATGAAAGAATGGATCAACTGGGCTTGTATTCACTGGAATTTAGAAGGATGAGATAGGATCTTGTAGAAACATATAGAATTCTTAAGGGATTGGACAGGACAGATGCAGGAAAATGTTCCCGATGTTGAGGGAGTCCAGAACCAGGGGTCACAGTTTAAGAATAAGGGGTGGGCCATTTAGGACTGAGATGAGGAAAAACCTTTTCACTCAGAGAGTTGTGAATCTGTGGAATTCTCTGCCACAGAAGGCAGTGGAGGCCAATTCACTCGATGTATTCAAGAGAGAGTTAGATTTAGCTCTTAGGGCTGACGGAATCAAGGAATATGGGGAGAAAGCAGGAACGGGGTACTGATTCTGCATGATCAACCATGATCATATTGAATGGTGGTGCTGGCTTGAAGGACCTAATGGCCTATTACTGCACCTATTTTCTATGTTTCTATGACGCACTTTGGGAGAAACAACATGAAGAGACAACAGGCAAAACGCAGTCTGAAGAAGGGTCCCAACCCGAAATGTCACCCATCCATTTTCTCCAGAGATGCCAGCACTTTGTGTCTATCTTCATAAAGAGACAAGGTTTAGTTTAGTTTGGAGATATAGCGCGGAAACAAGCCCTTCGGTTCGCCGAGTCCATGCCGACCAGCGATCCCCCACACATCAACACTACCCTTCACACACGGGCCAATTTACATTTATGCCAGGCCAATTAACCTACAATCCTGCGCATCTTTGGAGTGTGGGAGGAAAATGAAGATCTCAGACAAACCCAGGCAGGTCACGGGGACAACGTACAAACTCTGTACAGACAAGCACCAGTAGTCAGGACCGAACCCGGGTCTCTGGCGCTTTAAGGCAGTAGCTCGACTGCTGCGCCACCGTGCCGCCCAATGTTGTCGGGAATTTTGAAAATCGTAAGGAAGATGAGTTGTTTGTAATGTGTTTAACACTGGCGCTTATATACTGGGGAAGCATGAGAGGAAAAATGGTCAACGGAGGGACCCCATGGATGTTACTGAGGCAATAAGTAGACGTGTCATGGTGCCAAAGGTGTGCCAAAGATCTCGGAGAAAACCCATGCAGGTCACAGGGGGAATGAACAAACTCGGCACGGACAAGAGCCCGTGGTCAGGATTGAACCCGTGCCTCTGGCGCTATGAGGCAGTAGCTCTACCGCGACACTACTGTGCCGCCCACTTTGTGGCACAATTGTGTCCACCACACTTTACTGAGGACATCAAGCCTTAAGAAAGGAAACAGAGGCTTGTCTGATGTCAGAAATGGGACAAACTTGCAAAAGTTGAAGGCCGGTGAAAGTGACAGGACACGCAAGAGAAACATTCAATAGAATGAGTCTATTTTTGAAAGGTCGTGAATCTGAAATAATTGGCAAACAATCCAGTGGAGAGGCAAAGATATTATTCCACGGAGAGGTTTGTCTTGGTCTGAAATGCATGACTCAGTGGAAGTAAAGTCCAAACACAATCATTAGCTGTGAATCCTGGAACTGTCTCCCTCACCGGAGGCACAACAACAGTTCAGGAGAGCAACTCAATGACCACCTTCTCCAAGGCAATTAGAGGAGCACTAAATGGGCACTAAACTCCCAGATCCCAAACAAGGAATAAATACATTAAAAATGTTCTAAAAGACAATAAATTCAGTAGCTGAAGGGAATTAATTTGCAGGCTTATGTTGGGAAAGCTGGGATCATAGAAGACTAAACACTTTCAAGCTGGGAAGGGTGCAGAGAAGATTTACGAGGATGTTGCCAAGACTCGAGGGCCTGAGCTATAGGGAGTTGAGCGGCCTGGGACTCTATTCCTTGGAGAGCAGGAGGATGAGAGGTGATCTTATAGAGGTGTACAAAATCATGAGAGGAATAGATCGGGTAGACGCACAGAGTCTCTTGTCCAGAGTACGGGAATCGAGAACCAGACGATATAGGGGTAAGGTGAGGGGGGAAAGATTTTATAGGAATATGAGGGGTGACTTTTTCCACACAAAAGGTGGTGGGTGCATGGAACGAGCTGCCGGAGGAGATTGATGAGGCAGGTAGTATCGCAATCTTGAAGAAACATTTGGATGGGTACATGGATAAGACAGGGTTAGAGGGATATGGTCAAAATGCAGGCAGGTGGGATTAGTGTAGATGGGACATGTTGGTCAGCATGGGCAAGATGGCTGAAGGTCCTGTTTCAATGTTGTGCCAGTCTACAACTGTATGACCAGTTATACAGCGTGGAAATAGACCTGTCGGCCCATCTTGCCCATGCTGACCAACATGTACCATCTACACTAAGGTTGTGGGAATAGACTGGGCAGTTTTTGCAAATGTTTCACACGGCCACATGGGGCCAATTGCGTGAGATTTGCAGCTTTATGTTGAGAACCTCGTTGATTCAGAGTTCATCCACGAGCAGCGTTTAGCGGAGCGCTTGGCAGATTCAAATTCTGAACTTGGAAGTTCTTGGATTGATGCTCTCTCTCTCTCTAATAATTCTTTTGCACAGGGATTCATTATTGAACGAGCTGGAAGGAAGGTCCTGCTCTGGAAAGGGTACACCTTCATGGCAATGTGGATATTACTCTTGATTATTTCACTCAGTGTGAAGGTGAGCTTCATTGAAGACCTGTCCGCCATTTGTAAGTATGACCATGCAGAGGTCCAATATGCTCTTTCTGGTGGGTGTGGATTCCCTAGGTGGCATTTGATTCACTTTAATGGATGGACGCAGGTTTTAGCACATCCCCACGGCTCACACCAACTTCTACACATGACCCGTAAAAAGCATTTGATCGGGGACGCACCACAACGTGGTTTAGGAACAGCTTCACCCGAGACTGCAAGAACTTGCAGGGAGTTGTGGACGCAGCCCAGACCATCGCTCCAAACCAACCTTCCCTGCACTTCACGCTGCCTCGGCAAGGCCCCCAGCATAATCAAGGACCGGTCTCATCCCAATCACTCCCTCTTCTCCCCCCTCCCATTAGGCAAGAAGTTTGAAAATACACACCTCCAGATTCAGACCCAGTTTCATCCCTGCTGTTCCATCCCATCCCGTCCTCTCTCCGGCTAAAGAGCGGCCCTGACCTTCCATCTACCTCACTGGAGACCTTTGAACTATCTTGAATCCGACGTTATTGAACTTCACCTTGTACTAAACGTTATGCACTTTATCCTGCATCTGTACACTGTGGATGCCTTGATTGTAACCATGTATAGTCTTTCCGCTGACTGGATAGCATGCAACAAAAACGTTTTTCACTGTACCTTGGTGCACGTGACAATAATAAACTAATAACCTAAGACTTCGTAATGGAGCAACATTAGGTTGCTATCACAGTCTACCTTATATTGACGGAGAACTTCCAGCTGTTTTCTATTGAAGACCACTGTTGGAGTTGGTTAATAAGTTCCCAATTGGGATATAGTCCATGATGTTCGCGGAGTCAGTCTATCCCACAACAGAAGTGGGAGGAGTTGTACAGTTTGATAGCCACAGGGAAGAAGGATCTCCTGTGGCGTTCTGTGCTGCATCTTGGTGGAACCCGTCTGTTGCTGAAGGTGCTCCTCAGGTTGACCCAGTGTGTCATGGAGGGGGTGAGCTGTATTGTCCAGGATGCTCCGCAGTTTGAGGAGCATCCTCCCCTCCAAGACCACCTCCCATGAATCCAACGCCGCCCCCAGGACGGAGCCGGCCTTCCTGATGAGTTTGTTGATCCTGTTGGTGTCCGCGGCCTTCGTCCTGCTGCCCCAGCACACGGCAGTGAAGAAGATGGTACTGGCTACCACCGATTGGTAGAACTTCTGTGTGGGGATGGGCAAGTGGGGCCAAAGGGCTTGTTTCCATGCTGTGTGACTCCAATGACTCCTTAACTCCACGAGAACGTCTTGGGTAATCAGGTCTTCCTTCATGGGGGTAACAGTTTGATACTATAGAGGTCTTTACAAGCAGAGACCGAAGATTGGTTCCTGTGGTCAATAGGTCTTCAACATGGAGTTGCAAATGTGAGCAATCTAGTATAGAGGCAGGGGTTCAAGAATTGAACGCCTGCGAAACGGTTGAAATTTGAGTTTAGATTAGTTTAGAGATACCAGGCGGTAACAGGCCCTTCGGCCCATCGAGCCACCCGCACACTAACACTATCCTACACACACTGGGGACAATTTACAATTTTACCAAAGCCAATTAGCCTACAAACCTGTACGTCTTTGGAGTGTCGGACGAAACCGGAGATCGTGGAGAACAAGCCACGCAAGTCACGAGGAGAACGTACAAACTCCGTACAGACAGCGTCCGTAGTCAATATCGAACACGGGCCTCTGGTGCTGAAAGGCAGCAACTCTACCACTGCGCCACCGTGCCACCCTAACATGGAACCTGACGAGATGTTTAGATGACCTTTCCCTAGACTCCTACTTGAACCACGGAATTGTGAGACTTAATCTGCATTGTTCTTCCTGTTTACTGCGCAAACGCTCCACGTAATGGACCATTGAGCCCCTTCTGCTCTGCCATTGCTCGTAAACTATCTACTCCTGTGCATCTTTACATGACCCCGCAGCATCAGTGAACTCCAGAGGCTGAAACCCCAAGGCTATGTTTGGTTGAAAGAGAAATGCTGTCCCGTTCAAGGTAACTCCAAAGACGTACAGGTGTGCACACCAGTTAGCTTTGGTCAAATTGTTAGTCGTCCCTAGTGTGTGTAGGACAGCGCTGGCATGCGGGGATCGCTGGTCGGCATGGACTAAGTGGGCCGAAGGGCCTGTTTCCACACTGTATCTCTGAACTATAAGAAAACTAAACCAAACTGGTGTAAAGGTGTGAACCTGATATGCACAAGACAAAAAAATAAGCCTGCACTAAAACATGTGCAGCCCGTCTATCTTTATATATCATCTATACTAGTTCTATTTAATTATAACTTAAACTAAATAGAACTTGCATAGACGATATACCTACTATTACATCATTTATACTTATTCGATTTAGTTTATGAATACCTTAAATGTGTGTTTCCCCATCAACATCTCCCTTTGCTCACACATCTAATGTCTCTTCTTTCAGGAGTACTTCACCTGGATTCCATATTGCAGCCTGGCCTTCATCTTCGCTTACATCTTCACCTTTGGGATCGGCCCAGGTGGGTACCATCTCTACAGACCCTCCTTACACCCTGCTTCCTACCTGCTCGAGCTTTGACATTTGAGTTTTGAGATTCAGAGAGATTTTGAGAAACAGGCCCTTCGGCCCACCGAGTCCGCACCAACCAGCCAGCCATCCCCGCACACTAACACTACCCTACACACAATTTGACATTTTATACCGAGCCGATTAACCTACAAACCTGTACCTGTCTTTGGAGTGTGGGAGGAAACCGGAGACCCCGGGAGACGGGGAGAACGTACAAACTCCGTACAGACAAGCACCCGTAGTCAGGATCGAAACCGGGTCTCTGGCGCTGTAAGGCAGCAACTCTACCGCTGCGCCACCGTGCCGCCCGTAGAGCAATGGGTTTTTATTTTCCCCTGTGGCTGAGACTTGCGTTGGTGAGAAACAAATTCCATCGTTGGTTTTACACCAACATTTACACAGACGCGGGGTATTAAGGTAAACTTCCCTGGTTCCAGGGGGCATTTCCCTGACATTGTATCTGGGATTAATCATGTATAGTCTTTCCGCCGACTCGATAGCACGCAACAGCACGGTGACGCAGCGGTAGAGTTGCTGCCTTCCAGCGCCAGAGACCCGGGTTCGATCCTGACTATGGGTGCTGTCTATACAGAGTTTATACCTTCTCCCCATGACCCGAGTGGGTTTTCTCCGAGACCTTCGGTTTTGTCCAACACTCCAAAGACGTACAGGTTTGTAAGCTAATTGGCTTGGTATAAATATAAATTGTCCCTACTGTGTGTGGGATAGTGTTAATGCGCGGGGATCGCTGGTCGGCCTGGACTCGGTGGGCCGAAGGGCCTGTTTCCCGCATTGTATCTCTAAACCAAACTAAAATAGACAAAAAAGATTTTCACTGTACGTCGGTGGGTACACATGACAATAAACTAAAGTCAAGGGTCAAGTAAGCTGGACATTGCTTCTGTTAAAAGATTATCCAAGTTGTAACGTGCAATAAGATGATTCATGGTGCCTTTGTTCTTGCCCCCCCAGGTAGTGTAAGCGGAGTCTTGCCATTGGAGATATTCACTCAGTCTAACCGCTCGATCGCCTTGGTGGCGGCAAACAGCCTCCAATGGCTGTCTCTCTTTGTCCTGGGACTCGTGTTTCCCTTTATTGTTGTAAGTACGGGTTCGAATCTCAAGAGTGAACAAGAAAGGGCAGCACTGAGGCGCAGCGGTGGAGTTGACGCCTCCCAGCGCCGGAGACCCGGGTTCCATCCTGACCACGGGTGCTTGTCTGTACGGAGTATGTATGTTCTCCCCGTGGGTTATCTCTGGGAGCACCATCTACACCTCGCGCTGCCTCGGCAAGGCCAGCAGCATAATCAAGCACGAGTCACTGCCCTCTCCCAGCAGACAGGAGGTACAGAAGTGTGAAAACGCACACCTCTAGATTCTGAAGTCTGAAGAAGGGTCTCGACCCGAAACGTCACCTTTTCCTTCGCTCCATAGAGTTCATCCAGCATTTTAATCTACCCTCTAGATTCAGGGACAGTGTCTTCCCAGCTGGCATCAGGCAACTGAACCATCCTATCACCAACCAGAGAACGGTCCTGAGCTACTCTATACCTCATTGGAGACCCTCAGTTTCCTCCCACACTCCAAAGACATGAATTTGGCCTGGAATAATTGTAAATTGTCCCTAGTGTGTGTAGGATAGTGTTAGTGTGCGGGGATCGCTGGTCGGTGCTGTCTCGGTGGGCCGAAGGGCCTGTTTCCGCGCTGCATCTCCAAACTAAACTAAACTGAAAAAGGTGATGTTTCGGGTCGAGACCCTCAGTGTGGAGAGGAGGGAGTGGGCTGGAGAGAGATGGATCCACTGACTTCATCTGGTACACATCTTCACATGTAATTACCCCTTTAGTTACATGGAGATCTAGCGTGGAAGCAGGACCCTCGGCCCACCGAGTCCGCGCGGACCAGCGATCACCCCTACACTAGTTCTATCCTACACACTGGGGACAATGTACGGAAGCCAATTCACCTGCACGTCTTTGGAATGTGGGAGGAAACCGGAGCAACCCCATACAGGTCACGGGGAGAACATACAAACTCCATACAGACAGCACCCATAGTCAGGATCGAACCCGGGCCTCTGGCGCTGTAGGTCAGCAACTCTACCGCTGCGCCACCGTGCCGGCCTCTCAGACGGAGATTTGGGATGAAATTTTACCTTCACCTGAAGCTGTGTTTTGCTTGTGTCCTGGAATCTAAAGGTTTAGCGATGATTTAATCAAAGTTTTCAAGAAGAACTTCTCTCTGCATACGTTGGACAGCATTGGGCCTGTACTCACTGGAATTTAGAAGAACGAGGGGGGAACCGCATTGAAACATACAGAATAGTGAAAGGCTTGGATAGAGTGGATGTGGAGAGGATGTTTCCACTAGTGGGAGAGTCTAGGACTAGAGGCCACAGCCTCTGAATTAAAGGACGTTCCTTTAGGAAGGAGATGAGGAGGAATTTCTTTAGTCAGAGGGCAATGAATTTGTGGAACTCATTGCCACAGAAGGCTGTGGAGGCCAAGTCAGTGGATATTTTCAAGGCAGAGATAGATAGATTCATGATTAGTGCAGGTGTCAGAGGTTATGGGGAGAAGGCAGGAGAAAGGGGTTAGAAGGGAGAGACAGATCAACCATGATTCAATGGTGGAATTGAATTGATGGGCCAAATGGCCTAATTCTGCTCCTATCACTTATGACGAACGCTGAAGTAATTTCCCACTTTCCCTTTGCAGGAGGTCCTGGGATCATTCTCCTTCTTCCTGTTCTTTGGAAACTGCTCCTTGGTGGCAATCTTCATGTTTTACATCCTCCCCGAAACGAAAGGGAAAACCCTTCTCCAAATCAACGAGGAGTTCAGCACCCTGCGCCAGGCGAGGAGGGGAATGTGCCCCTGCCTCTGGAAGGCATCCGCCCCGAACCACACGGCGGCTCTGTCTACAAGACTGTAATCCAACGATTGAGGCAGTAGCCTCCGGACAGTGCAGGCCCAGGGTACCTTCCACACTTGGCCAATCCTCACAGTTACACCAAGAACACCGTGCTGGAGGTACTCAGCGGGCCGGGCAGCATCTCCGGAGGACGTTTTGGGTCGGGACTCTTCTTCAGAATGATTGTACTGTGGTGGAGGGGCTGGTGGGGAGAAGCTGAAAGAGAGGGGGGTGGGGGAAGCAGGACAAAGCTGGGCAAGTGATAGGTGGATACAGTTCATAGAGCGATACAGTGTGGAAACATGCCCTTCGGCCCACACTTGCCAACATGTACCAGCTACACTAGTCCCACCTGCCTGCGTTGGGTCCATATCCCTCCAAACCTGTCCTATCCATGTACCTGTCCAACTGTTTCTTAGTCGAGTTGAACTGTTGAGGGGAGTTGAACGGCAGTCGGGTGGAAACCCCTGAGAACGTTTGTATTAATGAATCACAGGTCCTGTACAGTGATTCTATTTCAATTCATGTTCGAGGTTATGTTTGCTTTGGGGAATATGCACCTTCAAATGAACAAAATACAGACTGTTCGCGAAGTTACTCCAGCACTTTGTCTTCTACGCAAGATTCCAGCATCTGCAGTTCCTTGTGTCTCATTTTCCGCTTGGTCCACCACGTCAGGGGAAGGGTCCTCTTTGACACTACAGGCTGAGCATCAGCATCAACTCACGACCACACCAATAAATAATAATGGCTCCTACTTGCTTCCGTTGTGACCCGCATTCACTATGAGTTGTGGTATCATTAGTCCCACCATCTCCCTCCATGACTGGCAAACGGAGACAAGAGCAGATTGGAGGGAGTTGAGCCAAGAACATGTAAAATTATTTTAAAAAGGACTGGACAAGCTAGATGCAGGAAATATGTTCACAATGTTGGGGGGGGGGGGGAGAGTCCAGAACCTGGGGCCACAGTCTAAGAATAAAGGGGAGGCCGTTTAAAACTGAGATAAGAAAAAAACGTTTTAACCCAGAGAGTTGTGAATTTGTGGAATTCTCTGACACAGAAGGCAGTGGGGGCCAATTTACTGGGTGAATTTAGAAGAGAGTTAGTTAGAGCTCTAGGGGCTAGCGGAATCAAGGGATATGGGGAGAAGGCAGGCAAGGGTTACTGATTGTGGATGATCAGCCATGATCACAATGAATGGCGGTGCTGGCTCAAAGGGCCAAATGGCCTCCTCCTGCACCTATTTTCTATGTTAACAGCAACTTCAGAAGCCAAAGAAAGTAGTTGAGGCAGGTGTGATAATAGCATTTAAATGACACTTGTACAGGTCCATGGATAGGCAAGGTTTAGAGGGATGTGGAACAAATGCGAGCCAATGGGAATAGCTTAGTTGGGGCACCTTGGTCGGCATGGGCAAGATGGGCTGAAGGGCCTCTTCCCCTGTTGTATGCCTTAGTCAATAGTTCCAGCCCCACTTGATGGCACCTGCAGCAAGCCAGCTTTCTGCACATTGGGAAGCACTGATATAAGAATAAGTACAGTTGCTGCCCTATAGCACCAGATGTGATCCTGACTACGGGTTCTGTCTGTACGGAGTTTGTACATTCTCCCTGTCACCGTCTGGGTTTTCTCCAGGAGCTCCGGTTTCCTCCCGCACTCCAAACACATACAGGTGTGCAGGTTAAATGGCTTCAGTAAGAATTGTAAATTGTCCCTAATGTGTAGGATAGTGCTAGTGTACAGGGATCACTGGTCGGCACGGATTCAGTGGGCTAAAGGGCCTGTTTTTGTGCTGTATCACGAAAAAAAACATATAAGAAAGAGGGGGAAAAAGAGTAATGAGGGAGCAAATTGGTCCCCTGGAGAATCAGCGTGGTCATTTATGTGTGGAGCTACAGAGGATGGTGAGGTGTTACGTGAGTATTTCCTGGGTCTATTTACCATGGAGTATGCGATGAAAAGGAAAATCACAATGATGTATTGGAAAGTATCCACATTCCGATGTGGAAGGAGCTGGTGGTGTTAGAGCTGATTAAGGCGGATAAATCCCCGGGGCCTGATGAATAGTTTAGTTTAGATTAGATTAGTTTATTATCATCGCGTATACCGAGTTACAGTGAACAGAAAAGACTAGACATGATTATAATCAAGCCGTCCACAGTGTCCAGATAAAGGGCGGCACTGTGGCGCAGTGGTGGAGTTGCTGCCTCACAGCGCCAGAGAACCGGGTTCGATCCTCACTATGGGTGGGTAGCTGCGGGGATTCACAAGGTATGCAAAGAGTTGCCACGCATAGGGCGCCGATAAAGTTACAAGCGTTCAATGTAGTCCCCAAATGGTCCCTCTTTGCTCTCCGCAGCCCCCTCCCCTCCCCCACGCCGGGCCCCCCTTTGTTCTCTCGGCGGCCCCCCCCCCCCCCCCACACTGGGTCCGTCTTTGTTATCAGCCGTCCCGTCCCCCACCTTATTGGAATTGTTCCTGACTGGAATCATTGCTGAAAGCGGTCAGTGCATGCAAAGTAACTACTGTGCAGGAGAAACAAGGAAAACTATTTTATTTTATCTAATAGCCACATGAAATTATTATTATTATGTACTTTATTCCAATCAAAACTTTGAGATCTACTTATCAACACTCAGCAGATGACGAAGCATCTGTGGAGAAGGAAAGAGTTAATGTTTCAGTTGGAAGACTCTGGTCAGAAGAGGCACGACTGTAGCAAGGAGATAATCCGGTTTAGAAAAAGACTGAAATTGTTCTATTTTTTAACTGCGAACCTAAGAAACAAAGCTGTTCCAAAACATCTGGAGTGGCCGTGAGACGTCCACCGCCGCTGGTCACTGGAACAAGCTCCATGCGGCCCTGCAGTCCGACCTCAAACAAAGATGGCCGCCGCCGCCGCCGCCAACAACATTAAGGTTTCCTCACACCTTCATTCCGTCTGCAGGTGCCGCATATTCCGCGCCCAAAATTCCTTCTCGATCTCCACGAAGGTCTTGTTCTTAGTCTCGGGTAAGACCACATAGATGAACAGCGTGACGAGGAGGCACTCGAAGAGGAAGATGAGGAAACAGAAGTGCTGCATGGTCTCCTGGCAACAAACACAATGGTTCAATTGTGTTGTTATTGTCACATAGTCATAGAGCTAGACAGGCCCTTCGGCCCAATTTCCCCACACCGACCTACATGTCCCAGCTACACTAGTCCCACCTGCCTGCATTTGGCCCATATCCCTCTAAACCTGTCCTATCCATGCGCCTGTCTAAATGTTTCTTAAACGTTGCAATAGTACCTGCCTCAACTACCTCCTCCGACACCCACCACCCGTTGTGTGAAAAATTTACCCCTCAGGTTCCTATAAAAGTTTTCCCCCCTCACCTTAAACCCATGTCCACTTGGTTTTCAATCCCCCTACTCTGAGCAAGAGACTCTGTGTGTTTACCTGATCTAATCCTCTCATGATTTTGTGCACCTCTATAAGATCACCCCTCATCCGCCTGCCCTCCAAGGAATGGAGTCCTAGCCTGCTCAACCTCTCCCTATAATTCAGGACCCCCGGGTCCTGGCAACATCCTCGTAAATCTTCTCTGCACATCCTCGTAAATATTCTCCGTGCTAAGTGCTAACACAGTGAAATTCTTTATCTTACAAGCAATCCAGCAGAAAATTGCCAGACCCCATGATCCCTGAAGGATGTGCTGGCTCTGGTGAGTGTCCAGAGGATGATAACAATGATTCCAAGAATGAGTGGGTTAGCATATGATGAGTGTTTGACAGCACTGGGCCTCTACTCGCTGGAGCTTAGAAGGTTGAGGGGGAACATTGAAACTTACAGAATAACGAAAGGCATAGATACAGTGGATGTGGACAGAATGTTTCCACTGGTGGGAGAGTCTAGGACCAGAGGTCACAGCTTCAGAATTAAAGGGCGCTCTTTTAGGAGGGAGGTGAGGAGGAACTTCTTTAGTCAGAGGGAAATTAATCTGTGGAACTCATTGCCTCAGAGGGCTGTGGAGGCCAAGTCAGTGGATATTTTTAAGGCAGAGATAGACAAATCTTTGATTAGAACGGGCATCAACGGTTATGAGGAGAAGGCAGGAAAATGGGATTAGATCAGCCAGGATTGAATGGCGGAGTGGACTCGGTGGGCCGAATGGCCTAATTCTACTCCTATGACTTGTGAACATTAGCAAGTGTACAGTCTACCGGGCCCGCATGCGAGAAGCGCCATGTTTTGGCGCTCCTGTTCTAACGGGCGGTGCCTGGGAATCCAGGCTGTTGCGGGGAATCCAGCCATCACCATCCTTGGATGTCACGTCCCACTCCTTGCCCGTCCACCTTTGTTCCCCGTGGAGCTGAGGTCAGATACTGGTTGGGACAGAGGGCAGAGGCAAGTCCCCCCCCCCCCCCCCCCACCCGCTCAAGTGCAAACCCTTCCCTTCCTCAGTACACGCGATAATAAACTCAACTCAACTTCTCGTCTTTCCATGTTACTGTGTCTTTCGACGTGACGGGTGTCAGGGGTTATGGGGAGAAGGCAGGAGAGTGGGGTTCGGGGGGGGGGGGAGAGAGATAGATAGATCAGCCATGATTGAATGGTGGAGTAGGCCTGATGCTCCCACAACTTACGAACTTCTGTGGAATTCTTTGCCACAGAAGGCCATGGAGGCCAAGTCAATCGATATTTTTAAGGCAGCAATAGATATATTCTTGATTAGTACGGGTGCCAGGGGTTATGGGGAGAAGGCGGGAGAATGGGGTTGTGAGGGGGGAAGAGAAAGATCAGCCACGATTGAATGGCGGAGTAGATATGATGGGCCGAATGGCCTAATTCTGCTCCTATCCGTTATGACCGTATGACTGCGGGGGTGGAAGCGTGCGGGTGGGAGTGAGTGGGTGGCACGTTGGTGGGGCGGGGGATGCAATGGGTTCACTGGGCTAACAGCAACTTACCACCATCATGGGGAAGGTGATGCTGATGAGGAAGAAGCTGAGCCAGCTTATGGAGCCACTGGCCATGTAGGCGGCTGGCCGGGCCATCTGTGTGAACAGCTCCCCGGTCACCGTGTTGGTCACTCCCCCTGGAGAGAGACAAGCGACTCGGTGAAGCACACGTGTAGGAAGGAACTGCAGATGCAGGTTTAAATCGACGGTAGACACAAAATGCTGGAGTAACTCAGCGGGACAGGCAGCATCTGTGGGGAGAAGGAATGGGTGACGTTTCGGGTCGAGACCCTTCTTGGTGACGTTTCGACCTGAAACGTCAACCCTTCTTCAGACTGAAGAAGGGTCTCGACCCGAAACGTCACCCATTCCTTCTCACCAGAGATGCTGCCTGTCCCGCTGAGTTACTCCAGCATTTTGTGTCTATCTTCAGTGAAGCACATTTAGACTTTCCTCCCCCCCCCCCCCCCTAGTCTCCAAGAGATATTGACCTGGCTTTACTTTGCTGGAGACCTTCAGTGAAGAGCTTCCGTTCCCTCCTGTCCCCATTATAACCAGGCGTTCAGGGAACCAAGAGCTACAGGAGGAATCCAGGTGGGACCAGTTTACGTTGAATTCCAGAATCCACGAAGTATGGGGAAACCAAATCACCAGATTTGTTTAGTTTAGAGATACCGCCCACCGAGTCTACACCGACCATCGATCACCCATTCACACACGTGCTGGTGCAGGATTCACAAAACGTCAGTGTGCAAGTCGAATCGGTAGTAAGGAAGGCAAATGCAATGCCAGCATTTGTTTGGAGAGGAGTAGAATATATAAACAGGGATGTAATGCTGAGGCTTTATCGGGCACTGGTTAGATCGCATTTGGCATATTGTGAGTAGTTTTGGGCTCCATATCCAAGGAAGGGTGTGTTGGCGTTGGAGAGGGTGCAGAGGAGGTTTACAAGAATGATCCCATGGATGACTGGGTTAACATATGATGAGCGTTTGATGACACTGGGCCCGTACTCGCTGGAGTTTAGAAGGCTGAGGGGGGAGGATCTCATTGAAACTTACCAAATAGTGAAAGGCCTGGGTAAAATGGGTGTGGAGAGGATGTTTCCACTAGTGGGAGAGTCTAGGACCAGAGGCCATAGCCTCAGAATAAAAAGACGTACCTTTAGAAAGGAGATGAGGAGGAATTTCTTTACAGAGGGTTTGGTGAATCTGTGGAATTCATTAGGCTGTGGAGGCTTAGTATATGTGAAACTCCACACACACACACACACAGCACCCGGGGTCAGGTTCGAACCCAGGGTTCTGGCTCTTTCCATTGAGCCACTGTGTCGCCCATAGCTGAAGCACTGTGGTGCATGTAAACAAGATGTTGCTTCTAAATCCTAAACCTCTGCTCCAGTGGGATTGGGAACTTAATAACAAGCGGACTCTGAGACAACCCCGACATTCTTGAAAATGAACACAAATTATTTGAAGTGGTTTAGTTTACTTTAGTTTACAGTTTAGTTCAGAGATACAGCGCGGAAACAGGCCCTTCGGCCCTTCGTGTCTGTGCCGACCAGCGATCCCCGCACACTAACACTATCCTATACACACTAGGAACAATTTATATTTTGTACCAAGCCAATTAGCGTACAACCCTGTACGTCTTGGGATTGTGGGAGGAAACTGGAGATCGTACAAACTCCGCACAGACAAGCACCCGTAGTCGGGATCAAACCCGGGTCTCTGGCGCTGTAAGGTGGTAGCTCTACCGTTGCGCCATCGTGCCCCCATTTTGCTAATATCATATTGTACCATACTGTAAGTACCATATTGATAAATTGAACAAGACCGATTTCAGAGATGTATTCAGATACACAAGGACATCTG
Organism: Malacoraja senta; assembly: GCA_038087875.1. NCBI lineage: Eukaryota > Metazoa > Chordata > Chondrichthyes > Rajiformes > Rajidae > Malacoraja > Malacoraja senta. Next base: position 7,709,104 of record CM075980.1, on the reverse strand, counting down.
CTGGAGATATTAAATGGACTGCAGAATCAGACTGATGGAGAATAAAACGTAGATGACCCAAAGTTATCAAAAGGAAACAGTTGTATGTCAACACTTTTAAATTTGAGGTCTAATATAAATATACTTACCTGGTCCCAGGCCAAAGCTCAGAATAAATGCAAACAAAAACGTAATTGTCATATAGGGCACCAAGAAATAGGAAGCCTACAAACATAAAAGTCAAATAATGTCAAAGGCAGATCATACAACGTGATACTGGAGAAACACTGCACAATTTCGGGTCGAGGATCCCAATCTATACTGGATGTTTATTTTTAGTTTAGTCCAGTTTAGAGATACAGCGCGGAAACAGGCCCTTTGGCCCACTGAGTCCGCACTGACCAGCCATTCCCACAGAATAGTACAATTACACACACTAGGGTCAATTTACAATCTTTGCCGAAGCCAATTAACCTGGAGTGTGGGGGGGAAACAGGAGCAACGGGAGAATGTACAAACTCCGCACAGAAAGCACCCATAGTCAGGCTCACACCCGGCCCTCTGGCGCTGTACGGCAGCAACTCTACCGCTGCACCGCCGTGCCACCCATGTTTTATCTTGTGTCTGTGCCTATCTGAGCCGGGCCACAAGCAAAGCCAGATTCAGGGTACGGCTGGAACATTAAATTCCCTCCCACACCATCAATGAATTGTTGATGTCAGTGGTTTATGAGAAGGACATGTTGGCTCATGGAAATGAAGATGTAATGGGGTTAATAAAGTCATAAGGAGTAGGAGTAGAATTAGGCCATTCGGCCCATCAAGTCTACTCCGCCATTCAATCGTGGCTGATCTATCTCTTCCTCCGACCTAACCCCATTCTCCTGCCTTCTCCCCATAGCCCCTGACACCATGTGGTTGTGGACGGGGTTTGATTCTTAGCATTGAAGATGCAGAGGAGTCTGTTTCCACGCTGTATCACTAATCTAAACAAAACTAAACTAAGATAGAAGGAGTTACCAGAGAGGCTCGTGCAACTCACTGCTGGCCCACAACACGTTAATAATAGGTTAAAAGTCCAGCTTTGCCAACTTTCAAATTATCAGAAAGATTGATACTGAGAAACTCCAGTCCCAGAAAACTGATACCCATGCACGGGTAGAACCACTGATCGATTAATGTTGATATTTGTCATTTGTCATATACAGGTCATTCCTAAGACACCTCACGTTATAGAAAATGGTTATAAAAGCAATAATATCAATAGGGAAAAAGTGGTTAGGGTGAGAGTTTCTGACTTGCAATAAGAAATGTATGTATGTTTCTTGCAGGGATTTATATTCAGGTACAGGTTCAGGTTTATTCTAATCACAGGCTTCAGGGCTCGAAATTAACGGTTGCCCGTTTACCAATGGCCACCTAAAGTCCCGCCGGGCAACCTAAAAGTCGTGTCATTTTGCCTGGCTTGGCCCCACTCTCTATCTCTCTCTCTGTCACTCTCCGTCTCCGCCCGCCATCCGTGTCCGGGCCGCCGAGTCTCCGCTCTCCAGCCACTCCTCATCCGCCAGCACGGCCGGCCGCCTCGCACATGCGTACTGCCACGGCCAGCACAGCCCCCCCCCCCCCCCGCACATGCGTACTGCCACGGCCAGCACAGCCCCCCCCCCGGCACATGCGTACTGCCACGGCCAGCACAGCCCCCCCCCCCCCCCCCCGCACATGCATACTGCCACGGCCACTGGTCGGCGCCAGGCACTTTCTCCCTCCCTTTGCATTGTGGGAGATCTGGCCGCCATTGCTGTCTGGTCGCCGCCTCGTTGCGACCGCTGAAACCCAACGCAGAATCACTCCCTGGAGCTGGAGTAACTGCCTGGAGTAACGCTTGCTTCTTAGTTTCCTGGTCCTCCAAAAATATTCCAAATGGAATTTAAACTGCAGGTGGTGGAGGGTGGACTTAAGCAAAAAAGGGTTCTTGGGAAAAATGAGCTACCTTAAATTTCCCACCACTGGCTTCCAAACCAGGGCATCTATGTCCTCATTCTTTAGGGAACGAGAGTTCCCCTCTTCGACTATAGATGAGGGTCTCACCAGGGTCTCTTCCATACCCCGTAACTCTGCTCTCACTCTCCATCCCCCCACTAGTAACAAGGGCAGAGCCCCCCTTGTCCTCACCTTCCACCCTACCCTCGTAACCGTGACCCACTTGCCTGCCTCCTGTGGTCTTGGAGTGACCACCTCTCTATAACTCCTCTCTATGACTTCCTCGCTCTCCCTGACCAGACGGAGGTCATCGAGCTGCTGCTCCAGGTTCCTAATACGGTCCCTTAGGAGCCCCATCTCAATGCACCTGGCGCAGATGTGGACGTCTGGAAGGCTATCAGATTCCTTGACCTCCCACATCTGACATCCAGAACAGTAAACAGGAAGAGGCCCAGGACAGAAAGGTCGGATTCGGAATTCGGATTCAAGAGGCCCGGGAGCCGTTGGAGCTGTTGGTGTGGGAGGAGTAAAGTCCGGGTGGTGAGTACAAAACCCCATCGCGGGGCTTCGTTCCACAGAGGCCCGGGAGCCGTTGGAGCTGTTGGTGTGGGAGGAGTAAAGTCCGGGTGGTGAGTACAAAACCCCATCGCGGGGCTTCGTTCCACAGAGGCCCGGGAGCCGTTGGAGCTGTTGGTGTGGGAGGAGAACCCAAATCGGTAACGTTCCATTCGCAGTTTACAGTCCAAAACAAGTGGGCTTGAGGAAGCCGCTGATTGGTGGAAGCGGACTAGAGGAAGCAGCTGATTGGGAGTCAGATCCCTGCTGATTTCTTCCAGCAGATTGTACTATTGTATTGTACTTGTATTGTATTTGTATTGTATCCTAGGTACAGGAGGAGTATGAGGGCCAGGGCAGTTTACTGTTCTAGATGTCAGATGTGGGAGGTCAAGGAATCTGATAGCCTTCCAGACGTCCACATCTGCGCCAGGTGCATTGAGATGGGGCTCCTAAGGGACCGTATTAGGAACCTGGAGCAGCAGCTCGATGACCTCCGTCTGGTCAGGGAGAGCGAGGAAGTCATAGAGAGGAGTTATAGAGAGGTGGTCACTCCAAGACCACAGGAGGCAGGCAAGTGGGTCACGGTTAGGAGGGGCAAGGGGCAGAGGCAGGGACTAGAGAATATCCCAGTGGCTGTACACCTTGACAATAAGTACTCCTGTTTGAGTACTGTTGGGGGGGACAGCCTATCTGGGGGTAGCGACAGCGGCCGGGCCTCCGGTACAGAGACCGGCCCTGTTGCTCAGAAGGGTAAGGAAAAGAGGAGGGCAATAGTAATAGGGGACTCTATAGTTAGGGGGTCAGATAGGCGATTCTGTGGACGCAGTCAGGAGACCCGGATGGTAGTCTGCCTCCCTGGTGCCAGGGTCCGGGATGTGTCTGAACGTGTCCAAGATATCCTGAAATGGGAGGGAGAGGAGCCTGAGGTCGTGGTACATATAGGTACCAATGACATAGGTAAAAAAAGGGAAGAGGTTCTGAAAGGAGAATTTAGGGAGTTAGGAGGAGAGTTAAGGAGAAGGACCACAAAGGTAACAATCTCGGGATTACTGCCTGTGCCACGCGACAGTGAGAGTAGGAATGGAGCGAGGTGGAGGGTAAATGCGTGGCTGAAGGACTGGTGCAGTGGGCAGGGATTCCAGTTTCTGGATCATTGGGACCTCTTTTGGGGAAGGTGTGAACTGTACAAAAAGGACGGGTTGCACTTGAACCCGAGGGGGACCAATATCCTGGCGGGGAGATTTGCAAAGGCTACTGCGGAGACTTTAAACTAGAACGGTTGAGGGAGGGACTCAAATAGAGAAAGCTTGTAGACAGTGTGTGAGGCAGGAGGCAGAGAAGGGAAGCACTCAGACCCAACATGTAGGGGGGGAAGAAGAAAAAAATAATAAACAGAGAATAAGAGGTGGTGGGTTTCTTAAATGTGTGAGCAGAGAGACAGAGGGGTGTAAAATGAGGGTAGAAGCAATAGGTAGCAAGGTGAAAAGTAAACGTGGCAGGCAGACAAATCCAGGGCAAAAATCAAAAAGGGCCACTTTTCAACATAATTGTATAAGGGGTAAGAACGTTGTAAAAACAAGCCTGAAGGCTTTGTGTCTCAATGCAAGGAGCATTCGTAATAAGGTGCATGAGTTGAATTTGCAGATAGCTATTAATGATTATGATATAGTTGGGATCACGGAGACATGACTCCAGGGTGACCAAGGCTGGGAGCTGAACATCCAGGGATATTCAATATTCAGGAGGGATAGACAGAAAGGAAAAGGAGGTGGGGTAGCGTTGCTGGTTAGAGAGGAGATTAACGCAATGGAAAGGAAGGATATTAGCTTGGAGGATGTGGAATCGGTATGGGTAGAGCTACGAAACACTAAGGGTCAGAAAACGCTAGTGGGTGTTGTGTACAGGCCACCTAACAGTAGTAGTGGAGTTGGGGATGGCATCAAACAGGAAATTAGAAATGCATACAACAAAGGTAAAACAGTTATAATGGGTGACTTCAATCTACATATAGATTGGGTGAATCAAATTGGCAGGGGTGCTGAGGAAGAGGATTTCTTGGAATGTATGCGGGATAGTTTTCTAAACCAACATGTAGAGGAACCAACGAGAGAGCAGGCTATTCTAGACTGGGTATTGAGTAACGAGGAAGGGTTAGTTAGCAGTCTTGTTGTGCATGGCCCCTTGGGCAAGAGTGACCATAATATGGTTGAGTTCTTCATTAGGATGGAGAGTGACATTGTTAATTCAGAAACAAGGGTTCTGAACTTAAAGAAAGGTAACTTTGAGGGTATGAAACGTGAATTGGCCAAGATTGACTGGCAATTGATTCTTAAAGGGTTGACGGTGGATGTGCAATGGAAGGCATTTAAAGACTGCATGGATGAACTACAAAAATTGTTCATCCCAGTTTGGCAAAAGAATAAATCAGGGAAGGTAGTGCATCCGTGGATAACAAGGGAAATCAGGGATAGTATCAAAACAAAAGATGAAGCGTACAAATTAGCCAGAAAAAGCAGCCTACCAGAGGACTGGGTGAAATTCAGAGTCCAGCAGAGGAGGACAAAGGGCTTAATTAGGAAAGGGAAAATAGATTATGAAAGAAAACTGGCAGGGAACATAAAAACTGACTGCAAAAGTTTTTATAGATATGTGAAGAGAAAGAGATTAGTTAAAACAAATGTAGGTCCCTTGCAGTCAGAAACCGGTGAATTGATCATGGGGAACAAGGACATGGCAGACCAATTGAATAACTACTTTGGTTCTGTCTTCACTAAGGAAGACATAAATAATCTGCCGGAAATAGCAGGGGACCGCCGGTCAAATGAGATAGAGGAACTGAGTGAAATCCAGGTTAGCCGGGAAGTGGTGTTAGGTAAATTGAATGGATTAAAGGCCGATAAATCCCCAGGGCCAGATAGGCTGCATCCCAGAGTACTTAAGGAAGTAGCCCCAGAAATAGTGGATGCATTAGTGATAATTTTTCAAAACTCCTTAGATTCTGGAGTAGGGTCTGAGGATTGGAGGGTAGCTAATGTAACCCCCCTTTTTAAAAAGGGAGGGAGAGAGAAAACGGGGAATTACAGACCAGTCAGTCTAACATCGGTGGTGGGGAAACTGCTAGAGTCAGTTATTAAAGATGGGATAGCAGCACATTTGGAAAGTGGTGAAATCATTGGATAAAGTCAGCATGGATTTACGAAAGGTAAATCATGTCTGACGAATCTTATAGAATTTTTCGAGGATGTAACTAGTAGAGTGGATAAGGGAGAACCAGTGGATGTGTTATATCTGGACTTTCAGAAGGCTTTCGACAAGGTCCCACATAAGAGATTAGTATACAAACTTAAAGCACACGGTATTGGGGGTTCAGTATTGATGTGAATAGAGAACTGGCTGGCAAACAGGAAGCAAAGAGTAGGAGTAAACGGGTCCTTTTCAGAATGGCAGGCAGTGACTAGTGGGGTACCGCAAGGCTCAGTGCTGGGACCCCAGCTATTTACAATATATATTAATGATTTGGACGAGGGAATTGAATGCAACATCTCCAAGTTTGCGGATGACACGAAGCTGGGGGGCAGTGTTAGCTGTGAGGAGGATGCTAGGAGGCTGCAAGGTGACTTGGATAGGCTGGGTGAGTGGGCAAATGCATGGCAGATGCAGTATAATGTGGATAAATGTGAGGTTATCCACTTTGGTGGCAAAAACAGGAAAGTAGACTATTATCTAAATGGTGGCCGAATAGGAAAAGGGGAGATGCAACGAGACCTGGGTGTCATGGTACACCAGTCATTGAAAGTCGGCATGCAGGTGCAGCAGGCAGTGAAGAAAGCGAATGGTATGTTAGCATTCATAGCAAAAGGATTTGAGTATAGGAGCAGGGAGGTTCTACTGCAGTTGTACAGGGTCTTGGTGAGACCACACCTGGAGTATTGCGTACAGTTTTGGTCTCCAAATCTGAGGAAAGACATTCTTGCCATAGAGGGAGTACAGAGAAGATTCACCAGACTGATTCCTGGGGGAAGATTGAGGGGGGATCTTATAGAAACTTACAAAATTCTTAAGGGGTTGGACAGGCTAGATGCAGGAAGATTGTTCCCGATGTTGGGGAAGTCCAGGACAAGGGGTCACAGTTTAAGGATTAAGGGGAAATCCTTTAGGACCGAGATGAGAAAAACATTTTTCACACAGAGAGTGGTGAATCTCTGGAACTCTCTGCCACAGAAGGTAGTTGAGGCCAGTTCATTGGCTATATTTAAGAGGGAGTTAGATGTGGCCCTTGTGGCTAAAGGGATCAGGGGGTATGGAGAGAAGGCAGGTACAGGATACTGAGTTGGATGATCAGCCATGATCATATTGAATGGCGGTGCAGGCTCGAAGGGCCGAATGGCCTACTGCACCTATTTTCTATGTTTCTATGTTTCTATGGAATGAGAGGGGGAGTTGAAGTGCTGAGCCACCGGGAGATCAGGTCGGTTATTGCGGACCGAGCGGAGGTGTTGGGCGAAGCGATCGCCAAGCCTATGCTTGGTCTCACCGATGTAGAGCAGCTGACACCTAGAGCAGTGGATGCCATAGATGAGGTTGGAGGAGGTGCAGGTGAACCTCTGCCGCACCTGGAAAGATTGCTTGGGTCCTTGAATTGAGTCAAGGGGGGAGGTAAAGCGACAAGTGTAGCAATTCCTGCGGATGCAAGGGAAAGTGTCAGGAGAGGGGGTGGTTTGGGTGGGAAGGGATGAATTGACCAGGGAGTTATGGAGGGAGCGGTCTCTGCGGAAAGGGAACAGGGGAGGAGTTGGGAAGATGTGGCCAGTGGTGGGATCCCATTGGTAGACAAAAAGCTGGAGAAAATCAGCGGGTAAGGCAGCATCTATGGTGCGAAGGAATAGACGACGTTTCGGGTCGAGACCCTTCTTCAGACTGATGTCGGGGTGGGGGGGGGGGGGAGACACGGAAAAGAAAGGAAGAGGCGGAGACAGTACGCTGTGGGAGAGCTGGGAATGGGAGGGGAAGGAGGGAGAAAGCAAGGACTACCTGAAATTAGAGAAGTCAATGTTCATACCGCTGGGGTGTAAACTACCCAAGCGAAATATGAGGTGCTGCTCCTCCAATATGCGGTTGGCCTCACTCTGGCCATGGGGCAGGCCCAGGACAGAAAGGTCGCATTCGGAATGGGAGGGGGAGTTGAAGTGCTGAGCCACCGGGAGATCAGGTTGGTTATTGCGAACTGAGTGGAGGTGTTGTGCAAACTGAGTGGAGAGGTTGATCATACGCTGAATAATCCAACCACATTTTTGTTTGGAAGTGGAAAGAAATAATAGTAATTGCATTCATTGCAACGTGTAAAAAGAGATGAGATACTGTATTATAATTTTGCTGCATGTCATTGTGGTAAATATCATGTCTTGATTGGTGAATATGTTTAGTTTGTGACTTCATTTGAAGCAGAAATAATATGTGAATGCTTCATTGAGCATAATTCTGACTGGTAACTACGCACTTCGTCCGAGCACATTATCGCACGTGGCATGCAAGCCGTCTTAAATGGCCACCTAAACTGTCATTTGGCAACCTAAAAAGCTGCCGAGGTTGCCCGGCTGGCAGCAGAGAGCCCTGAGTACACATCGACCAATCGCTCGCTCGCTCGTTCACACCAGCTGTTTTATCCCACTTTCGCATCCACTTCCCACACATCAGGGATCATCTTTCAGAGGCTGATTAACTTAGAAACCCTTTGAGATGTGGGAGGAAACCGGAGCACCCCCACAGGGAGAACATGCAAACTCAACACAGACAGCACCCGAGGTCAGGATCGAGCCCAGATCTCTGTCTGAGAGGCAGCAGATCCACTAGATGCGCCTCTGTGCCACCTCTTAACTCTACCTCATCGAATTATTCCATTATTGTACTTTATTAATATTCTTTTGTACTTTATCAATATTCTTTTGTACTGTTCAGATTTATTTTTGCATGACAATCTTGCACCATTCTTGTCTCTGCACTCTTCATTGTGTTTATTGTTGTATTGATCATTACTGTAAGTAACTGTTTACTCACGGAGCTTCATGTGAATAGGAATTTTATTACACTCTGGTGTATATGATAATAAACTAATCTGAATCTGAGCTTGGAGTTTAGGTTATTGTCACGTCTATCAAGGTATAGCAGAAATATTTTGTTGCGTGCTAACTGTAAAGATGTGTCATAACGCACTGTTTCTTTACTTCTGTTTATTCATACTTCACATTATACACATAGGTTTCTGCCCTAGCTGTCCGTGGTCTGTCACCGGAACCAGAGAGCGAGAATTGGGTGGGAAGGTTGTAATTATACTGATGATGTGGGGTGTGGTTAGTAGTGGTGAGGTCACTATGTTAAAGGTACATGCACATGTCATCTACATCCTTCCCCTTTGAAATAATAAGCAATACCGAAGTGACAGGGCGACCACGTCTCATACGCTACTTCGAGGCCAGAGAGCCAAGTCCAGTTGGTCTCCAACTGGAGGCGTGGGTTCGAATCCCACTTCTGACACCATGTAAAGATGTGTCATAACGCACTGTTTCTTTACTTCTGTTTATTCATACTTCACATTATACACATAGGTTTCTGCCCTAGCTGTCCGTGGTCTGTCACCAGAACCAGAGAGAGAGAACTGGGTGGGAAGGTTGTAATTATACTGATGATGTGGGGTGTGGTTAGTAGTGGTGAGGTCACTATGTTAAAGGTACATGCACATGTCATCTACACTAACCTGTCAGCGGAGACAATACATGATTACAATATTTACAGATACATGTCAAAGGGAGTAATGTGAATACCGTTTAGTGCAAGATAAAGTCCAGTAAAGTCTGATCTAAGATAGGCCGAGGGTTTCTAATGAGGTTGATAATAGCTCAGGACTGCACTCTGGTTGTTGGTAGGATGGTTCAGTTAACAGCTGCGAAGAAACTGTCCCTGAATCTGGAGGTGTGCGTTTTCACACTTCTATATCTTTGACCCGATGGGAGAGGGAAGGAGAGGGAGTGACCGGGGTGAGACTCATCCTTGATTACGCTGGTGGCCTTGCCGAGGGGGCGTGAGGTATAAATGGAAGGGAGGTTGGAATCTGAACCAATAGACAAGCCTTCTTACCTGGTAGGTTAGTGTAATGGTTATTACAGCACACCACACAGCCATGAGGAAATAGCCACCGATGATGAGCACCCGCCTGCCGAGCCATTCAATCATAAGGCCCTGGAAAGGAATGACACCATTAGCAGTGTCTCAGAGAGACTCGGGAAGACTCAACACCCAGTGCACTCAAGTACATTTAAGCTGTAAAGGTGCAGAGATTTACATGGGTTTTGCCATCAAGCTGGATAGGCCGCAGGGAATGGTGGCACGGTGTCCAGCAGTAGTTTAGTTTAGAGTTACAGTACAGAAACAGGCCCTTCGGCCCACGCCGACCAGCGATCCCCGCACATTAACACTATCCTACACCTACTATGGACAATTTTTTTAATACATTTACCAAACCAATGAACCTACAAACCTGTACGTCTTTGGAGTGTGGGAGGAAACCGAAGATCTCGGAGAAAACCCACGCAAGTCACGGGGAGAACGTACAAACTCCGTACAGACAGAACCCATAGTCGGGATCAAACCCGGGTCTCTGGCGCTGCATTCACTGTAAGGCAGCAACTCTACCGCTGCGCCACCGTGACCGCCTTAGAATTGCTGCCTTACAGCGCCAGCAACCCGGTTTCGATCCTGACCACGGGTGCTGTCTGTACAGAGTTTGTACGTTCTCCCCACGACCTGCGTGGGTTTTCCCCAGGTGAACCGGCTTCCTCCCAAAGACGTGCAGGTTTGTAGGTTAATTGGCTTGGTGTAATTGTAAATTGTCCCTAGTGTGTGTAGGATAGTGTTAGCGTGCGGGGATCGCCAGTCGGCGTGGACTCGGTGGGCCGATGGGCCTGTTTACGCGCTGTATCTCTAAACTAAACTAAACTAAACTTAAAGATTTACGAGGATGTTGCCTTTAAGCTGGAGAGGGTGCAGAGCAGATTTCTAGCAGATATAGCAGAGGCTATCATTGCCCGGACGAGAGCCTGATTTATAGGGAGTTGAGCAGGCTAGGACTTTATCCCTCGAAGCGCAGGAGGATGAGGGGTGATGTTATAGAGGTGCCTTGGCCTTCATCAGTCAGAGTATTGAGAATTGAAGTTGATAAGTCATGTTGCAGTTATATAAGTCGTTGGTGAGGCCATATTTAGAATATTGTGTTCGGTTTTGATCACCATGTTATAGGAAAGATGTTGTCAAGATGGAAAGGGTGTAGAGAAGATTTATGAAGATGTTGCCAGGACTCGAGGGCCTGAGCTGAGCCTGACTCTATTCCTTGGAGGAGCAGGAGGATGAGGGGTGATCTTACAGAAGTGCATCAGAACATGAGAGGAATAGATCGGGTAAATGCTCAGAGTCTTTTACCCAGACTAGGGGAATCAAGAACCAGAGGGCATAAGTTTAAGGTGAGAGGGTTAAGATTTAATAGGAACCTGAAGGGCATTTTTTTTACCCAAAGGGAGGTAATATAAGGAGCAAACTGCCAGAGGTGGTAGTTGAGACAGGTTCTATCACAATGTTTAAAAAACATTTGAACAGGTGTATGGATAGGATAGGTTTGGATGGATATGGGCAGGTGGGACTAGTGCAGATGGGGCACGTTGGTCCGCTTGGTCAAGTTGGGCTAAAGGGCCTGTCTCCACGCTGTAGGACTCTGACATTGCTTGAGTATGCATCTCTGATCAGTAGTGATAAAACAGTTGAAGAGTGCAGTCATATTTTGCCTCTCTACTACGATTGCAGTGAGCACATTTCTTTTAAAGAGAAACAGCCCATTCATCTGACGGAGTCCACACCAACCATCAATTACCCATTCACACACTAGTTCCATGTTATCCCATGTTTGCATCCACTCCCAACACACTTGGGGCAATTTCCAGAGGCCAATTAACCAGCAAACCTGCACGTCTTGTGGGATGTAGGAGGAAACCGGAGCACCTGGAGGAAACCCACGTGGTCACAGGAAGAAGGTGCAAACTCCACACTGACAGCAACCGAGGTCAGGATTGAACCCAGTCAATGTATTGAAGGCCTCCTTGACCACCCGATTTACCTGCAATGCAACCTTCTGGGAACTATGTATCTGCACACCTAGATCTGTCTTCTCTACAACACTCCCTATGGTGCTACCATTCACTGTGAAGCTCCCATCCTGGTTTGACTTTCCAAAATGTAGCATCTTGCACTTATCTTCATTGACCTCCATAATCTGCATTAACCTCCATTGACCATTCTTCAGCCCACTTGCCCAGCATCCTGCGTCACAGGAATAATGAACTTTTATCATCCACATCTCTTCACACACAAGCAAACAGCATTTGACATTGGCTTAAATCCCGACATAGCCGAGGCCGTTCAGCCCATCTTTGACATTTCAGCCCACCCTTCACTCGCGTTTTGTAACTTGTTCTCAAGACGTTAGTAATATAGAATGCAGGGCTTCGCTAATTAGAAACCTCCTCGTTAGCGCGTGAGGTTCAAAGGGCGGCACGGTGGCGCTGCAGGGGAGGGAGGGAGAACGTGCAAACTCCGTACAGTCAGCACCCGTAGTCGGGAACGAACCCGGGTCTCTATCGCAGCATGGCAGTGACTCGGGTGCTGGAAGGCAGCCATTCTACCGCTGCACCACTGTGCTGCACTTGTCCTGCACATCTCCTTTAAACTTTCCCTCTCTCACCTTAAAGCTATGCCCTCTAGCTTATGACATTTCCAACTTCGGCGGACAAAGGTTCTGACTGATCACCTTATCTATGCCTCTGATAACTTCACAAACTTCCATCAGGTCTCCTCTCAGCCTCCGACACTCCAAGGAAAACAATCCAAGTTTGTCCAACTTCTAGAGTCATAGAGTGATACAGTGTGGCAATAGGCCCTTCGGCCCAACTTGCCCACACCGGCCAACAATGTCCCAGCTACACTGGTCCCAGCTGCCTGCGTTTGGTCCATATCCCTCCAAACTTGTTCTAACCATGTACCTGTCTAACTGTTTCTTAAACGTTGGGATAGTCCCAGCCTCAACTACCTCCTCTGGCAGCTTGTTCCATACAACCATCACCCTCTAATAAGAATAAGGGTAGGCCATTTAGAACTGAGATGAGGAAAAACTTTTCACTCAGAGAGTTATGAATCTGTGGAATTCTCTGCCACAGAAGGCAGTGGAGGCCAACTCACTGGATGTTTTCAAGGGAGAGTTAGATATAGCTCTTAGGGCTAATGGAATCAAGGGATATGGGGGAAAAGCAGGAACGGGGTACTGATTTTGGATGATCAACCATGATCATATCAAATGGCGGTGTTGGGTCGAAGGTCCGAATGGCCTAATCCTGCACCTATTTTCTATGTTTCTAATGCATGCAACATTCAGGTAAACCTCTTCTGCACCAATCTGCAATGAAAATAACCTCGCTGTTTGCTGCTAGATTGATTTGGTTTTGGTGGGTTTGCAATTATCTTCTACTTACACAGCATAACGCTGAGAAACACTCACAGGCTCCCGTCCCCATGGTAACATAGGGGATGTAGGCCGGTGCTATTCCAGCAGCACTGAATATATAAGTGGCATAGAAGTAGATCTGAAACATAGAAAAACAAGTTTTTCATACAACAGCCATCAACTGAAAGGCAGTAAGTAACATGCTGTAAATACACTTTCTGATGTAGTTCATCAATGCTTTCATTGGAGTCATGTGTTTGATTGTGGCACCTTGCACTGACAAGATATTTCAAGTTCTAGGTAGGTGAATGCTGCATACAGGCTAATTCACTGTTTCCAAAGCGGTAGAGTTGTTTTTCAGCCAACGGCTATAAACTAAATGGCAGTAAGTAACTGCAGGGGAAATGGTCCCGATGTTGGGGGGGGTCCTGAACCAGGGGTCACAGTTTAAGAATAAAGGGTTAGGCCATTTAGGGCTGAGATGAGGAAAAACTTTTTCACCCAGAGAGTTGTGAATCTGTGGAATTCTCTGCCACAGAAGGCAGTGGAGGCCAATTCACTGGATGTATTCAAGTTAGATTTAGCTCTTAGGTCTAATGGATTCAAGGGATATGGGGAGAAAGCAGGAACGGGGTATTGATTTAGGCTGATCAGCCGTGCTCATATTGAATGGCCGGTGGTGGGCCGAAGGGCCGAATGGCCTACTCCTGCACCTTTTTTCTTTGTTTCTATGTTTCTAACGTTGTAAATTACATTTTCAGAAGTAGTTCATCACTGCGTGATTTTCTGCCTGATAACTAATTGGGGGAAAAAGGCAAAGATCAGTGCACCTAGTTCCTGTCTATTTGACAATAGAGATGAAGACCAATTTCTTTAGTCAGGGGGTGGTGACTCTGTGGAATTCATTGCCACAAATGTCTGTGGAGGTCAAGATATTAGGTATTATTAAAGCGGAGATTCTTGATGAGTAAGGGCGTCAAAGATTACAGGGAGAAGGCAGGAGAATGTGGTTGAGAGGGAAAAATAGATCAGCCATGATTGAATGGCGGAGTAGTCTCAATGGGCTGAATGGCCTAATTCTGCTCCTAAGTCTTATGGACTTCCATTTCACCATCGAGATAAGTTCTCTTTTAATACCAAAACTCCTCAGATGCGGCACGGTGGCGCAGCGGTAGAGCTGCAGCCTTACAGTGCCAGAGACCAGGGATCTATCCTGACTACCAGGGCTTGTCTGTACGGAGTTTGTACGTTCTCCCCATGACCGCGTGGGTTTTCTCCGAGATTTTCGGTTTCCTCCCACAGTCCAAAGACGTAGAGGTTTGTAGGTTAATGGGCTTGGTATAAATGTAAATTGTCGCTAGTGTGTGCAGGGATCGCTGATCGGTGCGGACGCGGGGGGGCCGAAGGGTCTGTTCCCGTGCTGTATCTCTAAACTAAACTAAACTACATCCCCACAATAGCCAGTGCTTATGACCTTGATCTATCCAGTCTCACACAGAAATGTATTTGGAGATGGTCCACACTACTTTATCCTGCTCCTCCTTTCTACTCAGTTGATCAACAAACCTTGCTCCACGCTGTGATGTAGGGGCAAAGGGAATCGCACATGATACACATTTTACGAGAGTGGGGTGAGATGGCGGAGTCATCAGGAGTCTCCTGGAGGGATAATCTCACGGGGATCTAGGCAGAGGGATCTGGATTTGTGGACAGACTGCAGTCACCTTCCCACACCCTTTTGGTCCCCATATCCGAGGAAGGATCTGCTGGCGTTGGAGAGGGTCCAGAGGAGCCTCTCCCACAAGAATGATCCCAGGAATGATTGGGTTAACATATGATGAGCATTTGATGGCACTGGGCCTGTACTCGATGGGACGAGGGGGAGAACCTCGTTGCAACTTACCAAATAGTGAAAGGCCTGGATAGAGTGAATGTGGAAAAGATGTGTCCAATAGTGGGAGTCTAGGACCAGAGGCCTCAGCATCAGTATAAAAGGACGTACCTTCAGAAAGGAGATGTGGAGCCACAGGGTGGTGGGTCTGTGGAATTCATTGCCAGGCGGCTGTGGAGGCCAAGTCAGTGGATATTTTTAAGGCGGAGATTGACAGATTCTTGATGAGTAAGGGTGTCAGGGGATATGGGGAAAAGGCAGGAGAATGGTGTTGAGAGGGAAAGATAGATCAGCCATGATTGAATGGCGGAGTGGACATGATGGGCCGAGTGGCCTAATTGTGCTTCTGGAACATGAACATCAATTCATGATAGAGTCATAGAGTGATACAGTGTGGAAACAGGCCCTTCGGCCCAACTTGCCCACACCGGCCTGGAGTGGCGTTTCCTGGCGGGGACTGCCCAGCACCTTCAGCTTCGGTGGCGGCACAGCGCTGGAGCGCTATCGCGGAGCGGAGCGGGTGATGCCTTGCCTGGGTCGCCGCGCTGGAGCTCCGGTGAGCTGTGACCGCTGAGCTCAACACCTCCGGGCTGCGGGTCTGCGGAGAGGAGCGGGCGGCGCCGACTTTAACATCGGGAGCCTGGGAGCTCCAAACCGGCGCGGCCTTGTCGGCTTCGGAAGCCGCGGCCTCCGGTAGGAAATGCAGCCGTTCCAGGTGGCCCAGCCGCTGAGAGGACACTCCCGACGCCGCGGCAACAGCACCCGGTGAGAACGGCCAGGAACATCGGGCCTCCGTAGAGGCAATAGCGGAGGCCTCAATAGGCCTGACTTTGGGAGAACTGGGGTTGGGGACTGGACATTGTGCCTTCCCCCACAGTGGTAACCATTGTGGGGGGATGATTTTTGTATGGTGTGTCTACTTTAGTCTGTGTCCAAGATGGCGGTCGGAAGGGAGAGTGGACGCTGGCGCGGTTTAGCTGCCGCTGCTCTCTCTTCATATTGTGTTTCTGATTTTTTTGGGGTGTGTTTTTGGATCGAATTCTGTCTTTAATTTGTGTACTGGTGATGTCTTTATAATTTATTTTACTCCGATTATATGTTTCGTACTTGTTAAACTATGTAAGGTGTCCTTGAGACTTTGGTATGAGGCGCCCATAAATAACATTTATTATTATTATTATTATTACATTAGTCCCACTTACCTGCGCTTGGTCCATATCCCTCCAAACTTGTCCTATCCATGTACCTGTCTAACTGTTTCTTATATGTTGGGATAGCCCCTGCCTCAACTACCTCCTCTGGCAGTTTGCTCCATACATCCGCCACCCTTCTAGTCCTGTCATGATTCTATACATGATTTGATGACTCCTGGGAGATGGTCCATCTTCAAGCGGAGTCCTCAAAGTGAAGTGGGTGCCAGTCTGAAGAAGGGTCTCGACCCGAAAAACGTCACCCATTCCTTCTCTCCATAGACGCTGCCGGTCCCGCTGAGTTACTCCAGCATTTTGTGTCTATCTCCTGTGCTATCAGAAGCCCAGCTATCCCGGTGAACAAGCGCGCTGGCTGACTTGGCAGCGGTCCGTTGCCCAACATGGACCAAATCGTGGCTGAATGAGTAGCGATTAAAGTCCCCGCCTATGCCACGTACCAGCGATGGACATGGCACTGGGCAAACCTAGCACAGGCACAGTGGTATAGCTCGTAGAGCTGCTGCCTCTCGGATTCGGTGACCTGGTCCAATCGTGACCTCCGATGCTGGCGGTGTGGAGTTTGCACGTTCACCCTGTGAGTGCGTGGGTTTTCCCCAGGTGATCCCGACTCCTGCAGACGTGCTGGTTAGTCGGTTAGTCGGGTACCAGAATCGCAGGGTGTGTGGCAGCATCATCAGGAAGGAGGGGAAATGATATGAATGTGGCGGAAAAACAAAATGGGATTAGGTACAGAAAAATGCTGGAGAAACTCAGCGGGTGCAGCAGCATCTATGGAGCGAAGGAGATAGGCAACGTTTTGGCCCGAAACGTTGCCTATCTCCTTCGCTCCGTAGATGCTGCTGCACCCGCTGAGTTTCTCCAGCATTTTTGTGTACCTTCGATTTTCCAGCATCTGCAGTTCCTTCTTAAACAAAATGGGATTAGGGTCAGATGAACACAAATTGGAATGATTGCCCGATAGAACGATTCAGCATCAAGTTCGAACCAGCCATCAATCACCAGTTTACACAAAGATAGACACAAAACGCTGGAATAACTCAGCGGGCCAGGCAGCATCTCTGGAGAGAAGGAATGGGTGACGTTTTGGGTCGAGACTGAGAGTCAGGGGAGAGGGAGACACAGAAATAAGGAAGGCTAAGGTGTGGGAAACGAGACATCAAGAGTTATCACACTAGTTCTCTATTATCCCACCTTCACATCCAGTCCCTACACACCCAGGGGTAACAGACAGAGGGCCATTAACCTACTGACCCCTGCGTCCCTCTGCACGACACTCACCCCAGGGGAAACGCAGAGGGTTACACAAAGAACATGCAAATTCCACAAAGAATGCAGGATCAAACTCAGATCACTGGAGCCACGTAGCAGCAGCATTTCCATGCAACCTTTAACAGGCCTACTATCCATTGCAGACAGACATGACAAGGCAATTTGGATAAAATGACCCTTTGGACCCATGAATTCCAAATGTAAGCTGATATAAATAGACCCACCGTGATCTCATGGACACACGACTAGCTTGACGATTAACACTGGGCCACGTCTGGTTCAATGGTCAACCTGACCTTATGGTTATACATTTACTTTTAATCTAGTTCCAGCGTTAAGGCTGCAGCCCAGGGGGTATTATGTAAGAAGGGACTGCACATGCTGGTTTAAACCGAAGATAAGACACAAAAAGGTAGGAATAACTCAGCGGGACAGGCAGCATCTCTGGAGAGAAGGAATGGGTGATGTTTCGGGTCGAGATGGGTCTGAAGAAGGATCTCGACCCGAAACGTGATCCTGCTATCACAATTCACCAAATAAACCGCCACTGTTATTGCCAACCGATGGAAAAATGTTTAGTTTTGTTTCGTTTGGTTTAGTTCACTGTCATGTACATCGAGTTGCAGTGAAAAGCTTTTGTTGTGCCAGTCAGCAGAAAGACAGTACATGATTACAGTGTTCAGATACATGATCAATGGGAATAACATGAATAACGTTTAGTGCAAGATAAAGTCCAATTAAATCTAGTCCAAGGGCCTCCAATGAGGTAGCTCAGGGCCGCTCTCTAGTTGTTGGTACAATGGTTCAGTTGCCTGGGAAGAAACTGACCCTGAATCTGGAGGTGTGCTTTTTCACACTTCTGTACCTCTTGCCTGATAGGAGAGGGGAGAAGAGAGAGTGGCTGGAGTGAACGTCATTGTTTATACTGCTGGCCTTGCCAAGGCAGCCTGAGGTGTAAATGGAGTTGATAGAAAGGAGATAGACACAAAATGTTGGAGTAACTCAGCGGAACAGGCAGCATCTCTGCAGAGAAGGAATGGGTGATGTCTCAAGGGACGTTGGTTTGTGTGATGGTCTGGGCTGCGTGCTCAATTCTCTGCAATTTCTTGCGGTCTTGGATGGAGCTGTTCCCAAACTATGCTGTGATGCACCCTGATAAAATGCTTTAAAATGTAGAGTCAAGACTGTTTACTAGTCGTGCATACTGGAAATGGAACAGTGAAATTCCTGCTTGCAGCGGTCATGGTGGCACAGCGGTGGAGACCCGGGTTCGATCCCGACTACGGGTGCTGTCTGTACGGAGTTTGTACTTTCTCCCCGTGACCTGCGTGGGATTTCTCCGAGGTCTTCTTTTTCCTCTCCACACTCCAAAGACGTACAGGTTTGTAGGTTAATTGGCTTGGTAAATGTAAAAATTATCCCTAGTGGGTGTAGGATGGTGTTAATGCATGGGGATCGCTGGTCGGCGCGGACCCTGTTTCCGCGCTGTATCACTAAACTAAACATGCCAGGTCTGTAAAGTCAGTGCTCAGAGACAACACAAGAACAAGTTCAATCATTTTTTTTAAAATAGTGCAAAATAAAAGCCCCAAGTCCCTAGTGCAACCAAGATAGTCCGTAATTCGTAGCAAACCCATAGATTCATGTAGCAGCAAAATAATGTCCTGGGTCACAAGCAGCAGCAGCAGAATGCGGACAAAAGTACTGTACTTTGTTGAACGCCAACGCCAAGAAGAAAAGACACAAAGTGCTGGAATAACTCAGCGAGTCAAGGAACATCTTGGGTAAAGATGGATAGGTGACGTTTCGGGTCGGGACCCTGCTTCAGATTGATTGTGGAAGCCACACACAAAGGAAAAGAGGGACAGTGTCGGGGGGGGGGGGGGGGTAGTAGGGGGGGCCGAGAATAAAGGGGGTCCATTAGGGATTACTATGTAACTTTGTTAGCTCCCTATAAGTGGCGACTCTTTGCATACCTTGTGTACGGTGTGTAAAAACATAGAATCTCACTGTGACGTATCACTTGATAATAAACTATTAATCAATCAATCAGCGCCTCATATTCCGCTTGGGTAGCTTACAACGCAAGAGTATGAATATTCAATTCTCCAATATTAGGTATAAATCTACAAAACCCCCACCCTTCCCTCCCCATTCCCCTCTTCCCTGTGTCCCAGCTGGACGCCGACTTATTTTTCCCCTCCCCCTCCTCCTCTTTCACCTTTATTCCTTCCTCTGGCTTCACAATTCACATCTCTTCCATCTTTATCTCACACCTTTTGTCCTGTCATCTCTGGCCTTTGTCCAACCATCTGCCTATCATACACCCGCCCCCCTCACCTATATCCACCTATCACTCTCCGGGCTTTGTCCACAGGATATTGGTTTATCGTGAGGGGGGGAAAGATTTAATAGGAACCCGAGGGGTAACTTTTTTACACAAAGGATGGTGGCTGTATGGACCAAGCTGCCGGAGGAGGCAGGGCTGTCTTAACGCATGGGCACGCTGGGCCGTTGCCCGGGGCCCCACGAGCATAGGTGCCCCATGCCAATCTATACATTGTAGAATGTTATTGTAGAACATGAAAACGGAGAAGAACATCGCAAGTGCATGACGGCATATTTGATTCGGCATAAAGAAACTGGAAGTGTAGGGGCCCCAGTGCACTGCTTTGCCCGGGGGCCTAGAATGCTGTTAAGACGGCCCTGGGAGGAGATAGTTGAGGCAGGTACTAATGCAACGTTTAAGAAACATTTAGACAGGTACATGCATAGTTCAACACCTCCGGGCTGCGGGACTGCGAAGCGGCCAGCCGCGGGCGGCGGCGCCGACCCTAACATCGGGAGCCTCGGAGCTCCAAATTGGCGCGGCCTTGTTGGCTTCAGGTGCCACGGACTCCGGTAGGAAATCTGCCGCTCCAGGTGGCCCAGCCGCTGCGAGGACTCTCCCGATGCCGGGGCAACAACACCCGGTGAGAACGGCCAGGAACATCGGGCCTCCGTAAAGGCAACTGTGGAGGCCTCAATAGGCCTGACTTTGGGTGAACCGGGGTTGGGGACTGGACATTGTGCCTTCCCCCACAGTGGTAACCATTGTGGGGGGATGATTTTTGTGTGTAAATGATATTTTATTTTATGTCCAAGATGGCTGCCGGAAGGGTGAGTGGACGCTGGCGTGCTTTAGTAGCCGCTGCTCTCTCTTCCATATTGTGTTTTTGATTTTTGTTTTTGGATTAAATTCGCTCTTTAATTTGTGTACTCGTGATGTCTTTACTATTTATTACTACATGTTTCTACTATTTGTTAAACTTTGTAAGGTGTCCTTGAGACTTTTTAAAGGCGCCCATAAATAAAATGTATTATTATTATAGTGTAGATTTAGAGGGATATGGGCCAAACATAGACAGGTGGAAGGTACACAAAAATGCTGGAGAAACTCAGCGGGTGCAGCAGCATCTATGGAGCGAAGGAAATAGGCAACGTTTTGGGCCGAAACCCTTCTTTAGACAGGTGGGACTAATTTAGATGGGGCATGTTGGTCGGTGTGGGCAAGTTGGGTCGAAGGGCCTGTTTCCATGCTGTATGACTCTATCTCTTCCATTTCTTCACCACCCCCACCACAATCAGTCTGAAGAAGGGTCCTGACCCGAGACGCAAACTACCTGTGTTCTCCAGAGATGCTGCCTGACCCCAAAAGCTGGAGTAACTCAGCTGGTTAGGCAGCATCTCTGGGGAAAAGGAACAGGTGATGTTTCGGGTCGAGACCCTACTCCAGACGATTAATCCAGCATAGGGTGGCACGGTGGCTCAGCGGTAGAGTTGCTGCCTTACAGCACCAGAGACCCGGGTTCGATCCTGACCATGGGTGCCGTCGATGTGGAGTTTATACGTTCTCCCCGTGACCTGCGTGGGTTTTCTCCAAGGTCTTCGATTTCCTCCCACACTCCGAAGACGTACAGGCTTGTAGGTTAACTGGCTTGGTGTAACGGAAATTGTCCCTCGTGTGTGTGGGATAGTGTTAGTGTGCAGGGATCTCTGGGCGGCACAGACTCGGTGGGCCGAAGGTCCTGTTTTCACGCTGTGTCTCTAAGCAAATTGCAGTTCGTCCCTGCACTCGCTGCCTGAGCCGCTGAGATACTCCAGCACTTTGTGCCTTTTTTCTGTAAGCCAGCACCTGAGGTTCCTTGTTACCACACTTGTCATAAGATCATAAGAGACGGGAGCAGAATTAGGCCATTCGGCCCATCAAGTCTACTCCGCCATTCAACCTTCTTCTTCTTCTTCTTGCGTATGGCGTGCACAGCCTAAAAGTTGTAGGACAACTTGTTCTATTTGATCTTATTTGATTGTGCACGCCGGGTTGATTGCATTCGTCGAAACAGGGCAGACCACGTGAAGGTTGCAATCTCCCACCCCCGCCGTTCAATCCTAGCTGATCTATCTCTCCCTCCTTACCCCATTCTCCTGCCTTCTTCCCGTAACCCCTGGCGCCCGTACTGATGTAAGAGGACGTCTTGCCGAGCCTGCCGTTCACACTTACAACGTTGATGCCGCTGAGCTGCAGACCTGCGTTCATCACCATCACAGTGATGAGCTGCCATCGAGTCAAGCGGTCTTTGAGAAGGCCCCACAGCCCCTTTGACGGCTGCAGATGTATCACCATCCACTCTTTCTCTATGTCCTCTAATTCACTCAAATAAGAATTAGCATGGTGCAATTGTTTGAGGCCTGAGGAAGGGAAAGGCAGCAGTTATTTTCCAAATAGACTTCATATAATACGTTAGATTGATGAGGGGGAACCTCATTGAAACTTAACAAATAGTGAAAGCCTTGGATAGAGTGGAAGTGCACAGGATGTTTCCACTAGTGGAAGAGTCTAGGACTAGAGGTCGTAGTCTCAGAATTAAAGAATGTTCCTTTAGGAAGGAGATGAGGAGGAATTTATTTAGTCAGAGGGTGGTGAATCTGTGGAATTCTTTGCCACAGAAGGCTGTGGAGGCCAAGACAATGGATATTTTTAAGGCACAGATAGATAGATAGATTCTTGACTAGTACAGGTGTCAGGGGTTATGGGGAGAAGGCAGGAGAATGGGATTAGGAGGGAGAGATAGATCAGCCATGATTGAATGGCCGAGTAGGCTTGATGGGCCGAATGGCCTAATACTGCTCCTGTCACATATGACCTCATGAGCTCAAACCAGACCATCTTATAAAATGGCCAAAAACCCAGCTTGCAAAGTTGACACAGCAGGCAATTAATCACAAGAGAAACTCAGAGGTGAAATTAAACACTTATGGGCAGATACGATGAGCCAGTCGGAATGGCAATGCAATCAATACACAAGGGGTAAATCAGCAGTGTTAGTGAAACGCCCATAGCAATTAAATGGAGCAAAGAGCGTAGAAGAGTACAGCACAGGAACAGGCCCTTCAGCCCACAGTGTCCATGCTGAGCATGATACCAAATTAACCTCATCTTTCTGCCTGCAAGTAATCATAAGATCATAGGATCATGAGACATAGCTCCTTACAGTAACTCAGCGGGACAGGCAACATCTCTGGAGAAAAGGAATGGGTGACATTTCGGGTCGAGACCCTTCTTCACACATCTCGACCCAAATCATCACCCATTCCTTCTCTCCAGAGATGCTGCCTGTCCCGCTGAGTTACTGCAGCTTTTTGTGCCTATCTTTGGTTTAAACCAGCATCCGCCATTCTTTCCCACTCTTCACCTTACAGCTAATACCGTCTGGTCCAGGCAGCATGCTGGGTAAACCTCTTCTGCACCCTTTCCAAAGCCTCCTTACTTTTTTAGTTTAATTTAGTTTAGAGATACAGCACGGAAACAGGCCCTTCGGCCCGCCAGGTCCGTGCCGACCAGCGATCCCCACACATCGACACCCTCCTACATTTACATTTACCAAGCCAATTAACCTACAAACCTGTACGTCTTTGGAGTGTGGGAGGAAACCGAAGATCTCGGAGAAAAACCCACGCAGGTCACGGGGAGAAGGTACAAACGGCGTACAGACAGCACCCGTAGTCGGGATCGAACCCGGGTCTCCGGCGTTGCATTCGCTGTAAGGCAGCAACTCCACCGTTGCGCCACCGTGACCGCCCAATAATGGGGCGAGCAGAAGTGAACACGAATCTCCAAAAAGTGGCCTCTAAACCAGCGCCCTACAAAGCTGCAACATTTCTTCCCGGCTCTTATACTCAATGCCCACCGAATGATAAAGGCAAGCAATACGTACTCTGGACGGCTTCGGCTTCCAGTCCTTTGTCAATGAAGAGGTAGCGGGGACTCTCAGGGAACCATGGCAGCATCAGGAGCTGGATCAGAGCTGGTATACAGATGGTGGTGAATAGGATATGCCAGTACTGTTCCCCGCCCAGTAACTCCCTGCGAGCACCAGAGGCAACAATCAAAAAACCAGCACACTATTAAAAGCACAATGCGTCAAGCCAAGTGTGCCTTATTTTTAGTTTAGTTTAGAGTTGCAGGGTTGAAAGAGGCCCTTCGGCCCACCGAGTCCACGCCGACCAGCGTCCCCGCACATTAACACTGCCCTACACACACTAGGGACAATTTACAATTATACCGAGCCAATTAACCTACACATCTTTGGAGTGTGGGAGGAAACCGAAGATCTCGGAGAAAACCCGCGTGGGTCACGGGGAGAACGTGCAAACTCCGTACAGACAGCGCCCGTAGTTGGGTTCAAACCGGGGTCTCCGGTGCTGCAAGCGCTGTAAGGCAGCAACTGTACCGCTGCGCCACCGTGCCGCCCACTATTTAAAGACCGTTCAGCAGCGAGCACCACTTGGGCACCAAACCGTCCATTATCATTCAGGGTTTTTACACCAGGTACATTTTATTCATTGAGAAACAAGGAACTGCAGATGCTGGTTTACATAAACAAAAAGACACAAAGCACTGGAGTAACTCAGTGGATCGGGCAGCATCTCTGGAGAACGTGGATAGGTGACGTTTCGGGTTGGGACCCTGGTTCCAACTCAGGTTCTTCAGAGAAGGCTGTCTGTAGAAAGGAACCAACCCAAAGTGTCGCCTCTCCATGTTCTCCAGAGTTGCTGCCTGACCCGCTGAGTTACTCCAGCGCTTTGTGTCTTTCTTTTACATGGGTTCAGTATCACGGTTAATCTCAATTCCCTAGCACCTCTACGGCTTTTCCAAGTCAATATCTGGGAGGATTAAACTAAAAGGTCTTGACTCCTAAACAATCTGGCAGATTAATTGAATATGTACTTTCAAAGTCAATATCAGGTTTTGGTCAATGTAAATTAACAAAATGTTCTACAAAATGTGATATACAGGTTTCTACCTGCATTGATTGCAAATGGTTGAAGGTTTTCTAAAGTTGACTTGAGGCGGTTATTTAAACCCACAGAAGAATAAACCTGGAGGCCATTCATCTAATATGTGTAGGAAGGAACTGCAGATGCTGGTTTAAACTGAAGATAGGCACAAATGCCTAAAAAATGCCTAAGATGGCCGAAGATAGACACAATAAGTCGAAACCCTTCTTCAGACTTTTTCTAGTCTGACTTTTCCAAGAAGGGTCTCAACCCGAAACCTCACCCATTCCTTCTCTCCTGAGATGCTGCCTGTCCCGCTGAGTTACTCTAGCTTTTTGTGTCTATCTTCGGCCATTAATCTAAGATGACCATCAAGAAATCGGGAATTCTAGCGACGGTAATGAGTCTTGCAAGAAATCTGAGGAAGGGTTCTGACATGAAATGTCACTAGTCCAAGGATGCTGCTGGACCTGCTGAGTTACTTCAACTTTTTGCGCCTAACTTGAAGGGTAGACATTTTTGTTGAGCTAATTTCAGTGTGAACATCATCATGGCATCTGCGGCACTTATGATAAACTTACAATAAATGTAATAGGGGACTCAGAAATAATACAGAAACACTCGTCATGTCAGGCATCATCTGTTGACAGAGGGTTTAGTTTAGTTTAGTTTAGAGATTCAGCGCAGAAACAGCCCATTTGGCCCACTGAGTCCGCACCGACCAGCGATCCTCCTACACTAACACTATCCTACACACCAGGGACAATTTACAATTTTACCAAAGCCAATTAACCTACTAAACTGTACGCCTTTGGAGTGTGGGAGGAAACCGGGGCACCTGGAGAAAACCCACGCAAGTCACGGGGAGGATGTGCAAACTTCGTACAGGCAGCACCTGTAGTCAGGATCGAACCTGGGTCTCAGGCGCTATAAGGCAGCAACTCTACCACTGAGCCACCGTGCCTTACTAAATGGTCTGGGACCCTTCATTATAACAAAAAATACAAAGTGCCGCAGTAACTCAGCAAGTCAGACAGCATCTCTGGAGAACATGAATAGGTGACATTTCAGGTCGGGACTGAACAAGGGTCCTGACGTGAAGCATTGCCTATCCATGTTTTCCAGAGATGCTGCCCGACCTGCTGAGTTTCTCCAGCACTTTGGGGTTTTTTCTGCCCAAGATTCCAGCTTCTGCAGTTCCTATGTGTACTTCATCAGAACTGTTGTTTAAGTGTGTTTCAAGGTGCAGGGAGGTGGAGGTGGGGAGGTGCGGGGTGAGATCAGTAATGAGATATTCATTGGTAGTCTTTGGGATGTGGGAGGAAACCAGAGCACCCGGAGGAAACCCACGTGGTCACAGGGAGAACGCCTATCTCCAGATTCAAGGACAGTTTCTTCCCAGCTGTTAACTGAACTGTTCTATCACCAACTAGAGAGCAATCCTTACCTACCATCCACCTCATTGGTGACCCAAGGACAATCTTTAATCGGACTTTACCTTGCACTAAACCTTATACCCTTTATCCTGCATCTATACACTGTGGAGGACTTGATTTTAATCATAAATGGTCTTTCTGCTAACTGGATAGCAGGCAACAAAAAAGCTTTTCACTGTACCTCGGTACACGAGACAATAAACTAAATTAAACTATCTAAACTAAACTAAATGTGCAAACTCCACAAAGACAGTACTCAAGGTCAGGATCTTTGTGTTTTGATCAATGAGTATGTGGAATAGGTAGGAATCTCACGTCAGATTCTGAGATTCACTAATATATTTAGAACGGCACGGTGGCACAGCAGTAGAGTGGCTGCCTTACAGCACCAGAGACCCGGGTTCGATGCGGACTACGGGTGCTTGTCTGTACAGGGTTTGCACGCTCACCCCGTGGGTTTTCTCTGGGAGCTCCGGTTTCCTTCCACATTCCAAAGACGTACAGGCTTGTACACGAATTGGCTTCGGTATAATTGTGAATTGTCCCTAGTGTGTGTAGGATAGTGTTAATGTGAGGGTTTCGCTGTTCGGCGCGGACTCGGTGGGCCGAAGGACCCGTTTCCGCGCGGCATCTCTAAACTAAACTAATTACCTGAAAATTATCTTGCCATTAAAATATATGATGACAGGGTCAAATGTTTACAGTCTTACCTCAGTCCCATTATCTGTCCAACGAGGATTCCTAAAGTAAGGAACAGGGCGGTTCCCATGGATATGGCTCCTCTCCAGGCCTTGGGTGCGATCTCTCCCAGGTACATGGGCTGCACACACAGGCTGGCACCTGCACACAGGTCCATGTAAAAGTAACTGTTAGTGTTTGATCAGTGAATGGGTCTTTCTCAGTCGCTGCTGTATCTATCATTACTCACCGGAAATGCTGCCCAGTCCAAAGTCTGCATCAGTTTAGCTTTAGTTTAGAGATACAGCACGGAAACAGGCCCTTCGGCCCACCAAGTCCGCACCAACCGCACATTAACACTATCCCACACACACACACACGAGGGACTATTTTACATTTATACCAAGCCAATTAACCTACATACCTGTATGTCTTGTGAGTGCGGGAGGAAATCGAAGATCTCAGAAAAAACCCAGGTGGGTCACGGGGAGAACATACAAACTCCGTGCAGCCAAGTATATTTTGCAACATACGAGATCCCCTCTCATCCTTCTAAATTCCAGTGAATACAAGCCCAGTCTTTCCAATCTTTCCTCATATGACAGTCCCGCCATCCCGGGGATTAACCTGGTGAACCTACGCTGCACTTCATTAATAGCAAGGATGTCCTTCCTCAAATTAGGAGACCAAAACTGCACACAATACTCCAGATGTGGTCTCACCAGGGCCCTGTACAACTGCAGAAGGACCTCTTTACACCTATAATCAAATCCTCTCGTTATGATGGCCAACATGCCATTAGCTTTCTTCACTGTCTGCATGTTTACTTTCAATTCATGTTTAGTTCAGTTTAGAGATACAGCGTTGAAACAGGCCCTTTGGCTCACCGAGTCCGCACTGACCAGCGATCAATCCATGCACAAGCACTATCCTTCACATTAGGGACAATTTTACTAAGTCATTTAACCTACAAACCGGCGCACGTCTTTGGAGTGTGGGAGGAAACCGGTGCACTCGGAGAAAACCCAAGCAGGTCACAGGGAGAACGTGCAAACTCCGTACAGACAGCACCCGTAGTCAGGATGGAACCCGGGTCTCTGGCGCTGCAAGGCAGCGACTCTACCGCTGCACCACCGTACCGCCCCTATTGAGCATGGGCGCAGTCCGTCACTACCACAAGTCTTGCAGTCGAGTCGGTAAGGTGGTGCAGCAGTAGAGCTACTGCCTCACAGCACCAGAGACCCAGATTCAATCCTGACTATGTAAATTCCGGTTCTACACTTACCCCCTTAGTCTGGTTTAGTCAAACTCTGGTTCCAAAACCCCACTTTATTGAAGAACAAACTGCAGGGACGGTTGCTGATCCACCCACGCAAGACAACAATATCTCGTGCGAACAGAACAGAAGTCACATTCAACCGACACACCCCAAAGAATTACACACCCTCTTATACCCCTCCAAACTAAGGGCATGACATTACTTGGGGGAGGCAACCCCAACAAACCAATCACACATATTAATTATAACAGTACATTATTGACAGTCCCCTAACCCAATAATACAGTGGCCAATACATTGTATAAGAAAGAAAGCTCTAGAAGGAAGCAAACAAGAACAAACATTGAAACATGTGCCCTGAGATTCAAACAATTTCTCCAAGGCTCAACAGTTTGACCAATCATCGATTAACAGGATGACCATCTTGCAACATTATTTACAATTATTTACAAAGTGTATGTCTGGTTTGCATTCATCCAATCCTTTCTATGCATTTTGCACCTAATTGACAGGGTCTGCAGAAGTTCCCATGCCCTTCCTGCAGCTTGGATCGAGGCTCTAGACAAGCTGGCATCACTCTGCAGCTTCTTGCAGTTCCACAGAGCACTTTCAAATTGACCAAATATCCCAATAGCCCTGAAGCCTTTACCCAATTTTAGAGTCCTATCCCCTCCAAGCTGGCCAGGATTAACATTCCTTCCTTTTTATCATATATGATAACCCATCATTTACGATAACCAAATAGTCCAATAATCAGCTAACCAGATGTACATAAGTGTGCCCATTACATTTCCCATCTATCAGCAACACGAGATGATGATGTTTCTTCCCAGAATCTTGTCAAGCTTCCCGCGTTTTTGTGGGCGTAGCTTCACAATTTCCGTCTGATGAGTCTTCACCTCCCGAGTTTTCGTGGGCGCGAATTCCCTCCATCCGTGTTATTGCCCATTCTTCCATCCCTTTTCATAGTCGAACCTATAACCTAAAATTCCAGAAAAACTTGGGACAAAGCACATTGCCATCATGCACCCATGCGTTCCCATACATTCACTATAATTCTGCCTGTTCCATTCTCTATTGAACCTATTATATTCTACTCTATCACTGTATTTCTATTCCTATTCTGTTCCCTAATATACTCTTTATTATCCTAGGATCAACACACGAATCAGCCCTCTCCATATTCACACGATGTTCTAATATGTATATCTGATGATGGGTTCTCATATAAACTTCAGCTGGGTTCAGTCCAGATTTCCCTACAGGCATGACTCTAATTTAAAGCAAACCATGAAAAATGTTCCAATTCAACCAAATTCAGTCTTAGCCTTCAATTTACTCTTTCAAATTTCAGTGTCCATCTCATCCTTCTCATTCCACAGCATTGTGGCTGATAACACAATTCCATTCCAATTCCTGTGGAATTCCCAGCTGTTCAAATTAAAACAATCAATTTCCACATGTGATCAATTTTATCATAAATCCAATTAAGAATGCCAATTCTAGGGACAATTTATTTCCACCTTGATAATAGAACCCGCTTTACTATCAAGGGTTAAACAATTTAGATTCATCGGTTAAATACATCGACTCTGATATCTCCACCCAGTCAAGTTTCTCCTCCTAATTCAATAGACTTCTCCTCCAGTACTTCTTCCTTAGTATGTTGGCTCAGCTCTGTCTAGGGGTTCTCGCTTATTCTAATTTCCTTTTATCTCTAAGTAACTCTTTCTGGATGGTTAGCATTGACCTTCCAAGGGGAACTCATTGTCTAAATTTCCAGTCTACCTCATCATTCTATACCACCACCTTACGTTCCCAGGGTATTTCTGTCAGACGAGCACTGCAATTCCTGATATCTGTCATGATATGTCTTCTTGTGTGCATTTACATCTCATAACAGAAATTTGTCTGGGTAGCATTAAGGCCTCTAAGAAATCTGCCACCAATTATTGATTTGAAATTTGAGTCCCTACTGGCACCAGAAATCTCCTATTTTCATTTAATATCGAGAATCTGTGTGAACATTTATCCTCAAATTTGACCATGATGCAATCTCAAATTAAGGCAAATAATTCAGCCTATTATGCTGAATAAGACGACTTAAAGGTAACTGCTTTTACATTTTTCCCATCCTAATTAATAATTGCATACCCAGACAATTTCTCTCCTCACGGTTCAATAGATGAACTTTCATCTACATACAAAGTCATGACCAGGTCCTCTATGGTCACGTCTCTTAAGTCCTCTCTCACAGATGTCCTCTCCTTGATGATCAATGAACAGTCCTGTCCCGCTTCTGACTGCTCTTCTGGGGGTGAGACAAGAGAAGATACCAGGTTAATTTATATACTGTGCCCAAATCAAAATGTTCAACTGAAATAGATCCCATGCCATTCTGATAGGCCATTGTTAAGTGTTAGATTTTAAAGTCATTTCAATAATTTCCTGATAGATGGTGGTTACATTTGGGTGCAGAGTGGGCGTCCCCTGGTTACAGAGCAATGTCCATTCCCATATTTTTAGACTTGAGATAGCCCGTTCAGACAAAGTAGTGCAGAGCTCGAAGGGATTGTTGTTCAACGATCTTTCCAAAGTTGGAGCCTGCCTTGATGATCTCTCTGGACCTTTTTAATTTACTGTGACTCGATTCGTCTTCCTTGCTGGTACGAAGTGTTGGGTTAGTTAAGATGTTCGCAGGGTTTGGCACTAGTATATATATATATATGGAGCATCTTTTCAACTGAGTCAATTGCTGTTAAATTTCATACCAGTTTATGTTGTTTTTCTTCTTTCAGTTTCAGAGCTGTAAGAATAAGGATGTTACAGTGAGGAGCAATTCTTATAGTTGTCATGGATGGTTTTATATTCGTTTTATTCTGGCATTTCCCGAATCAATTTATCAATGTTGTTGGTGGCCTGTGATCTTTTTGGGAAAGTATTACCGCTTTCTGGGAAGCTACATTACCTCTGATGTCTTCTGCCCGCTCTCAAGGGGTCTGTATATTCTTTACCTCACTCCCCAGATGATGTCGTTGATAGGTAACACTGTCCTGTCAGGCCTGATAAAACTCAACAACATTTCAGTTGGATATATTTGCTCTAATTGTTCGGGTCTGCCATAATGATTGCCCCTTTCCACTATTGCTCCTAAGTCTCCTTCCTCTGCTGGTTCTTACTGGTTTTCTCAGTGTATCTCACAGCTCCCTCCTCTTCTCTCAACTAGTGCCAAATCTTATTCCCATCGAGTTCCGTTATTACTCCTTGATTTCTCTTACACTCTGCTCTACTTTGTCTTCTTGCTCCAATGACCTTGCTGGCCACAATTAAAGCAAGCATCCGACTTTACTATTCTGCTGACTTTAAAAGGTGGTTTCGGGGAAACATAGGGTTGGCTGTAATTGCTCCATGGTTCTGGGGTATCTCTCAGTACCTCCTTCCGTGCGACATTATTCAGTCTTTATCACAACTACTGGCTGCTTCTCTTGTTCTCCAATATCCCTCCAGTGATACCTCCTCACTGCCCGAGCCATCTGACTGGCACTATTTTCTGTCCAGTCCATGTTACTAGTTTTAATGGATTCAGCCACACTAGTGGGAAGGCAATTCTGTAAGATGGCACAATATTGTGGGGAATGTACTCTGTCTCGATAATTTAGATCACCCGATTGGTCCATATATAATTCTGAAAATCGTTCTATGAATTCATCTGCTTCCTCTCTCTTTATTGGTCTTATATCTAGGATTCTGGCTAAGTCTGACTTCTGAAGAGTACTTGCAAGGGCAGTTAAAACTGCCTCTTCCAATGTTGTCTCCACAGACCAATGAGTTGGTTTCCCATTATCAAAAATTCCTAGGACTTAACAAGTTTGCTCACAAAATAATGGCAAGTTTCCTAACACCTAGCAAGTCTCCCACACGTCTATCTTCTTTCAAACGGGTACCCAAGAACCTGTCACACAAATCCTACATACAGAGATCCACACAGGCTTTTTAAAGCGGTAAACACACTTTGAATCCAGGTGGGACCACCTTCACAAAAGTACAAGCAAACACAATACAGCTGCAATTTACCTGAACATACATTTGGATTCAAACAAGAACAACACAAGGGCAGCATCACACTCAAACAAGAAATAATAAGGTTAATAGTTATAATGCATAAACACACTGTAATACGCAATATAAGCATTCAATTACAATACAATTCTAAGGTAAATACTAGATCACACAATTCAAGCAAACAGTTCTAACAATACAGAAGCAGAAATAGTTACATTACCAGAACAAAATCAGTTACATTGCAAGAACCGAATATCACAACTCAAATAAGGCAGAGCAGTAAAATTTAAGCAAACAGTTTTTTAAAGAAAAGTATTTACACAATTCTAAGCAAGTCGTCATTATACAGTTATATAGGGAGGTTGCACGGCAGTCGGGTCACGACCCGTGACCCGTACTGTTGCTACGCTATGCCAACTGGAGTACACGCGATGAACTGCGGGTAAGCACGGACCATTGTTTCCAGCGTAGCGGGCCCGTTAAAACCCGCCGAAATGGTCACTTTTTGCACTGTAAATAATTATGGAAATCGGGATAAGCGTGCGACATTTATCCTACTTCAGAATTCCAAAAGTGAGGAGAAATGATGGTAGATAGAAGCAAGAGCTGAAGGGACAACAACAGCCAAAGTGCTTGGCGAATATTGGCCGTGCAGATATCTAATTGAAAGTATTGGGAATTATTGCGTTTGCTCACTGCATTTCATCAACAGTAAGGCATTATTTGTGTTTTTTCTTGATTCCTTTGGCATCTAAAAAGTTTCAGAAGTGATAAATCTGGCTGTAAAATTTTAAAAATCGCTCATGGTTCTCAAGTGGGTTTTCACATACAAAAAGAAAACGCCTCTGAAGCAAAATTTATCATTAAAAAAAATCGCATGTTTAAGCCATCGACTATTGACAAAACATTTATTCTCTGGGAACGATTAGGAATTAAGACTTGGGAAGATTTGTATGAAGCGGTAAATTTTTTACCATTCCAAGATTTACAGCTTAAATACAACTTAGAAAGTAACCAATATTTTAGATATTTACAAACTCGAGATTATTTGAAAAAACATTCAAAAGATTATCAAAATTTGAAGCTGGACCCTTTAGAACAATGCATGAATAGACAGGCAGAATTGGATCACTTAACATCGTATTTTTATAATACTATTTTAAATATAGACATAAAGAATGGGAACAAGAATTGTCTATAGAAATCTCCAAGGACAGATGGGAAGATTATTTGTTATATATACATAAATGTTCGATCAACGTTAGACACATATTGATCCAATTTAAAATTGTACGCAGATTATATTACTCAAAAACAAAATTAAATAAAAAATTTCCAAATGTCTCTCCCATCTGTGATAAGTGCCTAACTAAAGAGGCAACAATAGCACATTCATTTGTTTCCTGTGCAAAACTTCAGAAATTTATGAAATTTTTCCAAAAATATTTAAATTAAGACTGGACCCAAATACAGAATTGATTATTTTCGGAACAATGAAAGCCTGTTCCGAACTCACTACATTTCAAAGATGTTTATTAAACTACGGTTTGATAACGGCAAAAAAACTTATACTTAAATTCTGGAAAGACGCTCCTATCCCAACGTTTAAAATGTGGATTACAAATATGTCGGAAATACTACATCTTGAGGAAATGAGACTTGTTCTAGCAGGATAACAAGAGCAATTCTTAAGAATATGGTCACCTTTCATTGATTTGTTATGGTGCAACACAATTCTGGAAAATAATTCTATTAGAACTAGGTGATGGGTGTGAATCATCAGGAATTAGACACATTCCCTTTCCTTCTTGCTTAGCCTTACCTTTTTTAGATTCCTTACTTATTTTCTTTTTCTTTTCCTAAGGCCCCCCTTTTCTGTGGGGCCTTTTTTTCTTTTTTTTCTTTTTATCTTCTTCTTTTCTTTTCACATTTTCAAGCACGCAGACTACTTAACCATTATCATTCACTTAACGCCAACTACTGCGGACTACACTTCACTACTATCCTCACTCTTTTCTTCTTTCTCTTTTTTCTTTTCTCCTTTTCTATAATAGGTTAAAGTTTAAAAAAAGGAAAAAAAAGAAGTACAAAAAATGTAATATGTTGCATATTATGATTAACATGTATGTAAATTGCTTCTAATAAAATAAAAAAATATATATATAAAATAAAAAAATTTAAAAATCGCAAACCGTACGTGGGTTTTGAATTACATTTTACTCAGATTCAAGCCAAGGAATGGCGTAATTGGACATAATCAACAGTTTTATTTTAAATAATTTTGTAAAGATTTCAAAAATTTAAATCCAAAATTTTTGAATTTTTGTACAAAAAACAAATGAGTGCGCTTGCTTCTTGAGATTGACATTTATCACAAATGGATGATACATTCGGGAAAATTTTATTAATTTTAGTTTTTGAATAATTTACAATATCCTATTGAAAGGGAGTGGGTGTTTAAGCTGTCAGGACATTTTATTATTTGCCAAAATATACATCTCAATAGCATAATGATAGAAAACTTACTTTTCCACACACCACTCGTAAGTCTGGAGATTTTTTTAATGTTAAATTTAGCTTCAGAAGCGTTTTCTTTTTGCATGTAAAAACCCACTTCAGAACCATGGGCGATTTAAAAAATTTACAGCCAGATTTATCACTTTTGAAACTTTTTAGATACCAAAGGAATCAAGAAAAAACACAAATAATGCCTTACTGTTGATGAAATGCAGTGAGCAAACGCAAAATGTTCGCCAAGCACTTTAGCTGTTGTTGACCATTCAGCTCCCGCTTCTCTTTACCTTCATTTCGCTACACTTTTGGAATTCTTTTTTTATTATTATTTGTTTATTTATTTATTTATTTATTAGAAGTACATTATATTACAACCAATTACATTAGTACTCATCACGTATATCTTATTACAATTAATGTACTCTGTCATTTTTTACACTGATAAAAAGGAAAGGTTGAGATTAAGAAAAAAGAGAAAGTGAAGGAAAATAGTGAAGGTATAAAACTGTGACAAGAAAGAACAGAGACCCTGTAGAAAAGAAATTAAAAAGAAAGAATTAAGAGATAGACCCTAAAGAAGAAAGAAAAGAGAAAGAGGAAAAAAGAGAAAAACAAAAACTTTGTTATAAGCATCACGCAAATGGGATATACCAACTCTACAGCTTTCATCCCCCTTTACCTGACCTCAGTTTTTTTTTAAAGTACTTTTGCACCCTATACTTGTAATAATTCTATAAATGCAGACCACGTCAGGTGGAAGTGATCTGGTTTACCTGCCAGGAGGAGTCTTATCTCTTCTAGGTGTAATGTTTCAAACATATTTGAAATCCACATGTTTATAGTTGGTATTGGAGCGTTTTTCCAGAATTTTAGGATTAACTTTTTTCCAGTTATTAACCCGTAATCTATTAATTTCTTTTGAAACACATTTAGTTCAGGACTATCTTCCGTTGTTCCGAAGATAATCCATTCTGCTTTTGGTATCAGTTTTATTTTAAATAATTTTGTAAAGATTTCAAAAATTTCAATCCAAATTTTTTGGATTTTTGTACAAAAAACAAATGAGTGCGCTATAGTAGCTTCTTGAGATTGACATTTATCACAAATGGATGATACATTGGGGAAAATTTTATTAATTTTAGTTTTTGAATAATATAATCTATGTAAAATTTTAAATTGTATTAAAGTGTGTCTTACATTAATCGAACATTTATGCACGTTTAATAAATGTTCATTCCACCTTTCCTTTGAGATTTTAATAGCTAATTCTTGTTCCTAGTCTCTTCTAATACCTTCCGTAGATGGTATTTCTACATTTAAGATAATATTATACAAATATGATATTAAGTTTGTTGATTCAGCTTTCATCTGCATTGCTTCATCCAATACATCTGCTGGGATATTATAATGATCTTTTGTATATTTTTTCAAATAGTCACATATTTGAAAATATTTAAAATATTGATTATTTCCCAGTTTATATTTTATTTGTAATTGTTGGAATGATAGTAATTTTCCAGTTTCATACAAGTCACCGAACGTTTTAATTCCTAGTCTATCCCATTGTATAAAAGATTTGTCTGTAATAGAGGGATTCAATGAAGGGTTATTAACTATTGGAGATAAAAGCGATAGATTTCTTAATTTTAAATTTTGTTTTATTTGTTTCCAAGTTCTGATTGTACTATGTATAATTGGGTTTTTGTTATAATTTATGTTATTCAGTTTCATTGGTGAGAGGAGGATCGCTCCAATATTACCAGAGGAGCAGTCCTCTCTCTCCATTACAATCCAGTCCACTTGCTGGGTAGAGTTGTCCATCAGTTGGATCATATTTTTAATATTTACTGACCAATACTAATACATGAAGTTAGGGAGTGCTAAGCCCCCTAATACTTTAGCTTTGTTCAAGTGTGTTCTTTGTATTCTATGTGATTTATAATCCCATATAAAATTAGTAATGTCTGAGTCCAATTTTTTTTTAAACTTCTTTGGTAGGTATATAGGAGTCGATTGAAATAGGTATAAAATTTGTGGTAAGAAGATCATTTTTATTGCATTTATTCGGCCTATTAAAGACATCGGAAGCGTTTTCCAAAATTTAATTAATGTATTTAATTTATTAAGTAGAGGATCATAATTTGCTTTGAACATGCCTTGATATGTTTTGGTGATTTCAATACCCAAGTATTTAAATTTTTCTGTAGCTATTTTAAAAGGGAATTTTAAAAGATGTGTTGAGTCTTTCGGTTTTATTGACATAATTTCACTTTTATTCCAATTTATTCTGTATCCAGAAAAGGATCCAAAGTCCTCAATTAGATTTTAATATGTTTGGTATAGTAATTTGAGGTTTCGTAATGTACAATAATATATCATCCGCGTATAAAGATATAAAGATATTTTATTATTTGAGTATTTAGTATTATACCCATGGATATCTTGATGTGTTCTAATTTTTTCTGCTAAAGGTTCAATTATGACCGTGGTGATAATGAGCATCCTTGTCTGTTTCCCCTTGATAGTTGAAATTTCAAGGATAGTATGTTATTAGTTAATATTCTAGCTGTAGGTTTATTATATAATAATTTAATCCATAAAATAAAATTCTCTCCCAGTTGGAATTTTTGTAATACTTTATCCATATAATTCCATTCTACTTGGTCAAATGCTTTTTCAGCATCCAGCGAAATAATTGATAATTCTTGTTCTTCAATTTTCTGTGAGTGCATTATATTGAGTAGACATCTCATATTATTGGATGAATATCTCTTAGGGATAAACCCTGTCTGATCTGGGTTTATTAATTTACTAATATATTTACTTAATCTTCTAGCTAATGTTTTTGCTAATATTTTTTGATCTGTATTTAACAATGCTATAGCTCTATATGAACCCGGTTCTTCTATATCTTTGTCTTTTTTAAGTATTAGTGTGATCGTTGATTCAGCTAATGTATCAGGTAATATTTGTTTTTTTAAAGCATATTGATACATTTTTTGTAACCGTGGTATAATTTTGTCATAAAAGCTTTTATAAAATTCATTAGTAAATCCATCAGGACCTGGAGTTTTTCCATTCTTTAATGAATTTATTGTGTCTTCTAATTCCTTGATTGAAATTTGTGCACCCAATTCCTCTTGTTCCTTCAACTCTAACTTTGGAAGATTACAATTATCCAAGAACTCTATAATTTTATTGGAGTCCGTTGTCGTTTTAGATGTGTACAAATTCTCATAAAATTGCGCAAATCTTTAATTAATATCCTTTGGTATGGTTAGTAATTCCCCTCTATCTGATTTAATCTTTTGGATCGTATGTTCTTTTTCTCGTTTTTTTAGCTGACGAGCTAAAAGTTTATGCGGTTTATCCCCAAATTCAAAGTGTTCCTGTTTTGTAATTTGGAAAAGTCTTATAAGTTTGGCTGATAATAGTTTATTTAATTTAAATTTCAAAATTATTATTTTATTATGTTTATCTATTGATGGATCTTTAGCATTATCTATATCCATTTGTTTAATAAGTTCTTCTAACTGTCTTTGTTCATTCTTATTCTTTTTATTTTGAAAAGATTGGTATGAGATTATGACACCTCTAATAAATGCTTTAAAAGATTCCTGTAGGCGATATATCTGGAGTGTCATTTATTTCAAAAAAGACGTCCATTTGTTCTTTTAAATATATACTCGCTTGCGGATCTTTTAG
The DNA here is from genome assembly GCA_038087875.1 of Malacoraja senta. NCBI lineage: Eukaryota > Metazoa > Chordata > Chondrichthyes > Rajiformes > Rajidae > Malacoraja > Malacoraja senta. The sequence goes on along the minus strand of CM075980.1, from coordinate 7,670,689 downwards.
GATTTGAGAATTGAATCTCCAAAACGATTTATTCTTAGACATTCCTTCCAGTTTTAAAAAGAAAGTTAGTGGTGAATGGTCTGAAATCGAATTTGTATGGTATGCTGGGTTCACAGTGTGAGGGATTAATTTTGTATCCACCAGGAAATAATCTATACGTGAGTATGTTTTGTGTACCATTGAATAAAACGAGTATTCCCTGCCAGTCGGATTAGCAATTCTCCAAACATCTGTTATATTAGTATTATTTATATAAGTATTTAAAAGTTCACTAGTTTTAGATTTTGTATTCCCTCTCTGTTTTTGGCTTGATTTGTCTAAATACGGATCTAAAACAGTTAAAGTCTCCTCCTATTATAACATTTTGATAATTAAACTCTGCGATTATGTTCAGAATTTTATTGAAAAAATGAGGATTGTCAAAGTTAGGCACGTATATATTTACCAAGGTAATTGGAGTATCATGAATTTCTCCGGTAACTATCAAATATCTCCCTTCAATGTCTGTTATGGTATTCTTTGCTTTGAATGATATACCTTTTCTAATAATGATTGACGTACCTCTAGATTTCGAAGTATATGAAGAATGATATATTTGACCTATCCATTTCGCCCTCAACCTAGCTTGATCCTGGGATTTTAGATGAGTTTCTTGTAAGAAAATGATGTCAGAATTGTACAGTTTCAGCTGAGCTAATATCTTACCCCTTTTAATAGGTTCATTAATACCTCTTATATTCCAACTGCAGAATGAGACTCCTCCTAGGTTCTTTTGTTTAACATCTTGCATTTTGAATAATTATAATACCTTTAAATCTTGCGGTGCATCCATGTCTCAGGTCTTTGGGTATTGGGGGAACCTTTGCATTACTAAGTTTTGTTGGCATATCCCTTTTACGCTCATCACTAAACACAAAACTCAAACATGTGACTTTATGTGGTAATAATAATAATTAAAAAAAAATTGAAAAAGTGAAAATACAGTGTCTAAAATGGTCGACACTGTAACAAGTGGCCCACCTGTAGGTGGGAGAGAACCTTGTTTCGACTTCCATTGTTGATGTTAAACAAATAACTCCGCACCCTTGGTTAATCATAACATAATAGGACGGGGCCTCACAATCAGATATATAATACAAATTTACCCTACATATTTCATTATAACATATCATATATATATCACAATTTTATCTACTAATTATTAAACGAATGATTTTACCTTCAATAATAATCAACTGTTGGTTGAAGGAGTTAATGAAACGTGCTCCTGGACCTGAGCCAGGTGCTCGTTTCTCATCCCCTCCTCCCAGCTATAGATAAGGTTTAGATTTAGTAAAAATTTATGTTAGTTATGTTAGTTCGTTCTTTTTTTTATTAGCGTCCGTTACTATTCTAGTTTAATATTGATAACTTGTTAAATTGTTAAGTTGTTAATAGGATCAATTCTTACAATTGGATTTAATATTATAATCTATTAAACAATTAATGCTTCTGGTATAGTCCATTCTCTTCGGTTCGGCTGTTTACTTCGTTTGGAACACAGAATGTCCTTGAGTTAAAATTCCACAGATAACCAGTCTCGCCATCCTAAACAAAACACTACATGAAATGGTTCTGAGCTACCGATCCTCCATTAACTGTGGAATTCTAATAAAAGAGTTTGTTCATACCATCTATGTCGCTACTTTTCAACGATGGGCATATTTGTACGCATCCTCCGGGTTTACAAATGATCTTTCACGTCCATTATAAGAGATGTGCATTTTAGCTGGATAAAAGACACCGTATCTAACATCTTGCATCCCCCTTAAAAGTTATTTTGCCTTTCCGAATTGATTTCTCTTTTGCACAATTTCATACGGATAGTCCCTGAATATTTTGATAATGTCGTTATCAAGCCTCAGTTGCACTCCATATTTGATTTTACTCATCACCTCTTCCAGTTCTGAAATGTCTCGAAATTTCACAATAATCTGTCGTGGGTGGTCTTGTCTAGCTTGAGATCTCAGTTTAAATCTCGGTACACGGTGTGCCACTTCAATTTTCGGTTCTTTGGAGAGATTAAGCAGTTGTTTAAGTAAGCCCATGGCAAACTCACGAATGTCCCTTCCCTCAGTTCCCTCTGAGACTCCAAGAATTCTCAAATTCTGGCGTCTAGAACGAGCTTCCAGGTCCAGGCATTTATCTGAAACTTTCCCCAGTTGAGTCGTCATCTGTACTGAAGTTTGCTCATGTTCTTGCTTCATTTGATCATGTTCTCGCCTCATTTTCACCATATCTTCAGCCACTCGAGCCATATTTTTCTCCAATTCCGTGATTGTAGCCATACTTGCAGCTACTGTTTCAAGCACAGCCGTGAACCTGTCCGTAGTAACTTTTTCCATCTTATCAATTCTCCCCGATAATCCATCTTTCACATCATCAATTCGTTTATTTATAGTGTCAAGTGAATCAATCACCTTCTGATTACCAGCATCAATAACCTTCTGATTACCAGCATTCAAATCCTCCATCATCTTTTCGATTTTTTCCATCATTTTTTCCATCAGAGTTTTATTTTCATCCAAAATTTCATCTTTCATATCTTTCACTGATTTCTTCAAATCCTCAAATTCTTTATCCTTAGCCAGCTCTGTCTTAGATCTTGTATCCATTTCTGCAGCCACTTCAGGAACTTCAGAGGTAACTTCTCCTGCAGGATTCTTCAGGTTTTTCAGCAGCTGTTTTTTAACTGTTCTCTGAGGGCTCTGAGCTGGAGACAGTATTTTCATTTCAAAGTCCTTAAGCCACCGTTTAAAACATCGCGCTTACTGATGACGTCATCAGCACGGCGACCAGAAGCTCCGATAAGGTTTTTAAATCAATTCCGACTTATAGACCCGTTTTAACGCGAAAATCGCTAATGTTTTCGGGAGCGGAGCTAAGTGCACGTCTGTTGGTATAACATGGCGCCACCGGAAGTCCACTTTTGGAATTCTGAAGTAGGATAGATGTCTCTCACGGTTACCCCGACTTCCACAGTTTTTTACAGCGCAAAAATTCACCATTTTGGCGGTTTTGAACAGGTAGGAAAGTACGCGTTTCGTGTATTAACAACATATACCGGAAGCTGCGATGTCCTCCAGATGGATTGAGCGGCTCCGTGCGTCACGCCCTATGACCCGGTGACCTTACGTGCAACCCCCCAATACAATTACGGAGCTATTTTACATTTGTACAAGATCTAGATCAAAACGGATATTCAATGTGAACACCTCAAATTTAGAGAAATTTCAAAAAATTTGGATCACGGTTCAGTGACTTAATAACCTGTCAGTATTGTACTTTAAGGTAAGTTGCTAATCGCTTACCCCAATACTTAGCCCTCATATATTGACCCAGCCCTCATATATTGACCCAGCCTGATAATTGACCTAGCCCTCATTTTTTGACCCCCAGTAATACCCTCATAATTGACCTGAATACCATCCCGAGACTCGAACCAGCTGCTGACTTATATCCTCAGACAGCAAATCAACCATCCCCAGAGATTGGAACCATCACTAAACCAGAGTTTGCCAGACTACTATTCTCTTATCTCATCGGGATCTCCAACACAAGTACGCGAATGATTGATTTGTCCTGATAAGCAAAGCAGGGAAAATCAATGCGAAAACCGCACCGGGCGCCGATTTCACCTCTACCAATCTGGAACTACTCAACTCCCTGACCGCAAACTGATGTCTGGGGCTCCGTTGAGATCCTGCCCCCAATGTAAATTCCGGTATCTACACTTACCCCCTTAGTCTGGTTTAGTCAAACACCATGTCAAACTCTGGTTCCAAAACCTCACTTTATTGAAGAACAAACTGCAAGGACGGTTGCTGATCCACCCACGCAAGACAACAATATCTCGTGCAAACAGAACAGAAGTCACATTCAACCGACACACCCCAAAGAATTACACACCCTCTTATACCCCTCCAAACTAAGGGCATGACATTACTTGGGGGAGGCAACCCCAACAAACCAATCACACATATTAATTATAACAGTACATTATTGACAGTTCCCTAACCCAATAATACAGTGGCCAATACATTGTATAAGAAAGAAAGCTCTAGAAGGAAGCAAACAAGAACAAACATTGAAACATGTGCCCTGAGATTCAAACATTTTCTTCAAGGCTCAACAGTTCGACCAATCATCGATTAACAGGATGACCGTCTTGCAACATTATTTACAATTATTTACAAAGTGTATGTCTGGTTTGCATTCATCCAATCGATTCTATGCATTTTGCACCTAATTGACAGGGTCTGCAGAAGTTCCCATTCCCTTCCTGCAGCTTGGATCTAGGCTCTAGAAAAACTGGCACCACTCTGCAGCTTGTCCCAGTTCCACAGAGAGTACTTTCAAATTGACCAAATATCCCAGCAGCCCTGAAGCCTTTACCCAATTTTAGAGTTCTAGCCCCTCCAATCTGTCCAGGATTAACAACTACATGTGGCTGTCCGTGTGGAATTTGCACGTTCTCCCTGTGACCGCGTGGGTTTGCTCTGGGTGCTCCGGTTACTTCCTGCATTCCAAAGAGGGCGCAGGTCTGTGGCTTAATTTGCTTCAGTAAATTGCCCCGAGTGTGTAGGAGGCTAAAATGAGGGAACACAGAGCTAGTGCACGGGTGATCTGTGGTTGGCATGGACTCGGTGGGCTGAAGGGCCGGTTTCCACAGCGTATCTCTCTAAACTCTAAACTCCCGCATGAAAGTTTAAGTGCTGGATCACAGATATTGGTTCTGTATCGGGCCTTGCAATCCACAGTGGAGACGAGTAATTGTAGATCCCCAACATTTCTGAGTCCAGATTAATGGAGCCCTTGGCTTTAGTGAAGTCAAAAATGACCCTGGTCCTCCTGAAGTTGTAGTACAACGTTCATTGTCCAGGAGCATCTTGGACAATACAGCTCGCCCTCTCTGTGATGCACTGGTCAACCTGAGGAGCACCATCAGCAACAGACTGGTTGCACCAAGATGCAGCACACAACGCCACAGGAGAATCTTCTTCCCTGTGGCTACCAAACTGTACAACTCCTCCCCCTTCTGTCTGACCCCACTGAGTTACTCCAGCTTTTTGTGTCCATCTTCCGTTCAAACCAGCATCTGCAGTTCCTTCCTACACATTTCTTCCTGTTACCTTATTCGTTGATATACAAGTAAAAATCGGAAGCAAACATGCGGTGAATGGCAAAGCATTCCCAATTTTCTGGGGGATTTTTCACCCAATTGATTACACGGGAAATTTGGACCAGGCAGGAATCACGAACCTGGGACGGAGACCGAGAAGGAGCCGCAGGCTATCCAAGGAGATTATTGCAGAGAAAAGACATGCAGATCTTTCTTTTGTCGACATTAAAAACCTGAAGTAGATTAAAAGCTGCACGCTGGATGAGTTAACCAGCCTTCCGTCGATAGTAACTGACTCTGTAGTCCCAGTGACCAGGGTGGTGGCATTTAATAATGCAGATTAATTCTCTGAAAGGGCTTTCTGGAAATCTGTGCCCAATATTCTGCACGCTGTTGAATAACTACACTAACAGTTGGCTTTCAACAATTGCAGGGAAAACTTCATCTACACCTCACGCTGCCTCGGCAAGGCCAGCAGCATAATCAAGGACAAGTCTCACTCCCTCTTCTCCCCTCTCCTATCAGACAAGAGGCACAGAAATGTGAAAACGCACACCTCCAGATTCAGGGACAGTTTCTTCCCGGCAGTCATCAGGCAACTGAACCAACCCATCACCAACTGGAGAGCAGTCCTGACTTACCATCTACCACATTTGAGGCCCTCGGACTCATCCTTAATCGGACTTCGCTTGAATTCATCTTGCACTAAAAGCTATTCCCTTTATCCTGTATCTGTACACTGGTGTATGGTTTGGTTGTAATCACGTATTGTCTTTCTGCTGACTGGAGAGCACACTACAAAAATGCTTCTCACTGAAGCTTTGTACACGTGACAATAAACTAAACTGAACTAAACTAAACTAAACTAACCTGAACTAAACTACAAGAAAACCTTAAAACCACAAAGCCACTGAAACGCAGGAATTTGTCGACAGCAGATAATATTAAGCTTTGCAAAACCGTGAAACTGATTCAAACGAAATAAAAACCGGACTCAAACACCACACAGGGGGCAAATAGTTCTGAATCCATGGAAGGAGTATCACAGTTTTCCCGGTACCTGCATGTAGTCCCACAAGAAACCTGCCCACTATTAGAAGCTCAAAGATGCCGGCCGGTTTGCTCGCTCCCATGAAGGCAGATCCAGCCAGGGTAAAGACGTTGACAAACAAGAGGGTCCCTTTCCTGAAACACAGAAACAAATTGCATTAAGACTCCAACATCTACAGTCTTGTTTAGTTTAGAGATACAGTGCGGAAACAGGCCCTTCGGCCCTCCGAGTCCACACCGATTCGCAGTCCATTCACACAAACACTTTCCTACGCACACTGGGGACAATTTATATTTATACCAAGCCAATTAACCTACAAAGCTGTACGTCTTCAGAGTGTGCGTGGAAACTGAAGATCTCAGAGAAAACCCACGCGGGTCACGGGGAAAATGTACAAACTCTGTACAGACAGCACCCGTAGTCAGGAACGAGCCCGGGTCTCTGGCGCTGTAAGGCAGTCGCTCTACCGCCTCGCCACCTTGCCGCTGCCTATGTATCTCTAAACTAAACGAAACTAAAAGGGACTGCAAATGTTGGAGCCTTGAGCAGAAAAACTAATTGCTGGAGGAAGTCTTGCAGCTACTATCACAGCATTGCCTGCGTGGTTCCCACCCTAACGCACAGGATGCAGGTCCACTCAATGGAATAATCACCAAGTGAAAACTATGCGCTCCCAGCACAAGTGGTGGGAATGTGGAATGAGCTAGCGGAGGAGATAGTCGAGGCGGGGACTACCGCAACAATTAAGAAACTATTGGCCAGGTACATGGCTGATTGAATGCCATGTTGTCACCTTCCCCTCTGCCAACAATAAACCATTCCACGTTTCCTTATCTACATCTGCTTTGATTTGTTGTTTTCACACCTGACCCTTCCCATATCTCTAGATTCCCTCTTCCCTGACTCTCTGCCTGAAGAAGGGTGAGAAAGTTTAAAGATTTAAAAGTTATCAAAATGGATTCAGCTGTAGATTTAGAAGCAATAAAATGAATGCTTTCACCTTTCACCTATTACACTAGCAAGGCTACAGCATCATCACAAAAATGTTTTTGCCCTTCTTCCATAACACAGCGAGATAACAGCACAAATACATTAATGCATTCATGTTTTTGCTCAATGATATAAAACAATCAGAAGAATGCTCAGACAACAGTCTTTCCCTCTGCTCTACAGATTGAATCTGCAAAAAAAAAATCATCTTCTTCAGCATAACCATATATGGGCTAACCTTTCCTCTATCGGAAGAACCTGTCAATCCTAACAGGCAAGAGGGCTGCACAACGTTCTGTAAGATAAAGTATTATTGGGGTATAAATATATCTGATTGAACATTACCTCTTTGTGTGGGGATAGAGTGAATCTATAGTCTGTATATTACATACTGTAAGAGTTTCACCCACCTGGGCAAAATAAAGATTTTAATGCTTTATTACTATCTGTGTTATTATCTGTTTGAAGTGAAAACGAACCTTTACATGGGTCTCGACCCGAAACGTCACCTATTCCTTCTTTCCCGAGATGCTGCCCATCCCGCTGAGTTACTACAGCATATTGTGTCTATCTTAGGTACATGGATAGACAGGTTTAGAAGGATATGGGTCAAAGGCAGGTAAGTGGGACTATTGTAGGTGGGACATGTTGGGCCGAAGGCCTGTTTCCACACTGCATGACCCTGTGACTCTATGACTGTAAGATTGACACAGCCAAAATTGTGGAGACTTACCGACCAAATTTGCCGGCCATGTATCCCCCTAACCAAGTCCCGAGGAATCCACCAAGGGTGAAAACGGAAACGATTACAGACCACAGGAGCTTGAGCAGCCCCGCTCTGCAGATTGGTGCCCTGGTTCCGAATGGTCCACGTTTCATTAATGAACGCCTGCACTCCTGCCGAGTTGACATGAAGCAGCAATTGAGAACAAGATCGCTTGCAGAGTCCAAAACAGCAAACCGACAAAATTGCCCACAAACTATGGAGGCAAATCAGAAGCTGGAGTCCCTCAGTCAGTTCCACAGTTCGCAATGATGTACCCCTCCTGGGCTCACACCCGTCTCTAGCCAACAATCGGACCATCAGGGAACCTCCTCACCCCAGCTCATCTGCTGCCAGCACTGATTTGTCCTGTTTATTTTCTTGGCTTCCAGCCTACAATGTCTGTGCCAAGCATGATGCCAAGTCTTGCTGACTAAACAGCTCATCAACACTTGCGAAATGAATGCCACGTTGACCAGGCGCTGGGGGTAACCAGTTGGCATCTAGGAATCTCCAGCTGACCAAGGAAATGGGGCAATAGTGTCACTTGATGCTATTGGAATGCACAAGGAGATGGGAGGCGATGTATACATCAAGGGAGAACATGCAAACTCCACACCGGGAACAATCAGTTTAGTTAAGTTTAGAGATACAGCGCGGAAACAGGCCCTTCAGCCCACCAAGTCCGCGCCGTCCAGCGATCCCCACACTATCCGACGCACACTAGGGACAATTTACACTTATACCAAGCCAGTTAACCTACATACCTATACGTCTTTGGAGTGTGGGAGGAAACCGAAGTTCTCGGAGAAAACCTACCGCGGTCACGGGGAGAACGTACAAACTCCGTACAAACAGCACCCGTAGTCGGGATCGAACCCGGGTTTCTGGCACTGCAAGCGCTGTAAGGCCGCAACTCTACCGCTGCACCACCCACCTCCCTCCGGCACATCCTGCAGCGTCAGCCGAGATTAAAACAATTTGATTCACATTCATACGTGGTCATAGAGGATAAAGCACAGAAATAGGCCTTCGTCCCATCATTCCACACTGACCACCAGACACCCTTTACACTCATCTCATCCATTTTATTCTCCCCTCATTCTCATCAACACACTCATTGACGCACTAGGGGTGCGGTACTGCAGCCAGTTAACAGACCCCCCCCGCACGCCTGTGGGATATGGAAGGAACCCAGATGGTCACAGTGAGAACGGTGCAACTCCACACTGACAGCACCCGAGGTCAGGATCGACCCCAGGTCTCTGAAGCCGTGAGAAAGTGTCTCTACCTGCTGCATTACTGAGCTGCCCAGCACATTTATTGGGTTTTTTAACTGAATGAGACAGCAGGAAAAGAGTAGACAGCTAATCTTCTGGCACTCGTGGGCTATTTAATCATCTAATTTATTGTTCTGTCAGTCCCTAACTTCTGCTGGCAGTCAGGCCCCTCTCCTTCACACTGTAAGTATGGCAATGTCCAAATTCAAACTCGTTGACCCAATGGTCGTGTGACAACCAATGAAGGCAGTGTTGGCCAGACCCATCGCCCATCCCCATCCCCACCCCACC
>CM075980.1:7568871-7660953 GCA_038087875.1 Malacoraja senta | reverse complement strand
GTTTGTCTATTTTTTTTTTTGCCAGTAAGTTATTGCAATCTGAGAAATATCATCTCTGGCTCTGTAACCCTTTTCAGATTTCATTTAAAAATTCCTAATAAATTATTTGAAACTTTCTGTGCGTCTTCTACTGTCTTCTGTCCGCCTACCTCTACATTGCTTCAGATCAGCGGGTATGAAATCGGTGAACTGGCCAGGACTTAGGGGCGGTACGGTGGCGCAGCGGTAGAGTTGCTGCCTCACAGCGCCAGAGACCAGGGTTCGATCCCGGCTGCAGGTGCTGTCCGTACGGAGTTTGTACGTTCTCCCCTGACCTGCGTGGGTTTTCCCCGGGTGCTCCGGTTTCCTCCCACTCTCCAAAAAGACATACAGGTTTGTGGGCTAGTTTGCTTTGGTAAATTGTAAATTGTCCCTAGTGTGTAGGATAGTGTTAGTGTGCGGGGATCGCTGGTCGGCACGGACTCGGATAGGCTGAAGGGCCTGTTTCTGGGATGGGAGATTGCAACCTTCACATGGTCCGCGCTGTTTCGACGAATGCAATCAACCCGGCGTGCACAATCAAGTAAGATCAAATAGAACAAGTTGTCCTCCAACTTTAGGCTGTGCACGCCATGCGCAAGAAGAAGAAGAAGGGCCTGTTTCTACGCTGTATCTCTAAACAAAACTAAACTAAATGTCCACTCAAGGCGCATCGCTCATCTGATGCGTGTTCCAAGTGTGTACACTGTTCCCTTGCCATTCACTCGGACACTCTGCAACCTCCTCCCACCATTGCAGCATCCGTTCATTGAGTGACAATCCTTCCTGCAGTAGGGCCGATTGCGCCTTGCTGCATTGGGAGCTGGCTGTAGAGATGGCACCTGCGATGCTCAAAGCTGGCAGGCGAGAGAACATGCGATCGATCGATGGGGAACACTCGTCCAAAGTCTATTGTAGAGATAGAGCATGGAAACAGGGCCTTCGGCCAACTGAGTCCATGCTGACCATTGATCACCCACTCACACTCGTTCCATGTTATCTCACTCCCAACACACTAGGGGGCAATTTACAGAGGCCAATTAATCTACAAACCCGCACGTCTTTGGGATGTGGGAGGAAGCCGAGCCGAGGAAGAGGAAACCCACGTGGTCACAGAGAGAACGTGCAAACTCCAATTTAGTTTCTTATCACGTGTACCAAGATGCAGAGAAACTTGTCTTTGTTGCATTCTATCCGGTCAGGGGCAAGGCTATACATGTTTACAACCAAGCACCCGAAGTCAGAATCAAACCTGGGTCCGTGGCACTGTGGAGCAGCTGGTCTGGCAGCTCACAGCACTCAGCTGTCACGTGGCCACTCGATCTGTGACTGCAAAGTGTTCCTGGGTGGCATGAGGTCATGGAAGATGCTGTCGAAAATAAGTTCCCCTCACTTTCACTGTCAACAAAGCAGACAGGAGGATCCAGGGTGGGCATTCGGCCCATTGAGCAGCACTGCTATTACATCTTCTGACATGAAACCATAATCTATTCTCCCGATGTACCATTGAATGTATTTTATGGTCTATCTCCTTCATACTTATAGTCAGTGACTTGGCCATCACTACCTTCTGTCGGAGAGAATTCCACAGGTCCATCGCACTCAGTCCTGAATGCCTGTGCCTTGTGACAGGTATCCTTCCCTCACCAGGAAAATCAAGTTCCTAGGAGTAAATATCACCAGCAACTTGCCCTGGACTAGCCATTTCAAAGCAATGGACAAGAAAGCACACCAACGCCTCTTCCTTGGAAGGCTGAGGAAGTTCGACATGTCCCCAACAACTCTCACCAACTTCTACAGATGCACCGTAGAAAGCAATCTTATCGGGATGCATCGCAGCACGGTTTTTGGAACGGCTCCATCCAAGACCGCAAGAAATTACAGAGAATTGTGGACGCAGCCCTGACCATCACACAAACCAACCTCCCTTCCATTGACTCCATTTACACCTCACGCTGCCTCGGTAAGGCCACCAGCATAATCAAGGATGAGTCACACCCCGCTCATTCCTCCGTCTCCCCTCTCCCGTCAAGCAACAGGTACAGGAGTGTGAAAACGCACACCTCCAGATTCGGGGACAGTTTCTTCCCAGTTGTTATCAGGCAACTGAACCATCCTAGCACCAACTGGAAGGCAGTCCTGAGCCAATCTGATGTAGGGCCTTGACCCAAAACGTCACCCATTCCTTCTCTCCAGAGATGCTGCCTGTCCCGCTGAGTTACTCCAGCATTTTGTGTCGACGGTATCTTCGATTTAAAACCAGCATCTGCACTTTTTTCCTACCCAGTCCTGAGCCACTACCGTCCCATGCCAACAATTAATTGGCTTATCAGAGAACCTCCCTGCCTGAGGTCATCCGTTGCCAACCCTGGATCGACCTGGTCTATTCTTGCTTCCGTTTCTGCCCCGTGCAGTCTGCCTGAAGAAGGATCCCGACACCTATGCATGTTCTCCAGAGATGTTGCCCGACCCGCTGAGTTGCTCCAGGGTTCTGTGTCTATCTTCCATTTATCCTTGTTCTGTTTCTTGTTTCAATCCATGCCATTCCCATGTACTCCAATTTGAGCACCAACTTATTATGTAGGACTTCATCGATGGCCTTATGAAGATCCAAATAGACCCTGTCATAGTAAACTAAACTAAACTAAATGTGAAGTCCCTGCCTGGGCTCAATGCTGATGATGTGGCTGTAACAGGTAAGAAATATTGAATGAAAATCAAAAAATTAATCTGCATGTATCAGAACTCTGAAATAAAAACAGGAAATGTTGGATGGACACGGCAGGTCAGGCGGCATCCGTGGATAACCGAAACCTGAATGGACCTGAAACATTGACTGTTTCACCACAGATGTTGTGCAAGCTGCCGGATTTGCACAGCAGTTTTTTGTTTTTATATCAGAACTATTTATATGGGGGCATCAGTGCTTGATAGTAACAAACGTAGGATTATGCAGATCTCACCAATGTTTAGTTTAGAAATATAACGCGGAAACAGGCCTTTCGGCCCACCCAGTCCAAGCCGACCAGCGATCCCCGCACACTAGCACCACGAGGGGCAATTTACAATTTTACTGAAGCCAATTAACCTACAAACCTGTACGACTTTGGAGTGTGGGAGGAAACCGAAGATCTCGGAGAAAACGCACGTGGTCACGGGGAGAACGTACAAACTCCGTACAGACCGCACCCGTAGTCAGGATCGAACCTGGGTCTCTGGCGCTGTAAGGCAGCAACACTCCGCTGCGCCACCGTGCCGTCCCAAGGACTTTAAATGATAACGTTTATATATAGAATGGAAAATCAATAGGTTCTTCTAATCTCCGAGGTCCCACGTCATTCGCTAAGCTGGCTGTCAGCAACTCACAGGTGTCACTGCTCATCGGTAGCTTGTAATCCAATAGCCCTCATTTTTCTGTTGTGTTGAAACCTCCTCCAGTCGTTGCCCCGATGTGAGACGTTCAGCTTTCAACTGATACAGGAATGCCTGTTCAATGGATAGTTGCCATCTCTATGTATCCTGATAGGTTCAGCCCCATCATGTATGGTTGGGTTAGCGTGAATAGGGGAGATACTGACACACAATAAGGCGGCACGGTGGTGCAGCAGTACGGTTGCTGCCTTACAGAGTTCAATCCTGACTCCAGGTGCTGTCTGTACGGAGTTTGTACGTTCTCCCCGTGACTGCGTGGGTTTTTCCCGGGTGCTCCGGTTTCCTCCCGCATTCTAAAGACGTGCAGGTTTGTAGGTTAGTTGGCTTCTGTAAATAACCCCCAGTATGTTGTATAGGACCTAGAACTAGTGTATGGGTGAATGATGGTCGGCATGGATTCGGTGCCAAAGGGCCTGTTTCCATGCTGTATCTCTAAAGCCATCTCTAAAACTAGAATAATCAGAAGTGCACCTTGATGAAATTTGGACCCAATACAGGAACTGGGACAGATTAGAGGGTGAAGAAGGATCCTGACCCGAAACATCGCTTGTCCATTTCCTCCACTGATGCTGCCTCTTAGAAACATAGAAACATAGAAAACAGGTGCAGGAAGAGGCCATTCGGCCCTTCGAGCCAGCACCGCCATTCATTGTGATCATGGCTGATCATCCCCAATCAATAACCCGTGCCTGCCTTCTCCCCATATCCCTTGACTCCACTAGCCCCTAGAGCTCTAAACTCTCTTAAATCCATCCAGTGATTTGGCAAATTCACAAATTCACAACTCTCTGGGTGAAAACATTTTTTCTCACCTCAGTCTTAAATGGCTTCCCCTTTATTCTAAGACTGTGGCCCCTGGTTCTGGACTCGCCCAACATTGGGAAAATTTTCCTGCATCTAGCTTGTCCAGTCCTTTTATAATGTTATATGTTTCTATAAGACCCCCCCCCCCTCATCCTTCTAAACTCCAGTGAATACAAGCCCAGTCTTTTCAATCTTTCCTCATATGACAGTCCCGCCATCCCAGGGATCAATCTCGTGAACCTACGCTGCACTGCCTCAATTACAAGGATGTCCTTCCTCAAATTAAGAGACCAAAACTGTACACAACACTCCAGATGTGGTTTCACCAGAGCCCTATACAACTGCAGAAGAACCTCTTTACTCCTATATTGAAATCCTCTTGTTATGAAGGCCAACATTCCATTAGCTTTCTTCACTGCCTGCTGTACCTGCACGCCAACTTTCAGTGACTGGTGTACAAGGACACCTAGGTCTCGTTGCACCTCCCCCTTACCTAACCTAACCCCATTGAGTTAATAATCTGCCCCTTGTTTTTGCTGCCAAAGTGGACAACCTCACATTTATCTATATTATACTGCATCTGCCACGCATCTGCCCACTCACTCAACCTGTCCAGGTCACCCTGCAATCTCCTAACATCCTCTTCACAGTTCACACTGCCACCCAGCTTTGTGTCATCTGCAAACTTACTAGTGTTTCTCCTAATTCCCTCTTCCAAATCATTAATATATATGGTAAACGGTTGCGGCCCCAACACCGAGCCTTGCGGCACTCCACTCGCCACTGCCTACCATTCTGAAAAGGACCCGTTCACTCCTACTCTTTGCTTCCTCTCTGCCAACCAATTTTCTATCCATGTCAACACGGATAGAACATTGGTTGGCTGTTCTTCTGCTGTTCCTCCAGCACTTTGCATTTTGCTCGAGATCCCAGCATCTACAGTTCCTTGTGTCTCCAAGATTAGAGGGTAGGCCTGGCTCTGCCTGAATTAGAGGGTATTAGATAGAAGGAGAGGTTGGACAAACTCTCTGTGGAGCACTGGAGCCCGGGGCGGAGACCTGCTAGAAGTACACTCCGGTATAGAGACCGGTCCTGTTGCTCAGAAGGGTAAGGAAAAGAAGAGGAGGGCAATACTAATAGGGGACTCTATAGTTAGGGGGTCAGACAGGCGATTCTGTGGACGCAGTCGGGAGACCCGGATGGTAGTTTGCCTCCCTGGTGCCAGGATCTGTGATGTGTCTCAACGTGTCCAAGATATCCTGAAAGGGCAGGGAGAGGAGCCCGAGGTCGTGGTACATATAGGTACCAATGACATAGGTAAAAAAAGAGAAGAGGTCCTGAAAGGAGAATTTAGGGAGTTAGGAGGGGAGTTAAAGAGAAGGACAGCAAAGGTAACAATCTCGGGATTACTGCCTGTGCCACGCGACAGTGAGAGTAGGAATGGAGCGAGGTGGAGGATAAATGCGTGGCTGAAGGACTGGTGCAGAAGGCAGGGATTTAAATTTCTTGATCATTGGGACCTCTTTTGTGGAAGGTTCGACCTGTACAAAAAGGATGGGTTGCACTTGAACCTGAGGGGGACCGATATCCTGGCGGGGAGATCTGCAAAGGCTACTGGGAGACTTTAAACTAGAATGGTTGGGGGGAGGGACTCAAATAGAGAATGCTATTAGACAGTGTGTGAGGCAGGAGGCAGAGAAGGAAAGCACTCAGACCCAACATGTAGGGGGGATAGAAGAAAACAATAATAAACAGAGAATAAGAGGTGGTGGGGTTCTTAAATGGGTGAGCAGAGAAACAGAGGGGTGTAAAATGCGGGCGGAAGCAATAGGTAGCAAGGTGAAAAGTAAAAGTGGCAGGCAGACAAATCCAGGGCAAAAATCAAAAAGGGCCACTTTTCAACATAATTGTATAAGGGGTAAGAGCGTTGTAAAAACAAGCCTGAAGGCTTTGTGTCTCAATGCAAGGAGCATTCGTAATAAGGTGGATGAGTTGAACGTGCAGATAGCAATTAATGATTATGATATAGTCGGGATCACGGAGACATGGCTCCAGGGTGACCAAGGCTGGGAGCTGAACATCCAGGGATATTCAATATTCAGGAGGGATAGAGAGAAAGGAAAAGGAGGTGGGGTAGCGTTGCTGGTTAGAGAGGAGATTAACGCAGTGGCAGGCCACCTAGCAGTAGACGTATCTTGTGCGGCGGCGCGGATTACTGCAGCGGCCCCTACAGCCCGTCTGTCTTTTTTTTTATTTTTGTCTAGTTAAATGTAGTTGTTTGTGTTTTTTTTGTACTGTTTTAATTGTGTATATGTGGGGGGAGGGGGAAACTTTAAAAATCTCTTCCCTGCACGGGAGACCCGACCTTTTCCCTGTCGGGTCTCCGTTGTCGTTGGGGCCTAGCTCCGTGGAGCGGCCTCCGACCGGGACGACCTGGGGGCTCCAGTCGCGGAACCTGTGGAGCTGCGGACTCACCATCGTGGGGCTGGCCGGCCTCGGAGCGCGGGGAGCGGTGGTGGCTCGTTGCTGCGGCCCGACTCCGGAGCTCCAGCTGCAGACCTGTGGACTGTAATATCGGGAGTTCACGGGTCCGGGTGAGAGACCGCTTTCCGGAGCTCCCGCAACGCAACTTCTCCAGCTCGAGTCGCGGGGTTGGAACGACCGGAGCGGGGCTGTAAATCCAGCGCCCGCCGGGGTTCCAACTTTGTGACTTTTGGGCCCGGAGCGAGGCCGTACACCGCCCGGCGCGGCCTCAACGGCCGTGGGACTTAACATTGCCCGCCTGGGGCTTCAACATCGGGAGAAAAATGGGGCAGGGGAGAGAAAAGACTTTGCCTTCCATCACAGTGAGGAGGAGATTCACTGTGATGGATGTTTTTCTGTAAATTGAATTGTTTGTGTGTCTTGTAGGAATTGTTTTGTTTGTATGGCTGTGGAAACAGAGTTTCGTTTGAGCCTCTTTGAGGTTCAAATGACAAGAAATAAATCAAATCAAATCAAATCAATAGTGAAGTTGGGGATGGCATCAAACAGGAAATTAGAAATGCGTGCAACAAAGGCAAACAGTTATAATGGGTGACTTCAATCTACATATAGATTGGGTGAATCAAATTGGCAGGGGTGCTGAGGAAGAGGATTTCTTGGAATGTATGAGGGATAGTTTTCTAACCAACATGTAGAGGAACCAACGAGAGAGCAGGCTATTCTAGACTGGGTATTGAGTAATGAGGAAGGGTTAGTTAGCAGTCTTGTTGTGCGTGCCCACTTGGGCAAGAGTGACCTTAATATGGTTGAGTTCTTCATTAGGATGGAGAGTGACATTGTTAATTCAGAAACAACGGTTCTGAACTTAAAGAAAGGTAACTTTGAGGGTATGAGACGTGAATTGGCCAAGATTGACTGGCAATTAGTTCTAAAAGGGTTGACGGTGGATATGCAATGGAAGGCATTTAAAGACTGCATGGATGAACTACAAAAATTGTTCATCCCAGTTTGGCAAAAGAATAAATCAGGGAAGGTAGTGCATCCGTGGATAACAAGGGAAATCAGGGATAGTATCAAAGCAAAAGATGATGCGTACAAATTAGCCAGAAAATGCAGCATACCAGAGGACTGGGAGAAATTCAGAGACCAGCAGAGGAGGACAAAGGGCTTAATTAGGAAAGGGAAAATAGATTATGAAAGGAAACTGGCAGGGAACATAAAAACTGACTGCAAAAGTTTTTATAGATATGTGAAGAGAAAGAGATTAGTTAAAACAAATGTAGGTCCCTTGCAGTCAGAAACAGGTGAATTGATCATGGGGAACAAGGATATGGCGGACCAATTGAATAACTACTTTGGTTCCGTCTTCACTAAGGAAGACATAAATAATCTGCCGGAAATAGCAGGGGGCCGCGGGTCAAAGGAGATGGAGGAACTGAGTGAAATCCAGGTTAGTCGGGAAGTGGTGTTAGGTAAATTGAATGGATTAAAGGCCGATAAATCACCAGGGCCAGATAGGCTGCATCCCAGAGTACTTAAGGAAGTAGCTCCAGAAATAGTGGATGCATTAGTGATAATTTTTCAAAACTCTTTAGATTCTGGAGTAGTTCCTGAGGATTGGAGGGTAGCAAACGTAACCCCACTTTTTAAGAAGGGAGGGAGAGAGAAAACGGGGAATTACAGACCAGTTAGTCTAACATCGGTAGTGGGGGAAACTGCTAGAGTCACGTATTAAAGATGGGATAGCAGCACATTTGGAAAGTGGTGAAATCATTGGACAAAGTCAGCATGGATTTACGAAAGGTAAATCATGTCTGACGAATCTTATAGAATTTTTAGAGGATGTAACTAGTAGAGTGGATAGGGGAGAACCAGTGGATGTGTTGTATCTGGACTTTCAGAAGGCTTTCGACAAGGTACCACATAAGAGATTAGTATACAAACTTAAAGCACATGGTATTGGGGGTTCAGTATTGATGTGGATAGGGAACTGGCTGGCAAACAGGAAGCAAAGAGTAGGAGTAAACGGGTCCTTTTCACAATGGCAGGCAGTGACTAGTGGGGTACCGCAAGGCTCAGTGCTGGGACCCCAGCTATTTACAATTTATATTAATGAACTGGATGAGGCAATTGAAGGCAACATCTCCAAGTTTGCGGATGACACTAAGCTGGGGGGCAGTGTTAGCTGTGAGGAGGATGCTAGGAGACTGCAAGGTGACTTGGATAGGCTGGGTGAGTGGGCAAATGTTTGGCAGATGCAGTATAATGTGGATAAATGTGAGGTTATCCACTTTGGTGGCAAAAACAGGAAAGCAGACTATTATCTAAATGGTGGCCGATTAGGAAATGGGGAGATGCAGCGAGACCTGGGTGTCATGGTACACCAGTCATTGAAAGTAGGCATGCAGGTGCAGCAGGCAGTGAAGAAAGCGAATGGTATGTTAGCTTTCATAGCAAAGGGATTTGAGTATAGGAGCAGGGAGGTTCTACTGCAGTTGTACAGGGTCTTGGTGAGACCACACCTGAAGTATTGCGTACAGTTTTGGTCTCCAAATCTGAGGAAGGACATTATAGCCATAGAGGGAGTGCAGAGAAGGTTCACCAGACTGATTCCTGGGATGTCAGGACTTTCATATGAAGAAAGACTGGATAGACTTGGCTTATACTCGCTAGAATTTAGGAGATTGAGAGGGGATCTTATAGAAACTTACAAAATTCTTAAGGGGTTGGACAGGCTAGATGCAGGAAGATTGCTCCCGATGTTGGGGAAGTCCAGGACAAGGGGTCACAGCTTAAGGATAAGGGGGAAATCCTTTAAAACCGAGATGAGAAGAACTTTTTTCACACAGAGAGTGGTGAATCTCTGGAACTCTCTGCCACAGAGGGTAGTTGAGGCCAGTTCATTGGCTATATTTAAGAGGGAGTTAGATGTGGCCCTTGTGGCTAAAGGGATCAGAGGGTATGGAGAGAAGGCAGGTACGGGATACTGAGTTGGATGATCAGCCATGATCATATTGAATGGCGGTGCAGGCTCGAAGGGCCGAATGGCCTACTCCTGCACCTATTTTCTATGTATCTATGTATCTATGTACACAACATTTGCAGAGGATGCCAAAGTTGGTGGTGCTGTAGATAGTGATGAAGGTTGTTGGCGTCGAGTAGCTGGAAAGTTGGCAGCGTCAACTGGAACTTAATCCTGACCCGCGTGTACGATGGAACTGCAGGTGCTGGGTAACACCGAAGATAGACACAACAATGCTGGAGTAACTCAGCGGGACAGGCAGCATCTCTGGAGAGGTGACGTTTCGGTTCGAGACCCTTCTTCAGACTGAGAGTCAGGGAGAGAGAAATGAGGGATATGGAAGGGCAAGGTGTCAAAATGAGAGAAATTAAAGGGGACGAAGATCAAGGAAAATGTAGAATAGTTCCTTCTAACCAGAGATGCTGCCTGTCCCGCTGAGTTACTCCTGCATTGTTGTGTCACTCATCCTGACCCGTTTGTGGTGAAGGCAAACAAAGATAGGACGTACATGGTGAACTGGTAAGACCTGAGGGAATGTCGATGAACAGCGAGGTCTTGGGGCACAAGTTCACAGAGGTTTGAAAGTGAGTGCAGGTGGATAATGTGTTAACGAAGGCAGACAGGATTTCCACCACAAGCCAATGTTTGATGCAAATAGCTTTTATACTTTGAATCCTTTGGGCTTTTACTTTTTTGATCCACCACATGTAACATAAGGTCACAGTTTTGCTGAAATCCACATCAAATTCTCTGTCCTAATTCACACTCTTTGTTTGAAGATAGAGAATTTGATGTAGCCCCCTCACTGACTCTCAGTCTGCAGAAGGGTCTCGACCCGAAACGTCACCGATTGTTTTACTCCAGGGATGCTGCCTGTGCCGCTGAGTCACTCCAGCATTTTGTGTCCATCTTCGGTGTAAACCAGCACCTGCAGTTCCTTGGTACACGCACTCTTTGTTTGCCTCAACAAAGTCAGGCTGGTATGACCATCTCTCAACTAATCCTTGCAGAGACAAAGAACTGCAGATGCTGGTTAATACACAAAAAGACGCAAAGTGCTGGAGTAACTCAGAGGGTCAGGCAGTGGATCTGGAGAACATGGATAGGTGACGTCTCGGGTCTGAAGATGGTTTTCGACCTGATCAATGTCTGCGAGTTGTAACGTCCAGGTTCAGAAGCAGCTCCTACCCAACAAACCATCAGGCTCCATTGAACACTATGGCGCCAGAGACCCAGGTTCGACCCTGACTAGGGGTGTTGTCTGTACAGAGTTTGCACGTTCTTCCTGTGACCGCGTTTGGTTTTCCCCGGGGTGCTCCGGTTTCCGACCACACTCGGAAGACGTGCAGGTGTGTGGGTCAATTGGCTTCTGAAAATTGTAAATTGTCCCTAGTGTGTAGGATAGTGCGAGGTGATCGCTGGTTGGCACGGACTCGATGGGCCGAAGGGCCTGTTTCAGCGCTGTATCTCTAAAGTCTAAACAACGTTTGTAAACCTCACTGCCCTGAAGGAGAGAAGTGAACCAGAAGGTTTTTATGCCAATCCAATGATTTATCTCTGACGTGTTTGAGAAGGAACTGCAGATGCTGGAAAATCGAAGGTAGACAAAAGTGCTGGAGAAACTCAGCGGGTGCAGCAGCATCTATGGAGCGAAGGAAATAGGCAACGTTTCGGGTCGAAACGTTGCCTATTTCCTTCGCTCCATAGATGCCGCTGCACCCGTTGATTCATCTCTGACCATTACTAATAATTAGCAATCTTTTTAAAAAAAAAAAACTTTTATTACGAAGCCATTTTTAATTCCACAACTGCTGTAGTGGGATTTGAACTCTGCTTTCTAGCTTGTTATTCCAGGCTTCCGAATTATAATTCAATAGTTGATTCACCCAAGAAGTTCTTTGACATTAAGAAAACTGTAGGAGGTGTTGAGAAATTAAGTGGAAAAAAAGACGTGAATCCCACCCACCCTATGAGGTAAATTATAATTGCGGTGTGAAAGGAAACACATGTTTTCCTGGCCTCCGAGTCCAAAAAAAGCCCAGACTGAATTAATATGTAACAACATATATATCACATCAATGATTACTGCGGTTAATGGTCTTGCAGTCAACTTGGAATGCCAGGATTTTTTCACACAGAGAGTTGTGAGTCTGTGGCATTCTCTGCCTCAGAGGGCGGTGGAGGCCGGTTCTCTGGATACTTTCAAGAGAGAGCTTGATAGGGCTCTTAAAGATAGCAGAGTCAGGGGATATGGGATATGGGAAGAAGGTACTGATTGTGGATGATCAGCCATCATCACATTGAATGGCGGTGCTGGTTCGAAGGGCCGAATGGCCTACTCCTGCACCAATTGTCTATTGTCTATAATTTAATACGTGAAAAACCCCAGACATTTTGATTTGGGAATAATATGCTGATTCCTGTCAAACATTGCAATATTTCTCCTTCGGTATTCTTCTCTCTCTGAGGGTTGTCTACAGATCCACATCCACCTGCCCACTCCTGCACCTCCTTCGTGGAAGCCCAGACTGACTGAGTTCTGAGTCTAGTTTAGTGTCGCGTGCAGCGAGGTATAGTGAAAAGCTTTTGTTGCGTGCTGACCAGACAGCGGAAAGACAACACATGATTACAATCGAGCCACCCACGGTGTACAGATACGTGATGAAGGGAATAACGTAAATAACATTTAGTGCAAGATAATAGCGGCATGGTGGCGCAGCGGTAGAGTTGCTGCCTTACAGCGCCAGAGACCCCGGTTCTACCCCGACTACGGGTGCTGCCTGTACGGAGTTTGTACGTTCTCACCGTGACCGCGTGTGTTTTCTCCAAGATCTTTGTTTTCCTCCCTCACTCCAAAGACGTACAGGATTGTAGGTTAATTGGCTTGGTATAAATGGAAAATTGTCCCTGGTGTGTGTCGGATAGTGTTAGTGTGCAGGGATCGCTGGTCGGTGCGAACTCGGTGGGCCGAAGGGCCTGTTTACGCGCTGTATCTTTAAACTAAACTAAACTGAAATAAAATAAAGTCAGATCAAAGATCTCCAATGAGGTAGATTGTAGCTCAAGACTGCTCTCTAGTTGTTGATAGGATGGTTCAGTTGCCTGATAGCAGCTGGGAAGAAACTGTCCCCGAATCAGGTGTGCGTTTTCACACTTCTATTAAGCTGACGGCCATCTGACTGGACAGCGTGGCTGCCTGACCTCTCCCACACTGTGTCCAGCAGGAAGAGTCGGAAGCTGCCCTGAGCAGTTTGTTTTCTCCAGCCCAGCCCTGCCCAGTCAAACTCGCCCCAGCTGTATCAATAGGAAAGTTTAGCCTTTATCTTATCCACGTTAACAGATGCCATGACGTGATCCGCGGGACTGAACCTGGACGTTGATCGAGGCTGACTATAAAAAGCATGGGCTGAGCATTCAGAGTATGGTATCCAGGACTCGACACAGCAAACTAAGATGTTGGGGCTGCTTCTGGTGCTTCTGCTCCCAGGTAACGAGTCTCTCCCCCGCCTCAGCCTTGCCTTGGATGTTGGTTTGAGGTCAGAGAGTCATACGCCGTGGAAAAAGGCCCTTCAGCCCAACGCCCAAATTGACCAACCTGCCCCATCTACATATGCCTCTAAACCTGTCCTATCCATATACCTGTCTAACTGTTTCTTAAACGTTGCGATAGTCCCAGCCTCAACTACCTTCTCTGGCAGCTCGTTCCATACACCCACCACCCTCTGTGTGACAAGGTTACCCCTCAGATTCCTGCTAAATCTGTCCCCCCTCACTTTAAACCAATGTCCTCTGGTTCTCGAATCTCCTATAGGCAAAAGACTCTATGCATTTACCCGATCTATTCCTCTCATGATTATATACACCTCATCCTCCTGCGCTCCAGGGAATAGAGTCCCAGCCTGTTCAACCTCTCCCTATAGCTCAGACCCTCGAGTCCTGGCAACATCCTCATAAATCTTCTCTGCACCCTTTCCAGCTTGACAACATATTTCCTATAACATGGTGCCCAGAACTGAACACAATACTCTAAATGCAGCCTCACCAACATCTTATACAACTGCAACATGACCTCCCATCTGTGTAGGAAGGAACTGCAGATGCTGGTTTACACCGAAGATGGACACAAAATGCTGGAGTAACTCAGCGGGTCAGGCAGCAGCTTCTCTGGAGCGAAGGAATGGGTGACGTTTTGGGTCGAGACCCTTGGTCAGACTGAGAGTCAGGGGACCTCCCAACGTCTATACTAAACACTCCGACTGATAGTCTCATCTCCTAACTTGCCTGTTCTTCCCCTTCCCCTGGTGTAGCTGGTGCTGAGGGCGGTTCCATGACCTCCAGGAACCTTGTGCAGTTTCATGGGATGATTAAGTGCACCATTCCCGACAGCAATCCACTGCAGACGTTCAACGACTACGGCTGTTACTGTGGATACGGTGGCTCCGGGACACCGATGGATGAGCTGGACAGGTAGGTGGGGGTGGAGACAAGAAATAGATGTTGACATGAGGCGACCCTCGTTAACACCATTCATCACCGTCGTCATGTGGACTTATGGTTGATGTACTGGGTGAAGTGTATTTGTCCATCCTTGTGGACAAAGGATGACAGAAGGTGTCTCTTCCAAGCCATTTGCCAACTGTGGAAGGTCATGTCCAGCTTTGAGCCAGAGCAATTTTACGGGAGATGCGAGTGGCAGAGTGGTGCAGCTAATCGAGTTCTACCAAGCGAGGGTCGCCTCACGTCAACAGCACGGTGGCGCAGCGGCAGAGTTGCTGCCTTACAGCGCTTACAGCACCAGAGACCCCGGTTCTACCCCGACCACGGGTGCTGTCTGTACGGAGTTTGTACGTTCTCCCTGTGACCGCGCGGGTTTTCTCCGAGAACTTCGGTTTCCTCCCACACTCCAAAGACGTACAGGTTTGTAGGTTAATTGGCTTGGTATAAATGTAAATTGTCCCTAGTGTGTGTAGGATAGTGTTGGTGTGCGGGGATCGCTGGTCGGCGTGGGCTCGGTGGGCCGAAGGGCCTGGTTTCACATTGTATCTCTAAATTAAACTTATCTGAAGTAAAATTGGTTAGCAGACAAAAGGCAAAGTGTGGTCTTTCTCAACCTGTGAGCAGTGAGCTGCTCGTTGCTGTTGACCACAAACAAAAATTGGGCTGAGGGGACAAATGTTTTAGTTTAGTTTAGAGATACAGCGTGAGAATGGGCCTTTTGCCCACCGAGTCCGTGCCGCCCAGCGATCCCCGCGCACTGATACTATCCTACGCACACTAGGGACAATTTACAGAAGCCAATCAACCTACAAATCTGTACGTCTTTGGTCTGTGGGGGGAAACCGGAGTACCCGGGGAAAACCCACTCAGGTCACGTGGATAATGTACAAACTCTGTACAGACAGTGCCCGTTGTCAGATCCAACCTGGGTCTCTTTCACTACCAGGGAGAGGGAAACTAGAGGTATGGGAAGGTACAGAACAAAGCAGAGGCTGCATCGATGACTCAGGAAAGGTGGAGCCCACAATGGTCTATTGTTGGCTGGGACGAGGTGATAACGAAGGATTGCAAAGGGTGAAATTAGCAAGAGGACTAAGGTGGGGGAGGGACAGAGAGAGAGGGAATACAAGTCACATATGCAACGGCACAGTGACGTTATTTGTGCATTTATTACACGTGTGGGCGTCGCCATTTTTGGCGGCATTATTCAAAGTCGAGTCTGCCTGCACGCTCGATGTACTGGAGCGGTTCCGATGTCCCCCTCCTCCCCTCCCCTCCCCTCCCCTCCCCTCGCCCGGCCATCTTTGTGTCCCGGGGGGGGGGGGGCGCCTCCTGTAGCCGAGCTTGAAGGCGCTGGAGGCATTACCCCGGTTCACCCCCCTGCCGGCCCAAGCTCCTCACATCCTTGTTCCTCTCTTCAGATGCTGGTTCATGCTGCCTATGATTATCATGCTAGTTACGTGTGTTGAGCTGAAAGCTGTCCCCCGAGCTGTTCTCTGAGAAGCAGTTTCCTAAAGTGACCAATGCTTTTGCAGGTGCTGTCAGATTCACGACAATTGTTACACGGAAGCCACAAAGGTGACGGAGTGCTGGCCAATCTTTGACAGCCCTTACACCGAGATCTACACCTACACCTGCTCCAGTAAATCAGTCACCTGCAGCAGTGAGTATGGGACACACGTGTATTGGTTAGTTCAGTTTAGTATCAACTAGTATAGTCGTTTAGTTTAGTTTAATCACATTTAGTTTATAGTTTAGTTTAGTAGTTTAGTTTAGTTTAGTTGTTTAGATTAGTTTTCAAAGGGCCTGTTTCCATGTTGCATCTATAAATTAATCCATTAATATGAAATATTATAATGTATTATAATAAAGATATATTTCATTACTTCACAAATCATTAACTTTTCAAATAGATATGAGAGAATAATGATAGTAATTAGTTTTTTAGGGTCATAGTATTTGCTCGGCAGAAATTGAGGGATAATACATAATTGAATAAATAACCGTATAGTTCAGGTAACAAAGTATTTTAACAGGTAGTTGATGTTGAGATGAGCTAAATTGTCAGATTTCTGATTTCACCTGATGAAACTTGAAGAGGTTGTAAAACAAGGTTTGTATACGAGGAGGGAATTACTAGGAATGGGTAGGAATGAGTTGCAGATGCTGGTTTACACCAAAAACAGACATAAAATGCTGGAGCAACTCAGCGAGACAGCATCTCTGGATAGAAGTAATGGGTGTCGTTTCGGCTGAAGAAAAGGGTCCAGACCCGAAGCGTCACCCATTCCTTCTCTCCAGAAATGCTGCCTGGCCCGCTGAGTTACTCCAGCGTTTTGTGTCTATCTTCGAGGAAATTACTAGCGAAGGATTCACCGCTTTCACTTTAAACTATGCGAACACTGTCATGCCAAAGTTACTGCAGGTTTCCCACAAAAACTGTGAAAGCTAGAACAACATATTTTATATAATATGATATAAAAAGTTTGGTAATTTTTGCTCGAATGCATCTTTGACATTTTTCACCTGCCTTTTGTTTCCTCAGGTAAAAATGAAGAGTGTGAGATGTTTATCTGTGAGTGTGATCGCAAGGCAGCCATTTGCTTCTCCAAAACACAGTACAATCCTGACTTCAAGGACATGGACCAGTCGCTGTGTCACTAGTAGCTCCATGTGGCCATGTGCTTACAGGCTACACATTGTACGACAAATAGTTCCCTTCTAATTGTGTCTTGTGGTTCTTCTTATCGAGTCCATATCACAAGATTAGATATTGTTCAGCCAGAGCTTCTCCACATCTTGTAGTTTATCCCCAGGAACTCTCAGCAAACCCCGCTCCCCAAATTTACTGTGTTAATGTAATTGGTAATCTGTGGAACTCATTGCCACTGACGGCTGTGGAGGCCAAGTCAGTGGATATTTTTAAGGCAGAGATATATAGATTCTTGATTAGTTCGTCAGGGTGTCAGGGGTTATGGGCAGAGGCAGGAGAATGGGGTTGAGGGGGAAAGATAGATCAGCCATGATTGGATGGCGGGGTAGACGATGGGATGAACGGCCAAATTCTGCTCCTATCACTAATGAATTTATGAACATGAATCTCATTGCGATCCAACACTCCTTATTCCGTTCTCCCTCTCTCCCAATCCGTGCCACCCTGAAGCCTAAGACCTGGATCACTTCGATCTTCCTCCCAATGACAGCAAATTCTGGTTTGTAAGTCCCTTCCCCTGGATCACAATCTGAAAGTATCTGTGGCCCGTTTCATTGAGTCATCCAGCTCAGAAACAGACCCTTTGGCCCGCCATGCCCATGCCAACCACATTAATCCCATGTACTAGCATCTGGTCTGTGGCCATCCATGCCGTGATGACCACCCAGTCCATCAAATATCCTCTGGAAAGTGGAGCTGGCGGAGGGTGGTTGGGCAAGGAGGGCTCTCTCCCCCTTCTTGACTTGGTGCCCGAGACCACCACCACCGCCCTCTCCCATCATTCCGGCCACTTCCCTCTGGCACCCACCAGGTCGCCTCATCTGACAAACACTGGGGGAAATGTGGCCGCACCATCACCATGGTTCCCACTCTGTGACGTATACCAGGGGTTACAACACTCACGCTACTCCATTTTCACACACTGATGTGGCCTGGCCATGCATTCCATGTTTGACCCCGTGCGGCTCAGGCTCACCGTTGCAGTCGGGAGCAGGGGTGAGGCGGGCAGTGGATCTACTGACTTACCGCACACAATACTCCCTTCATCATGTATCGGTCTGTACACTGTGGACCGCCCGCCCGTGGGCCGGATACAACTCGGACTCCTCCCACCTGCAGAAGTTTTCAGATGACTCTGCAATTGTGGGCTGCATCAGTGAGGGGAGGGAAGCTGAATACAGAGGTGTAGTCAACGACTTTGTCGCGTGGTGCGGGCTGAATCACCTGCAGCTCAACACCAACAAGACTAAGGAGTTAGTGGTGGACTTTAGGAGGAGAGGAACATCCCTGTCCCCTGTCTCCATCAATGGTGTGGATGTGCAGTTTACCAGGGAGTACAAATACCCGGGAGTGTACCTGGACAGTAAACTGGACTGGTCCAGGAACGCTGAGGCCCTGTACAAGAAGGGGCAGAGCCGGCCGTACGTTTTGAGAAGGCTCCGCTCCTTCAACATCTGCAGTGAGATGCTGCAGATGTTCTACCAATGCCAGTAGGTAGCCAATGCCATCTTCTTCGCTGCCGTGTGCTGGGGCAGCAGGGCGAAGGCCGCGGACGCCAATAGGATCAACAAACTCATCAGGAAGGCCGGCTCCGTCCTGGGGGCGCTGTTGGATTCATGGGAGGTTGGTCTTGGAGGGGAGGATGCTCCTGAAACTGCGGAGCATCTTGGACAATACAGCTCACCCCCTCCATGACACACTGGGTCAACCTGAGGAACACCTTCAGCAACAGACTGGTTCCACCAAGATGCAGCACAGAACGCCACAGGAGATCCTTCTTCCCTGTGGCTATCAAACTGTACAACTCCTCCCCCTTCTGTCGTGGGGTAGACTGACTCCCCCCCCCCCCTTCCCCAATCTTTGCACATCCCCAATCCTTTCCTCTCGTCACTTTAAGTTCATGTTTCATGTATTTTGTGTTTTTATGACTGTTGGCAGATCACTTTCCCTCCTGGGATGAATAAAGTTCTATTGCATTGTGTTGCATTGTTATATTGTGGCCATGTGTAGTCCTTCCACTGACTGGTTAGCATGCAACAAAAGATTTCACTGTACCTCAGTACGTATGACCATAAACCAAACTAAACTACATCGAACAACTCTGCCCGCATCTCCATCTAATCCTAATTGTATCCTATTCTGCACACCCTCCGCTGCTCAGCATACACAGTATACGTAGGCTAGCACAGTGGCACAGTGGTAGAGCCACTGCATCACAGCGCCAGAGACACAGGTTTGATCCTGACCTCAGATGCTGTCTGAGTGGAGTTTGCACGTTCTCCCTGTGGCCGCATGGGTTTCCTCCAGCTGCCCCGGATTCCTCCCACATTTCAAAGACGCGCAGGTTTGTAGGTTCATTGGCCCTCTGCAAATTGCTCCTATGTAGGGAGTTGCTGAGAAAGTGGGCTCTCGGACTATCTTGCCCTCTCTCTCTCTCTCTCTCTCACATGTGTAGGGAATGGCTGAGTTAGGGGATAACATAGACCTGGTGTGAACGGGTAATCAATGGTCGACATGGACTTAGTGGGCCAAGGGTCCTGATTGCGGGAACCCTGGTTTAAATTTACAAGTCGTCCTTAAATACAGGAGAGGTGCTGTAAGACTGGAGGGTGGCAAATGTTGTGCCTCTTTTCAAGAAGGGCTGCAGGGAAAATGCTGGGAACTATCATAGGCCAGTGAGCTGAACATCTGTAGTTGGTAAGTTACTGGAGAGTATTCGGAGGGATAGGTTATACAGGCATTTGGATGGGCAAGGGCTGATTAGGGATAGTCAGCATGGTTTTGTACGTGGGAGGTCGTGTCTCACAAATATGATTGATTTTTTTGGAGATGTGAGCAAAAAGGTTGATGAAGGCAGAGCTGTAGATGTTGTGTGTATGGACTTTAGTAAGGCATTCGCCAAGGTGCCGCATGATAGGCTGCTTTGGAAGGTTAGATCTCATGGGATCCAGGGAGAGATAGCTGAATGGATAGCAAATTGGCTCCATGGAAGGAAGCAGAGGGTGATGGTGGAAGGTTGCTTCTCAGAATGGAGGCCTGTTACTAGTGGTGTGCCTCAGGGTTCGGTGCTGGGCCCGTTACTGTTTGTCATCTACATCAATGATTTGGGTGAGAACATACAGGGCAAGATTAGCAAGTTTGCTGATGATACATAGTTAGTGGTTTTGCAGATAGTGAAGATGGTTGTGAAAGATTGCAGCAGGATCTGGATCGATTGGCCAGGTGGGCGGAGGAATGGTTGATGGAATTTAATACAGAGAAGTGTGAGGTGTTGCATTTTGGGACGTCGAACAAGGGCAGGACCTACACAGTAAAGGGTAGGCCACTGGCTAGTGTTGTCGAGCAGAGGGATCTAGGAGTACAAGTGCCCACCACAGAACCGGGAATTTGTCTGGAGTGGGAATCTCCTCTGACGCTCGTCTCCTGCTCAATCCCGAAGACCAGGAACCGGCGAGGAGGGTGGAGGGAGTTGCCGACGGCAACGGACTCTGGACAAGGGCCCAATTTCAAGATGGCGGCAGGCGGTGAGCGGGCAGCGTGCGGTCACCTCCCGCTCTCTAGGGAGCGCTTTGGGAGTCCCGGGCTCGGCTGCAGGAGGCTGAGCAGTGGCCACAGGATGCGAGAGGTGCATGGAGAGGCCAAGTAGCGGTGGAGGACACCAACACCATCGCCAGGCCAGGTCAATCCGTGCAACACCTGTGGATAT
Organism: Malacoraja senta; assembly: GCA_038087875.1. Taxonomy (NCBI): domain Eukaryota; kingdom Metazoa; phylum Chordata; class Chondrichthyes; order Rajiformes; family Rajidae; genus Malacoraja; species Malacoraja senta. The sequence continues at coordinate 7,640,277 of CM075980.1, read as the reverse complement.
CAGGAATTTGGGTACTTGGGAAAATGGCCGATGTCCGTGAAGGTGTTTGTGAAACCTGCTTCACTAAGGGTGACATCGTTTGCAGGGAGCTGGAGACTCATGTGACATAGATAGCTCCAGGTAGTCTGAAGCCTGGAAGGGGTTGCAGAAGGTTTCTGTCCAGATGGCCTACAAGTTGTCAAGATGTCTATGAGCTATGTCCTGATGCTAAAGGCATGCTCGTGATTGGTTGGGCAAATGTTATGTCTCAACTATGTATCGGTAACTTTCCGCCGGTACTTGTGATTGCTCCAGAAAAGTAGCCTCACCAAAGATGTTTCTTTATCGAATGGTGATGTTTCTTTACTTAATGGAAATGTTTCCCCCTAAGTGCTGTGTGTTGAAACTACGTTATGTACCATTATACGATTGGGCCAAAGAGTTGTCATACTATGTATTTTGCAGCTGGTATCGGTAATTGGCTTGTAGGGGTTGCTTCCCCCAAGTACTTTCGCGCCCTTAGTTCAGAAGGGTATAAAGGGGTGGGTAGTTCGTTAGGGTGTGCCGATTGTCTTTTGTCTGTTCTATTTGCGCGAGGCTGTATTGGGCTCGAGTAAGTGGTACCGAGGATCAGTCCCACGGTATTGTATACAATAAAATAGAGTTGGAATTCCAGTGTTTGTATTTGGTGCTTGACTGAATCAGACTAGGGGGTATAAGATTAGATCTGGAATTAACACACCAACCCAGTTGTGACGCCAGGACAATGGCTCTTTAAGGCCAAAATAAGTCTCTGGACTATTATGAACTTTGAAACTTGAAGGGCACAAGTTGGCACCAGAAACGTGGCGACTATTCGTGTACTGCCTCGGTGAAGTCTACTATTCTTACACTACAACCATTGCACTTTTTGTACATCTATGCCTGTGCTTATCCATACTGCTGTATGATATTACCGCGTTGTACGCAATACAAAACATTTCACTGTAGATTAGTCAAGCATGATTTCCCCTTCGTAAATCCATGCTGACTCGGACCGATCCTGTTACTGGTCTCCAAATGTGCCGCTATTTCATCTTTTATGATTGACTCCAGCATCTTCCCCACCACCGATGTCAGGCTAACTGGTCTATAATTCCCTGTTTTCTCTCTCCCGCCTTTCTTAAAAAGTGGGATAACAGTAGCTACCCTCCAATCCACAGGAACTGATCCTGAATCTACAGAACATTGAAAAATGATCACCAATGCGTCTGCGATTTCTCGAGCCAATTCCTTAAGTACCCTGGGATGCAGACCATCAGGCCCTGGGGATTTATCAGCCTTCAGTCCCACCAGTCTACCCAACACCATTTTCTGCCTAATGTGGATTTCCTTCAGTTCCTCCGTCACCCCACATATTCTGGTCACTAGTACATCAGGGAGATTGATTGTTAGTGAAGACGGATCCAAAGTAGCTGTTCAACTCATCTGCCATTTCCTTGTTCCACATAATAAATTCACCTTTTTCAGTCTTCAAGGGTCCAACTTTGGTCGTAACTAATTTTTTCCTCTTCACGTACCTAAAGAAGCTTTTACTATCCTGCTTGATATTCTTGGCTAGCTTACCTTCGTACCTCATCTTTTCTCCCTGTATTGTCTTTTTAGTTATCTTCTGTTCCTCTTTAAACATTACCCAATCCTCTTGCTTCCCGCTCATCTTTGCTACGTTGTATTTCTTCTCTTTTATTTTTATACCGTCCCTGACGTCCCTTGTCAGCCACGGTCGCCCCTTACTCCCCTTGGAATCTTTCTTCCTCTTTGGAATGAACTGATCCTGCACCTTCTGTATTATTCCTAGAAATACCTGCCATTGTTGTTCCACTGTCATCCCTGCTAGGTATCTTTCCAGTCAACTTTGGCCAGCTCCTCCCTCATGGCTCCATAGTCCCCTTTATTCAACTGTAACACTGACACCTCCGATTTACCCTTCTCCTTCTCCAATTGTAGATTAAAACTGATCATATTATGGTCACTACCTCCTAATGGCTCCTTAACCTCAAGTTCCTTTAACAAATCCAGTTCATTACATAATATTAAATCCAGGATTGCCTTCTCCCTGGTAGGCTCCAATACAAGCTGCTCTAAAAATCCATCACGGAGGCACTCCACAAACTCCCTTTCTTGGGGTCCAGTACCAACCTGATTTTCCCAGTCTATCTGCATGTTGAAATCTCCCATAACAACCGTAGCATTACCTTTACTACATGCCAATTTTAACTCCTGATTCAACTTGCACCCTATATTCAGGCTACTGTTTGAGGGCCTGTAGATAAGTCCCATTAGGGTCTTTTTACCCTTACAATTTCTTAGTTCTATCCATACTGACTCCACATCTCCTGTTTCAATGTCACCCCTTCCATTTCATTCCTCACCAACAGAGCTAGCCACCCCCTCTGCCCACCTGTCTGTCTTTTTGATAGGAGGTATACCCTTGAATATTCAGTTCCCAGTCCTGGCCCTCTTGCAGCCATGTCTCTGTAATTCCCACAACATCATACTTCCAATTTCTAACTGAGCCTCAAGCTCGTCCACTTTATTTCTTATACTTCGCGCATTCATATACAACACTTTGACCTCAGTATTCACCTCCCCTCTCACACCGCTCGCAATTTGCCCCGACCTTATTCTCTTATCCCTTCTCGAACTTTCCTTCCCATTAATTCTGGAATCTTTTGTAACTTTTCCTGTACTCACTTCCCCTTCAACTCTATCTTTATACTCCCAATTTGTCAATCCCTCCCCCCCCACTATTTAGTTTCAACCCGCACGTGTAGCACCAGCAAACCTGCCTGCCAGAACGTCAGTTCCCCTCCAGTTAAGGTGTAACCCGTCCCTTTTGTACAGGTCACCCCTACCTCAGAAGAGATCCCAGTAGTCTATCAATCTAGCCAGAGACCCATGTTTGATCCTGACCATGGGCGCTGTCTGTAAGGAGTTTGTACGTTCTCCCTGTGACTGTGTGGAATTTCTCCTGGTGCTCCAGTTGCCGTGCAGTCTTTAGGTTAATTGGTTTCTGTAATATTGTCCTTATGTGTGTAGGATAGAAATTGGCCATTGTACATTGAAGGAAGAAACTGCAGATGCTGGTTTAGACCAGCTGGTTAACTGGCTTCCGTAAATTGCCCCTTGGGTGTGGGATAGTGTGCGGTGATCGCTGGTCAGCGTGGACTTGGTGGGTTAAAGGGCCTGTTTCCACGTTGTATCTCTAAAGTTTAGAATCTAACCTAAACTAAACTTAACTAAACTAAGATTCCCAACCCAAAATGCCACTTATCACAGAGATGTGACGACCCAATGAGTTACTCCAGCGCTTGGTGTCCTGTCAGATTCAGGTTATGTTTCCCAGTTGAATGGAGAAGATCCAAGAGAAGTCCCAGCCCATACTTGCTTTGACAGTTCTTTCTTGCTGTGGCATTTGTGGTGCGACACAAGAGTGAGACACAAGAAATGAGACACCATGCAACCTTGAACATGCTCAAATCATTTTAATAGATTATAGAAAATACACGACCACCACCTTCGTTAACTGAGCCACAGGCAAAGTCATTAAGAATAACCATTGGATACGATCATTGCAGGATTTAGTAGTGACAGCATTAATTAGAAGAAAGCCCTGGACTGAGGGTGTGTACATCCCAATAGGATGTAAACCTGGATTTTCAATAGGATTCCCAAATGCTGCTGCATTCATATTTTGGAGAGGGAGTGAGGATATTGGACACGGATAGTTGCAGATTTTGGTTATGAACGTTATGGGAAGAGAGTCACAAACCAGAATTAGCTTTCACTGCAGGGAGATTGAAGCGATCCAGTCTTTAACTTCATGAGTGGCACAGATAGTGAAAGACCGTGAGAACGGGATAAGGAGTGTTGGATTAAAATGAGATTACTGATTACATTAACGTAGCAAATAAGGAGATCAATGCTTCCTCGAGTTGCTGGAAGCATAACTGCAGGATGCAACCTGTAAGGCAAGTATTCCCCACAGAGTCGAGGAGATTCGTAAACGCAGGGACACATTGAGGCCCTATTTACAACTGGATCTATTCATATCCTTGTTTTCAGGATTGTACTCTGCTTTGGAGAAGCAAATGGCCGCATTGCGATCACATTCACAGACAAACATCGCACATTCTTTATTTTTACCTGAAAAGAAACAGAACGCATTATTTAGAACATATTGCCCATGGATTGTGAAGAAAATAATGTTCCAAGCCTCTCCTGGACCATACTCACTATCGCAAGTGACGGTGTTTTGTAAACAGGTGTATTTGTAGAGCACAGCTTTGGGATCATTAAAAACTTTGCAGCCCTTTTCCTTAGCCGTATCATAACAATAGTCGTGTGTCTGACAGCACCTGCAAGCACATGGGTCATGTCAAGTAGGAAACACTGCAACTATAATCAACACAACACTTTGACTGATGGTTTGCAGCAGCACAAACATCACTTGCAGCAAAAGAGTCCCGAGGTGATCAGAGCGGAGCCAGGCTGAGCAGGTTTGAGATCCACATTGGACCTGTGGGCGGTGGGGTGGGAGACTCATTGTGGGATGGGAATGCTTGCAACCAGGAGCTGCCTGAAGTCAGGCAGGAACAGTGAGGGCGGCACGGTGGCGCAGCGGTAGAGTTGCTGCCTGACAGCGCCAGTTACCCGTTCAATCCAGACCTCGGGTCATATCTGTGTGGAGTTTGCACGTTCTCTCTGTGACCCAATGAGTTTCCTCAGGTGCTAAACTCAGGTGCTCCAGTTTCCTCCCGTATCCCAAAGACGTGCGGGTTTGTAGGTTAATTGTGCTCTGTAAATTACCCCTTGTGTGCCGGGACTGTCGACTAGTGGGAATGATGGTTGGCATGGACCCGGTGGGCCAAATGGCCTGTTTCCATGCTGTATCTATAAACTAAAGTGGCTCCAAACCCTAGGCGACAATATTAGTCAGTGGCACCCAAGAATACTCCTAAAAATAATACAATGAACGGCCTGCAGTGAAGGTTCAATCCTGCAGCTTCAGTAAATGGATGCGAACAATTCTCTGGGTCAGAGCCAGCCCTGGCCTGCAATGTGTGGGAGCCGGCTCCAGACAGATCTCTGCATCGACCCACCTGTCCAGAGCATCCACCGGTGTCCCACGTCCACCAAGCCCGCAATAACAGCCGTAGTTGTTGAACGTCCGGAACGGTTTGCTGCCTGGTATGGTGCACTTAATCAAATTGCGGAACTGCCAGAGGTTTCTGGGCTGAATGGACTCAGTGTCACCGCCGGCTACACCAGGGGGGAGACAACCTGGCAGAAACAAACAAGTTAGAACATCAAGCGAGCAACATCCAATGCAAGGCTGAGGCGGGGGACAGACTCGTTACCTGGGAGCAGAAGCACCAGAAGCAGCCCCAACATCTTAGTTTGCTGTGTCTAGTCCTGGATACCATACTCTGAATGCTCAGCCCATGCTTTTTATAGTCAGCCTCGATCAATGTCCAGGTTCAGACCCCGGGATCACGTCATGGCATCTGTTAACGTGGATAAGATAAAGGCTAAACTTCCGTTGATACAGCTGGAGTCAAATTTGACTGGGCGGGGGGTGAACTTGACTTGAGTTTGATTGGGCTGGAGAAAACAAACTGCTCCGGACAGCTTGGAAACGGCGTGGTAGAGATCAGGCTACACCTTGGCCGTGACGCTGTCCACAGTCAGGTGGTCGTTAGTCAGTCTGGGCATCCATGAAGGAGGCACTGGAGTGGGTGGGTGGATGTGGATCTGTAGACAACCCTCAGAGAGAGAAGAATACCGCAGTTGTCTCTTTTCATTTGGCCAATTTTTGAAAGGTGGATTACCCCTTGTGTGCTGGCAATGTCGACGCAACCAAACGACAGATATATGCATGTACACATTTATGAAAGTGGGGAGTTATTTTACAATTAGAACATTGCAAATAGAACATTGCAGGAAAAATATTGCAAAGTTGAACAAACTTTCATCATGAAGCAACAACACTGGTTTTATTAGATATGATTAATTTGCAAGAGTGATCACTGGTGGAAGAGCAATATATTTTGCTGCACAGAAATTCAATTTGGGCTTATTTTCAGTGGGGGAATCGAGAAGCAGAGGACATAGGTTTAAGGTGAGGGGGGAAATATTTAATAGGAACTTGAGGGGTAACTTTTTTACACAAAGGGTGGTGGCTGTCTGGGATGGAGGTAGTTGAGGCAGGAACTATCGCAACGTTCAGACAAGTACATGGATTGGATAGGGTTAGAGGGAGGCTCTCTCCCCTTACTGACCGGGGCCTCTACCATGGTCACGGTGCGTGAGACCACCACCATTCATCATTGCAGCCACTTCCTTCTGGCACCCACCAGGTCACCTCATCTGACAAACACTGGGGGAAATGTGGCCCCACCATCACTCTGTGACGCAGACCACACTCACACTACTCCATTTTCACACACTGACGTGGCCTTGCCATGCATTAGATGTTTGACCCCGTGATGCTGAGGCTCACCGTTACACTGGGGAGCAGAGTTGAGGCGGGCAGTGGGAACTGATGATGCTCATCTGTAAGAACCAGGCCATACAGGGCCTCCCAGTGACCTGACATCTTGCAGGAACCAACATCCATGGAACCATACAGCAGCTGTGCAGCACAAAGTTCCCCCTCCCACTCCCACACTGACCTTTCTGTCCTGGGCCTCCTCCATTGTCAGAGTGGGGCCAAACGCAAATTGGAGGAACAGCACCTCATATTTCGCTCGGGCAGCCTACACCCCAGCGGGGAAGGGGAGGGGAGTGGAGGTAGAAGATAACTTAAAATGAGTCAATCAATGTTCATGCTGCTGAGTTGTAAGCTACCCCAGCGAAATATCAGGTGCTGTTCCTCCAAATCACGTGGCCCCACTCTGCCAATGGAGGAGGCCCAGGACAGAAAGGTCAGGAAGGTCCCTGTGATCTGCCTATCAAACATCCCCTAACATGTATACACCTATCACTCACCAGGCTTTGCCCTCCACCTCTCCTGCTTTCTCCCTCCCAACCACAATCAGTCTGAAGAAAGGTCCCAACCAGAATCTTCACCAATCCTTGTTTTCCAGAGATGCTGCCTGATCCGCTGAGTTACTCCAGGCACATTTCGTCTTCCTTTTTGTAACCAGCACCGGCTGCAGTTTCTTGTTTCCCCCTTTGAACCCACTAGGTTTCTTCATCTGTAAATGTGGCTCCACAATCACTGTCGTTCCCATTCTGTTCTGTAGGTCTTGGGGATGACCAAACTCACACTGTTCCCTACTACACTCCCTGTGTCTCCAGACCCCCCCTTTGTACGTATGTCCGACCACCACAAGCTGCCAGAGGAGGTCGTTGAGGCTGGGACTGTCCCATCGTTTAAGAGGCAGTTAGACAGGTACATGGATAGGAAAGGTTTGGAGGGATATGGACCAAGCGCAGGCAAGTGGGACTAGTGTAGCTGGGACATTGTTGGCTGGTGTGGGCAAGTTGGGCCGAAGGGCCTGTTTCCACACTGTATCACTCTATGACTCTATGTGGGTGACAAGCGATGTTTCTACTTGCGAGTAAGGGGTAAACAGTCAGCTACGACGTAAGGAATTCTAACAAATCCGCCACATCCTCTGTATTCATCTTCGTTCATCCATTATAATCTAACCTGCTGATAAGACAACCAAAAGACTGATTATTGCTATTTACCAAACCCAGCAATTCAAATGACACCATGTTTCAGGAAGTGTTCCAATGGCCATTGGCGATACCACATCTTTGCATTTCATGAGTCGAGTGATTCGTAACCAAATGTGTGCATTTGCATTTCATGAGACAAAGGCTGCTCTTAACTGTAACCACATTAAAATAATTTGTAATCTTTTCAAGAGATGTCCCAATCAAGAAAAGCAGTTTGAATAGCAAAGTGGAAGTTTTACATATGTATCAGCTGCCAGAAGAAGAGGATAAATTCTGTGGTTGTGAACAATTGCAGCAGGATCTGGATCAATTGGTCAGGTGGGCGGAGCAATGGTTGATGGAATTTAATACAGAGAAGTGTGAGGTGTTGCATTTTGGGATGTCGTACAAGGGCAGGACCTACACAGTAAAGGGTAGGCCTCTGGGTAGTGTTTAAGAGCAGAGGGATCTAGGAGTACAAGTGCCCACCACAGAACCGGGAACTCGTCTGGAGTGGGAATCTCCTCCGAGGCTCGTCTCCTGCTCAATCCCGAAGACCAGGAACCGGCGAGGGTGAAGGACTCTGGACAAGGGCCCAATTTCAAGATGGCGGCAGGCGGTGAGCGGGCTGCGTGCGGTCACCTCCCGCTCTCTAGGGGGCGCTTTGGGGGTCCTGGGCTCGGCTGCGGGAGGCCGAGCGGTGGCCACAGGATGCGAGGGGTGCATGGAGAGGCCAATCAGCGGTGGAGGACACCAACACCATCGCCAGGCCAATCCGTGCAACACCTGTGGATATCAGGAATTTGGTACTTGAGAAAATGGCCGATGTCCGTGAAGATGTTTGTGAATCCTGCTTCACTAAGAGTGACATCATTTGCAGGGAGCTGGAGACTCATGTGACATAGATGGCTCCAGGTAGTCTGAAGTCTGGAAGGGGTTGCAGAAGGTTTCTGACCAGATGGTCTACAAGTTGTCAAGATGTCTATGAGCTATGCCCTGATACTAAAGGCATGCTCGTGATTAGTTGAGGAAATGTTATGTCTCAACTATGTATCGGTACCTTTGCGCCGGTACTTGTGATTGCTCCAGAAAAGTAGCCTCACCAAAGATGTTTCTTTATCTAATGGTGATGTTTCTTTACTTAATGGAAATGTTTCCCCCTAAGTGCTGTGTGTTGAAACTACGTTATGTACCGTTATACGATTGGGCCAAAGAGTTGTCATACTATGTATTTTGCAGCTGGTATCGGTAATTGGCTTGTAGGGGTTGCTTCCCCCAAGTACTTTCGCGCCCTTAGTTCAGAAGGGTATAAAGGGGTGGGTAGTTCGTTAGGGTGTGCCGATTGTTTTTTGTCTGTTCTATTTGCGCGAGGCTGTATTGGGCTCGAGTAAGTGGTACCTAGGATCAGTCCCGCGGTATTGTATACAATAAAATAGAAAGATTAAACGAGAACTTACCGTTTGAAGTTTGATCTTTATTTTATGAGAAGTTGAAGTGAGGGATTACGTGAAGAGCCCGCCAGTCCGCATGCGCGTCAATCTTTAGAGCAGCTGTATGAAACCACAGAATAGTTGCTGACCTTAGCTATAGGAAGATTAACGACCATAGAACTACCGAATGATCTTTATGAGAAGTAGGGTTGGGAATGGAGAGCACGTAATCCCTCACTTCAACTTCTCATAAAATAAAGATCAAACTTCAAACGGTAAGTTCTCGTTTAATCTTTCTATTTTATATCGGTCACGTGAGTGACTACGTGAAGACTTCAAAGCTCTGTGGTTTCATGCAGTAACCCAATCTATGTGTGAAACACTTAAACAGAGAAACCATTAATGGTAGAAAAAACATGGGTTATTAATACCATGATGCTAACTTGCATACATGGCCATTGTTCTTAACCGGACCATAGTCCCAATTGACTTTGAGTTAGGGAATAAATTGAATCCATCTCAAAAATTATTTTTTAATTATGGTTTAATAATAGCAAAAAAATAAATACTTAAATTTTGGAAAAATACACCAATACCAACGCTCAAAATGTGGATTGCAAGTATGTTAGACACTGCACATCTTGAGGAAATGCGATTCCTCCTAATAGATAAATTTGACCAATTCACAACGAGTTGGTCTCCATTTGTCGTCTTTTTGGAATCATATGGTGCAACACAAATGTAAAAGCTAATCCGTGACTGGGCGAGGGATGGTCAAGATTATAAATAAGATCTCCTTACTTCTTTTTTTTCCTTTTTTTCTTTTATTCTCTTTTTCCTATTTTCTACTCTTTAACTTTCCTCTTTCACTCTCTATTTTTCTTCTCCACACTATATATCTCACGTTTTTCTATACTTCATTATCTAATTTCTTTTCTTCTTTATTATAATAAAAAAATAAGAAGCTGTACATAAAATGTATTATGAAAATATGATTGTATACAATTGTACTTACTTCTAATAAAATAAAAATATTAAAGACTTTGAGTTAGACAATAACTCATGCAACACTGTGCAGAATTCTATCTGCAAATATCCAGACATATTCAACCAAATTTCTTAATTTATTAACAGGCACTATGTAAGCCTCTTGCTGTATGATGAAAGGGAAATATCCTTTCTATTGGCTGCTAATGAGCCATCAGCAATATCTTGAGACTATTGAATAACAATAAAGAAGGTATCTTTCATCTCATAGGTACTAGCAAGCTCAGTGCACTTGTATACCTAATGGCACCCCCAATCTCTGGTGGGTATGCTGTCAACTTAAAATGTGCTCAATCATGCCGATTTTGCTTATGAGATCATTCCCATAACAAGCTACCCTAATGTCAGTTATAACCCAGAGACCGAGCCAGAGATTGAGTAAAGACTGTGTTCTTTGTGCTGAGATCAGTTGCTGAAAGCATAATCATCTTAAAAATATTGCTCCCATTAGGAATACAGTAGAAGAATATTTGCATAATAATTTACTGATATACATCACACACTTCAATGAGTGTAGGCTATTAGAGTGGTCATATAAAAGACACCCTGCATTACATTAGTGAACAGCGGGTGAATAACCAATCATTGATTGTCCCACTTATGGTACTATAGAGAATGACAAAGCAGCACAAACGGTGTCAATTGTGCTATCATATGAACGCTCCTCTAGGCTCAAACTGAAAGTCACACAAACCTCTGTTACTTCCGTTTAAAAGTAACTCACATATTTTGTTCACAAGCTTCCCATACAATCGTGCAGAGCTAGCTGCCCGAGAAGATAGGAGTTGCTTCAGCCGCCTTAACATGGCCTGAATGAATAGGCAAAATTGGCATTATTAAATCTCATGTTGCCTCATTCTTAATACCGCAAGAGGTATCTACTGATAACCCCTAAGTTCTATCAGCTGCAAATTTTGCATATTATCTAAACTCGATGACACAATGCCCTTTGATCTGAGTAGGGCAGCATTGGCTTGCACCACTGGCTTTGTTATCAAACACCAGATAATCTGTGCCTCATGTGTATAGATATGGCAAAGAATGCATCTCCAAGATTGATTCTCTGAATCAGTTAAACTGCTGAAAAGCAATCATCCATCTTAAATTGGGTAACTAAACACATGAACAGATTAGCCAAATGCTAATCTGATTTGGCATGCTCCATGTTTCTGTAATCTTGAGAAGTATCAGAAATATATCCCTCTTGTTCTTGGCCAGACCACTCATTCTCCGATGAGATGCCACTGATTCCACTCGGAACCACCGTTCGACCATACGGACGGAAAATATTTGGCTTCTCTTGCCGCGGAAGATGCATTATCTAGTTATTCATACATTTCGCTGATAACATATAATAGTATGATTAAACGAGAACTTACCAGTTTGAAGTTTGATCTTTATTTTATGAGGAGTTACGTTGGTGATTACGTGAAGAAGTCCCGCCAGAGCGCATGCGCGTCAATCTTCAAAGCAGTGGTATGAAATCACAGATAACAGAATATTAGAAGTAACATAGTAAGGTCAGAAACATGAGAACTACCATATGACCTTTATGAGAGAGCGGGTTGGGCGTGGTAGGCACGTAATCACCAACGTAACTCCTCCTAAAATAAAGATCAAACTTCAAACTGGTAAGTTCTCGTTTAATCTTATTATTTTACTTCGGAGTCACGTGAGTGATTCCGTGAAGAGTTCAAAGCTCTGTGATTTTATGCCGCAGATTCAAATCCCGGCTTCTCACTGCATTGATTGACTTCGGATGAGAAACAATCAATAATGCGTTAAACATTAAATTGAATATCATGCAGTAACAATTGATTTGAATAATCAAAACAAACAGTAACTTCTCTATCCCAGGGGAAACTTAAACAGAACTTAATACTGAATTAGCAAACAGCCCCCGATCGGCAATCGGCCGATGGTAAAAATTGTTGAAAAACCAATTAATTTGACCAACCGGCGCCTGCGAGAATATGGTCGATGGGAACATCCATAGCCCTGGCCGCCGACGTTGCTGCTGCACTAGTGGAATGAGATGTATACACGTCAGTGTTAATACCTGTCTGAATCAACACTTGCTTTAACCACCTTGAGATAGTCTGCACTGACACTCTCTTGTGTGGTTTCTTGTAACTGATAAACAATCCTGTTTCCACATTTCTTAAGATCCTTGTAGCTTCAATATAATGTAATAAATGTGTCCTTACACATAAACATGGATCAGTAGGTTATGCTGACAACACAATTTTAAAAACCTGTGACACCTGGCCTGCTCTGTTTGAGCAGGTCGTAAATATAGAACATAACATTCTCTTCAGCCACTTCCATCCTGTCTAGCTGAAGCTTTTCCAAAATCTGCACTCGCTGTGCTGATACCAATGCCATGAGCATGACCACCTTCATGGTGAGTTTGGCCAAATTCAAAGACGTGACAGGAACCCACTGTCGAAGCATCTTGAGGACCACACTTACATCCCAGATCGCCATATACCTGGGTTTAGGAGGTTTGGAGTTGAAATTCCTTTCATCAATCGAGCTAAGAGAGGATGAGAACCAATAGGATCGTTTCCTGACCCCATCAAAAAATACGAGGACAAAGCACTTAAAGCTGTATTAATGGCGCTATGACTGAGCCCCTCATCATAGTAGAGTGTCGACAGGAACTCTAAAACATCCACAATGCCAGCAGTACTATAGTCAATATTATTTTGTACACAATATTGCTCCCATTTTTTTACATAAGTAATATACCACTTTTGAGTACTCTTTCTCCAGGCTGCAGTAAGCATGTCCACCGTTCGCCCAGACAGTCCTCGCCCCAGGTATGGCCTTCTTAAATCCTGCAAGTCAATACGGTCACATAACGGATGACTTTCCTGTGTTAGCGGATGCTCCAGTAAATTCCTACGCTTGGGAACCACCAAAGGAGGTTGGATCGCTCACTGTAACATCAAAGGGAACCATGCTTGAGTCGGCCAATTAGGTATTACAAGCACCCCCGAAGCGGCATCCTGCTTGATTTTTTGCAGACTCCGACCTATGAGGCAGAATGGTGGGAAAATATATAAAAACATATAAAAACCATACCACCCCAATGTAGCAAGAAAGCATCAATTGCAACTGCCCCCGGGTCTGGTTCCCATGAAACATATTTAGGCAGCTGGTGGTTAAACCTCGATGCAAAACAAATCGATATCTGGCATTCATAGATAAGTACTATATTATTGAACACCTCCTGGTTCAACATCCACTTTGTGTTGTCATGGAACTTTCGTGACCTGGCGTCTGCTACTATGTTGAATCTACCTGGTAGATAAATAGCTGAAAGCCAAATATCTTTCTCAATACACCAGGCCCAAATTTGATTTGCCAATCTGTCACAAGATACCGACTTGATTCCATCCATGTGATTAAAAATATGCCACTGCCGTAGTATTGTCAATCTGAAACTGAACATGCAGGTTACCTTTGTTAGAGCAAGAAGCCTTATCCATAAAAAGCTCCTAAACACTCTAAATAGTTAATTCCCCATGTCTGCAGAAGCGATGCCTCTTGCTCAGTCCATCTGCCTCCACAGCTGGAACTCGTATCCGTGGCACCCCACCCGAGTGCACTGACATCCATCTGCAAAATCATGGAAGGCTGCTCTAGCACTATCTTGCTCGAACTACTGGACACATGTTGAATCCACCATTGCAAATCAGCAACAGCCTCTGCTGATAACTGCATGGGTCTATTATAATGACCTAAATGTATTCTTAGTGCCTCCATTAGCTTGATACAGCTGTCAATTAGCTCTACCCTTTCCTCCCCTGGGCAGAGTCACTACCATGTTAATTGGATCAATTGTGACCCAAATAGTCAGGTGTTAATTTGGATTTCTCTGGATGGATAATGATCCAATCTTTGAAAAGTGAATTTAACAACTGCCACCGATTACTTAGGCTGTTCTCTTGGATACCCCTGTAATCAAGATATCATCGAGATAATGCCATGAGCACACGACCCTGGCCTCTCAGCATGCCTAGTATAGTTTTTTTTTATTTTTTTTTATTTTTAAAATTTTTTATTTATTAGAAGTACATTACATTACAACCACATACATTAGTACTCGTCATTTATATCTTCTTAGAATTAATGTACTCCATTTATCTTTTACACTAGAAAAGGAAAAGATTGAAAGAAAGAAGAAAGTGAAGGAAAGTCAGGTGTTAATTTGGATTTCTCTGGATGGATAATGATCCAATCTTTGAAAAGTGGATTTAACAACTGCCACCGGTTACTTCGGCTGTTCTCTTGGATACCCCTGTAATCAAGATATCATCGAGATAATGCCATGAGCACATGACCCTGCCCTCTCAGCATGCCTAGTATAGGTTTTAACAATTTTTGTGCCATAGTTGATCCATCCAGGTGAATTTCAAATCTCTTCTATCCTGCAAATGAACAGACACTGAGTAATACGCATCTTTAAGCTCTATAGTTGCATATAGCATCCTCTGGAACCCAGTTGCTTGACAGTGACAAATGTTTCCATCTTAAAATGTCTATACTGCATCCCCCATCCTATTTTGGCCTGGGAAAAATATTAGACACAAATTGATGGAGTTGGTGAAACGACTTTCCAATTACACCTTTATCACTTAAGCTTTCAAGCTCAGCCTGAACCTCCATCTGTTCTGTTAGTGAAACTGAAAAATTCTCCCAGGAACATGCTGAATGTGCAAATCACAATTTGGATTGAACTCCTTTCGACCCTTGAATAACACTCAATATAAACAGATCTGAGGTAATTTGCTTCCATTCATCCCGGAACAGATGTAATGTACCCCCAGATTTTAGTTGTGTCACATTTGATATGTGCACATGAGAACCAGGCCCACCTACCTCCTTGGTACCTGTGGATCTCGTTGTCCCCGGCCCCTAGCAGGAAGCCCCACGTTTGACCGTGTTCCCTCTGCAGAATGCCAACTGCGCATCTGCATTGCCAGCCGACTTGTTCCTGGTCCAGAACAATCTGTCCGTCGTTTGTAGGGGTACCTTCATTTTTGGAAACTTGCCGACCGCCGGTGGCTTGATCAAGCCCACCGTCTTTGCCTCGTCATCCATCTCCTTGACACGCTTGGCGAGGTCCTCTCCGAAGAATAGGCTCGAACTCACCGTCAGAGTCGGGGTCAGAACTGAGCTGACCCTCTGCACTCGCCTCTTCAATGAGGGTTCTATCAAGCAGCCCTCTATATCGTGGAGGCCAGCTCATCTCCCAGTGGCTCTCCATACTCTGACGGGACAGTGAATCGTGCTGTCAGAGGTGGGACCTCTGACAACGGCCGTTCTTTGCTAGGATCGAAGTCCCCGTCAGAGTCAGAAAACCAATCGAAGTCACCGTCAGAAAAAAACAATCAAATCTGTTTAATCTTACCCACTGCCTCGAGGATATAAAGTGTTGGATGGCCCAGAACTTCCTCCAACTAAACGAGAGTAAGTCTGAGGTCATCCTTCTCGGCCCCTCGGACTCAATCAAAATGATAGCAGGCAGCCTTGGAAGCCTTACCCCACTACTCAAACCTCACGTCAAAAACCTTGGCGTGATATTTGACTCAGCACTGAAATTTGACAAACAAGTCAATGCCGTGGTAAAAGCTAGCTTCTTTCAGCTTCGGACGATAGCTAAAATAAAACAATTCCTCCAGTTTGATGACCTCGAAAAGATCATCCACACATTCATCTCCTCCCGCCTAGATTACTGCAACTCCCTTTACACTGGCATCAGCCAATCTCTCCTGTCCTGCCTGCAACTGGTCCAAAACGCCACAGCAAGACTCCTGACGGGCACCCGAAAAAGGGACCACATCACCCCGATCCTGGCCTCTCTCCACTTGCCCCCACCTACATAAATAGTCTTCTCACCCACCACTCCACCTCCAGGCCCCTCAGATCGGCCGACTTGGGGTTGCTGAATATCCCACGGTCTAGGCATAAGCTCAGGGGTGACCGCGCCTTGCGGTTGCAGCCCCTAGACTGTGGAACAGCATCCCCTTTCCCATCAGAACTGCCCCCTCCATGGACTCTTTTAAGTCAAGACTAAAGACTTATCTATACTCCCAAGCCTTTCCTGACGTCCTCTGAGTGAGGGCTACATGTATATATGTATGTAGTTTGTTTTGTTTGTGCTATTCGTAAAACAAATGTAAAGCACTTTGGCCAACGAGAGTTGTTTTTAAATGTGCTATATAAATAAATGTGACTTGACTTGACTTGAGAGTCGGGGTCAGATGTTAGCTGACCCTCTGCACTCACCTCATCCATGAAGGTGCTATCAAGCAGCCCTCTACTAGGTGTTGCCGGCGCTGCCTCTTCTGCAGCCTGCCGCCCACACGACTCCTCCCCCCTGAGTGTGCGATGCTGGAGCAACCCTTGCTCCATTTGGGATAACCGTTCAAAAACAGTATCCAGCCCCCTACGGGACTCATCGCGGCACAAGTCAGTTGAGTCCGAGTGCCTCGCAGACTTTTCCGTGGCCTTACGCCCGACTGGCATTGGCTCTGTGCTTTGTAGCACCAAGTCTGCAGTCGCTCCACTCGGCGACTGTGCAGAGGTACCAGGCAGCCGCTCACAGACCACATTCCCGCGGCTCTCCTTTGCTTTACCTGCGGCTCGCCTACCCCTGGTCATCTTGTCCATGGTGCTTCCTGGAAAAACCCAACAGAGCACGGCACCACAGCAAAACAACTTCTCACTACAGCTAAGTTTTCCCACTTAGCTGGAATTTTTAAACTACTTACCACAGGAGGAGCTCTGTCCTCCCGCTGGTCCGTGCGCCAATGCGTCAGACATAATGACGCGCATGCGCTCTGGCGGGTCTTCTTCACGGAATCACTCACGTGACTCCGAAGTAAAATCAGAACCTTATGACTAGAGCTGAAAACACAGTCTCCCTTTGATGTGGGAATACAAGTTCCCTGTCAACTCTCGACTACAAGAGTCACCATGAATTCTCAGCGTTCTTCCTCAGAGTGGAATTTTAGCATAATGCAAGCCTGAATCAGGAATTGCCTCGCAGTCCTCTGACTGAAACCACTTGTCTGAGTCGCCAGAGTGCACAACACAATCTCTTCGACCCGCCACTCAACCAGGAATACTGGTATTGAGAGCCTACGGATTATTATATATACATTGTTGATTCACAACATGAACCTGTAGGTCAGATTAAAAATATTATATGCCAGACCAGCTTCCTGCTGGTAGCTACCTATCCCAGAAGGATGGCAATGATGATTCCAATGAACCGGCAACTCTACTAACTGAGGAGAAAATAAACCATGTGTTGAGGAAGACTTCAACTACTTCATTCTACTGAGCAGTCCAATAACCTCAATCACAGATGATGAGGCAGTGCTTCCCTGGTCAATATGACCCCTATGGCCAGCCAGTTCCATGATGGTCTACCCTGAACCAGGGTAACCAAGCTGTTCCTACTTGGAACTTACAGAGGTTACAATGCAAGGCACCCTGCCAATGTCTCTGCATAAACCTGATCTATCCCAGAGACAGTGAAAAAAAACTAGGCAGCCCATGCTGCCAGTAAACCCAAACCTGGGCCAACAGACTGCTCCATTTTGGAGTTTTACGGAGGTTAATAAAGAGACCTTATCTGCCAGCGTCTCAGAACCCGGGTCGATTTGCTTGTTGGAGCTTCAGCTCCAGGAGCTGCCTCAGGCACATGATTCAAACTGCCTGTGCATGCCTCCGTTAACACGGAGCATTTCTTGTGCCACCATCTGATTCATCAGATGTTCCAATTGAGACAAACGGCCAATCACATCTGGCATAGATGTGGGGACAGAATCCCCTTGACCCGAATCATCCGACAGGACTTGTCCCACAGACCTGGCTTTGACTTTGCCCCGACTCAGGGTTGTCAAGCTGCTCCCTCTAGGAGCCGAACCGGGACTAGCTGTGCAGATCGGTGCTCTGTCGGTATCATCATTATACTTACCAGACAGGTTGCACCTGCTAGTGACTCCGAGTCCTTGCTCCCTTCTGCAGCCTCAACGGAGTATTTCAGGGAGGAAATAGAGCGCAACCCTGTACAAGGTGTTGTTTCCACAGGCCTCTGGCCCCCATATGGATGAGCCATCATTATAGTCGGAGTCACCTCTTCCCGATAGCCTGCTGGACAGAGTGGGAGAAATACTGCAACCCTGCCAGGTGTTGTCACAGTTCATATGATTTAAATAGAAGCATAGCCCCATTGGATCAAAGATTCGAGTGCTTTGTCCATATCCCCATGGTTGGGGTCTCTTATGAAAGATCTCCAACAGTCCCCTCTACTGAGCGGCAATTATCATGACGCAACCCTGCACTAGGTATTGCTCCACAGGTGTCCAATAGACACAGCTGAAAAAAGGCTTCCCAAGCCAGGAGCTCTTTTCTGGAGCCTCAATGGAGTTCCTCCGAACAGCCGCCCGCTCCAGTGGAGCCCCATTCTGTGCCGTAATGGCAAGTCAAATTTTACCACACCATATGTCCTATCTGCTGAGATAGTCACAAACGTGACCGTACAGCAACCGCTATTAAAACTGCCAGTTCTATTTTTAACTACCTTAATCAGTTCTTCAGATTTTGACTTCAATTAAAGAACTATGTGTAGTATATCGAAATGCCCCTACGAATAGAGCACACACTATATGCTGGTCTCCAGCGTATGCTGCCTCAGCAGCATTTCTATGTTAAAAAATTTATAGGCGCCATGGCAGCTGCGCTAACCTAGCGTTTGCAGCCCTGGCCGCGGCTAACACCGGCCGCTGTTTTATCTTTAGCAGCGAAGGAAACCTAGCCGCAGCCCCAACTTCTAATGGAGTTTCCACGGTGGCTTAAAATCCGGCCGCCTGCTCCCGTATAGAGCCCAAAGCCAGCAGGCAATAATGAAACCGAGCTCCTATGGAGCTTCCACGGCGGCCTTCAAATTCGTCCGCCTGCTCCCGTTCGGAGCTCCAATGGCGGCAGCCGCCAAGAGCAGCCGCCTCCATCAGCTACTCCGGGCCCGCTGTCGCAGCGGCCCGCTGAAAGTAAAATTACTTACCTGCCAGAGCAGTCGCGAACTGCTCCAACTCGCCGCATTGCGTCTCGTGACTTCGATATAAAATAGAGTTGGAATTCCAGTGTTCGTATTTGGTGTTTGACTGAACCAGATTAGGGGGTATAAGATTAGATCTGGAATTAACACACCAACCCAGTTGTGACACCAGGACAATGGCTCTTTAAGGCCAAAATAAGTCTCTGTACTATTATGAACTTTGAAACTTGAAGGGCACAAGTTGGCACCAGAAACGTGGCGACTATTCGTGTACTGCCTCGGTGAAGTCTACTATTCTTACACTACAACCATTGCACTTTTTGTACATCTATGCCTGTGCTTATCCATACTGCTGTATGATATTACCGCGTTGTACGCAATACAAAACATTTCACTGTAGATTAGTCAAGCATGATTTCCCCTTCGTAAATCCATGCTGACTCGGACCGATCCTGTTACTGGTCTCCAAATGTGCCGCTATTTCATCTTTTATGATTGACTCCAGCATCTTCCCCACCACCGATGTCAGGCTAACTGGTCTATAATTCCCTGCTTTCTCTATCCCGCCTTTCTTAAAAAGTGGGATAACAGTAGCTACCCTCCAATCCACAGGAACTGATCCTGAATCTACAGAACATTGAAAAATGATCACCAATGCGTCTGCGATTTCTCAAGCCACTTCCTTAAGTACCCTGGGATGCAGACCATCAGGCCCTGGGGATTTATCAGCCTTCAGTCCCATCAGTCTACCCAACACCATTTTCTGCCTAATGTGAATTTCCTTCAGTTCCTCCATCACCCCACATATTCTGGTCACTAGTACATCAGGGAGATTGATTGTTAGTGAAGACGGATCCAAAGTACTTGTTCAACGCATCTGCCATTTCCTTGTTCCACATAATAAATTCACCTTTCTCAGTCTTCAAGGGTCCAACATTGGTCTTAACTAATTTTTTCCTCTTCACATACCTAAAGAAGCTTTTACTATCCTGCTTTATATTCTTGGCTAGCTCATCTTCGTACCTCATCTTTTCTCCCTGTATTGTCTTTTTAGTTATCTTCTGTTCCTCTTTAAACATTACCCAATCCTCTTGCTTCCCGCTCATCTTTGCTACGTTGTATTTCTTCTCTTTTATTTTTATACCGTCCCTGACGTCCCTTGTCAGCCACGGTCGCCCCTTACTCCCCTTGGAATCTTTCTTCCTCTTTGGAATGAACTGATCCTGCACCTTCTGTATTATTCCTAGAAATACCTGCCATTGTTGTTCCACTGTCATCCCTGCTAGGGTATCTTTCCAGTCAACTTTGGCCAGCTCCTCCCTCATGGCTCCATAGTCCCCTTTATTCAACTGTAACACTGACACCTCCGATTTACCCTTCTCCTTCTCCAATTGTAGATTAAAACTGATCATATTATGGTCACTACCTCCTAATGGCTCCTTAACCTCAAGTTCCTTTAACAAATCCAGTTCATTACATAACATTAAATCCAGAATTGCCTTCTCCCTGGTAGGCTCCAATACAAGCTGCTCTAAAAATCCATCACGGAGGCACTCCACAAACTCCCTTTCTTGGGGTCCAGTACCAACCTGATTTTCCCAGTCTATCTGCATGTTGAAATCTCCCATAACAACCGTAGCATTACCTTTACTACATGCCAATTTTAACTCCTGATTCAACTTGCACCCTATATTCAGGCTACTGTTTGAGGGCCTGTAGATAAGTCCCATTAGGGTCTTTTTACCCTTACAATTTCTTAGTTCTATCCATACTGACTCCACATCTCCTGTTTCAATGTCACCCCTTCCATTTCATTCCTCACCAACAGAGCTAGCCACCCCCTCTGCCCACCTGTCTGTGATTTTGATAGGAGGTATACCCTTGAATATTCAGTTCCCAGTCCCGGCAGTCTTGCAGCCATATCTCTGTAATTCCCACAACATCATACTTCCAATTTCTAACTGAGCCTCAAGCTCGTCCACTTTATTTCTTATACTTCGCGCATTCATATACAACACTTTGACCTCAGTATTCACCTCCCCTCTCACACCGCTCGCAATTTTCCCCGACCTTATTCTCTTATCCCTTCTCGAACTTTCCTTCCCATTAATTCTGGAATCTTTTGTAACTTTTCCTGTGCTCACTTCTCCTTCAACTCCATCTTTATACTCCCAATTTGTCAATCCCTCCCCCCCACTATTTAGTTTCAACCCGCACGTGTAGCACCAGCAAACCTGCCTGCCAGAACGTCAGTTCCCCTCCAGTTAAGGTGTAACCCGTCCCTTTTGTACAGGTCACACCTACCTCAGAAGAGATCCCAGTGGTCTATCAATCTAGCCAGAGACCCATGTTTGATCCTGACCATGGGCGCTGTCTGTAAGGAGTTTGTACGTTCTCCCTGTGACTGTGTGGAATTTCTCCTGGTGCTCCAGTTGCCGTGCAGTCTTTAGGTTAATTGGTTTCTGTAATATTGTCCTTATGTGTGTAGGATAGAAATTGGCCATTGTACATTGAAGGAAGAAACTGCAGATGCTGGTTTAGACCAGCTGGTTAACTGGCTTCCGTAAATTGCCCCTTGGGTGTGGGATAGTGTGCGGTGATCGCTGGTCAGCGTGGACTTGGTGGGTTAAAGGGCCTGTTTCCACGTTGTATCTCTAAAGTTTAGAATCTAACCTAAACTAAACTTAACTAAACTAAGATTCCCAACCCAAAATGCCACTTATCACAGAGATGTGACGACCCAATGAGTTACTCCAGCGCTTGGTGTCCTGTCAGATTCAGGTTATGTTTCCCAGTTGAATGGAGAAGATCCAAGAGAAGTCCCAGCCCATACTTGCTTTGACAGTTCTTTCTTGCTGTGGCATTTGTGGTGCGACACAAGAGTGAGACACAAGAAATGAGACACCATGCACGCTTGAACATGCTCAAATCATTTTAATAGATTATAGAAAATACACGACCACCACCTTCGTTAACTGAGCCACAGGCAAAGTCATTAAGAACAACCATTGGATACGATCATTGCAGGATTTAGTAGTGACAGCATTAATTAGAAGAAAGCCCTGGACTGAGGGTGTGAACATCCCAATAGGATGTAAACCTGGATTTTCAATAGGATTCCCAAATGCTGCTGCATTCATATTTTGGAGAGGGAGTGAGGATATTGGACACGGATAGTTGCAGATTTTGGTTATGAACGTTATGGGAAGAGAGTCACAAACCAGAATTAGCTTTCACTGCAGGGAGATTGAAGCGATCCAGTCTTTAACTTCATGAGT
Organism: Malacoraja senta; assembly: GCA_038087875.1. Taxonomy (NCBI): domain Eukaryota; kingdom Metazoa; phylum Chordata; class Chondrichthyes; order Rajiformes; family Rajidae; genus Malacoraja; species Malacoraja senta. The sequence goes on along the minus strand of CM075980.1, from coordinate 7,617,760 downwards.
GGCACAGATAGTGAAAGACCGTGAGAACGGGATAAGGAGTGTTGGATTAAAATGAGATTACTGATTACATTAACGTAGCAAATAAGGAGATCAATGCTTCCTCGAGTTGCTGGAAGCAAACTGCAGGATGCAACCTGTAAGGCAAGTATTCCCCACAGAGTCGAGGAGATTCGTAAACGCAGGGACACATTGAGGCCCTATTTACAACTGGATCTATTCATATCCTTGTATTTTGTATTGTACTCTGCTTTGGAGAAGCAAATGGCCGCATTGCGATCACATTCACAGACAAACATCGCACATTCTTTATTTTTACCTGAAAAGAAACAGAACGCATTATTTAGAACATATTGCCCATGGATTGTGAAGAAAATAATGTTCCAAGCCTCTCCTGGACCATACTCACTATCGCAAGTGACGGTGTTTTGTAAACAGGTGTATTTGTAGAGCACAGCTTTGGGATCATTAAAAACTTTGCAGCCCTTTTCCTTAGCCGTATCATAACAATAGTCGTGTGTCTGACAGCACCTGCAAGCACATGGGTCATGTCAAGTAGGAAACACTGCAACTATAATCAACACAACACTTTGACTGATGGTTTGCAGCAGCACAAACATCACTTGCAGCAAAAGAGTCCCGAGGTGATCAGAGCGGAGCCAGGCTGAGCAGGTTTGAGATCCACATTGGACCTGTGGGCGGTGGGGTGGGAGACTCATTGTGGGATGGGAATGCTTGCAACCAGGAGCTGCCTGAAGTCAGGCAGGAACAGTGAGGGCGGCACGGTGGCGCAGCGGTAGAGTTGCTGCCTGACAGCGCCAGTTACCCGTTCAATCCAGACCTCGGGTCATATCTGTGTGGAGTTTGCACGTTCTCCCTGTGACCCAATGAGTTTCCTCAGGTGCTAAACTCAGGTGCTCCAGTTTCCTCCCGTATCCCAAAGACGTGCGGGTTTGTAGGTTAATTGTGCTCTGTAAATTACCCCTTGTGTGCCGGGACTGTCGACTAGTGGGAATGATGGTTGGCATGGACCCGGTGGGCCAAATGGCCTGTTTCCATGCTGTATCTATAAACTAAAGTGGCTCCAAACCCTAGGCGACAATATTAGTCAGTGGCACCCAAGAATACTCCTAAAAATAATACAATGAACGGCCTGGGTCAGAGCCAGCCCTGGCCTGCAATGTGTGGGAGCCGGCTCCAGACAGATCTCTGCATCGACCCACCTGTCCAGAGCATCCACCGGTGTCCCACGTCCACCAAGCCCGCAATAACAGCCGTAGTTGTTGAACGTCCGGAACGGGTTGCTGCCTGGTATGGTGCACATAATCATCTTGCGGAACTGCCAGAGGTTTCTGGGCTGAATGGACTCAATGTCACCGCCGGCTACACCAGGGGGGAGACAACCTGGCAGAAACAAACAAGTTAGAACATCAAGCGAGCAACATCCAATGCAAGGCTGAGGCGGGGGACAGACTCGTTACCTGGGAGCAGAAGCACCAGAAGCAGCCCCAACATCTTCGTTTGCTGTGTCTAGTCCTGGATACCATACTCTGAATGCTCAGCCCATGCTTTTTATAGTCAGCCTCGATCAACGTCCAGGTTCAGACCCCGGGATCACGTCATGGCATCTGTTAACGTGGATAAGATAAAGGCTAAACTTCCGTTGATACAGCTGGAGTCAAATTTGACTGGGCGGGGGGTGAACTTGACTTGAGTTTGATTGGGCTGGAGAAAACAAACTGCTCCGGACAGCTTGGAAACGGCGTGGTAGAGATCAGGCTACACCTTGGCCGTGACGCTGTCCACAGTCAGGTGGTCGTTAGTCAGTGTGGGCTTCCATGAAGGAGGCACTGGAGTGGGCGGGTGGATGTGGATCTGTAGACAACCCTCAGAGAGAGAAGAATACCGCAGTTGTCTCTTTTCATTTGGCCAATTTTTGAAAGGTGGATTACCCCTTGTGTGCTGGCAATGTCGACTAGCAACCAAACGACAGATATATGCATGTACACATTTATGAAAGTGGGGAGTTATTTTACAATTAGAACATTGCAAATAGAACATTGCAGGAAAAATATTGCAAAGTTGAACAAACTTTCATCATGAAGCAACAACACTGGGTTTATTAGATATGATTAATTTGCAAGAGTGATCACTAGTGGAAGAGCAATATATTTTGCTGCACAGAAATTCAAGTTGGGCTTATTTTCACTTAATAACCACTAAAATTTATGTTAATGTTTAAGAAAGAACTACAGATGCTGGAAAAATCGAAGGTAGACAAAAATGCTGGCGAAACTCAGTGGGTGAGGCAGCATCTATGGACCGAAGGAATGTTTTGGGTCGAGACCCTTCTTCAGATGGATGTTAATGTTCACTCATCAATTCTAATTCACTGGGTGCTTGGGTTTAAAGTCTTTATTTGTATTTCAGTACAGGTTTGTCGCTTAATCAGCTTGGCATAATTGTAAATTGTTCCTAGTGTGTGTAGGATAGTGTTAGTGTGTGGGAATTGCTGGTCGGCGCAGACTCAGTGGGCCGAAGGGCCTGTTTCCCCACTGTATCTCAACTGAACGAAACTAAGCTGTAGAAGAATTTGGTGAGGACACATTTAGAATTTTGTGTTCAGTTTTCGGTTTACATGTTACACGACAAATGTTGTCAAGCTGGAAAAGGTGCAGAGAAGATTGACGAAGGTGTTGGCCAGGACTCGAGGGTCTGATCTAAAGAGGGAGGTTCAGGCTTGGCCTCTATTTCATGGAGCGTGGGAGGATGAGAGGTGATCTTATAGAGGTGAACAATATCATGAGAGGAATAGATGGAGTCTCATGCCCAGAGTGGGGGAATCGAGAAGCAGAGGACATAGGTTTAAGGTGAGGGGGGAAATATTTAATAGGAACTTGAGGGGTAACTTTTTTACACAAAGGGTGGTGGCTGTCTGGAATGGAGGTAGTTGAGGCAGGAACTATCGCAACGTTTAGACAAGTACATGGATTGGATAGGGTTAGAGGGAGGCTCTCTCTCCTTACTGACCGGGGCCTCTACCATGGTCACGGTGCGTGAGACCACCACCATTCATCATTGCAGCCACTTCCTTCTGGCACCCACCAGGTCACCTCATCTGACAAACACTGGGGGAAATGTGGCCCCACCATCACTCTGTGACGCAGACCACACTCACACTACTCCATTTTCACACACTGACGTGGCCTTGCCATGCATTAGATGTTTGACCACGTGATGCTGAGGCTCACTGTTACACTCGGGAGCAGAGTTGAGGCGGGCAGTGGGAACTGATGATGCTCATCTGTAAGAACCAGGCCATACAGGGCCTCCCAGTGACCTGCCATCTTGCAGGAACCAACATCCATGGAACCATACAGCAGCTGTGCAGCACAAAGTTCCCCCTCCCACTCCCACACTGACCTTTCTGTCCTGGGCCTCCTCCATTGTCAGAGTGGGGCCAAACGCAAATTGGAGGAACAGCACCTCATATTTCGCTCGGGCAGCCTACACCCCAGCGGGGAAGGGGAGGGGAGGGGAGTGGAGGTAGAAGATAACTTAAAATGAGTCAATCAATGTTCATGCTGCTGAGTTGTAAGCTACCCCAGCGAAATATCAGGTGCTGTTCTTCCAAATCACTTGTGGCCCCACTCTGCTAATGGAGGAGGCCCAGGACAGAAAGGTCAGGAAGGTCCCTGTGATCTGCCTATCAAACATCCCCTAACATGTATCCACCTATCACTCGCCAGGCTTTGCCCTCCACCTCTCCTGCTTTCTCCCTCCCAACCACAATCAGTCTGAAGAAAGGTCCCAACCAGAATCTTCTCCTATCTATGTTTTCCAGAGATGCTGCCTGATCCGCTGAGTTACTCCAGGCACTTTTTGTCTTTCTTTTTGTAACCAGCACCGGCTGCAGTTTCTTGTTTCCCCCTTTGAACCCACTAGGTTTCTTCATCTGTAAATGTGGCTCCACAATCACTGTCGTTCCCATTCTGTTCTGTAGGTCTTGGGGATGACCAAACTCACACTGTTCCCTACTATACTCCCTGTGTCTCCAGACCCCCCCTTTGTACATATGTCCGATCCCCACAAGCTGCCAGAGGGAGGTGGTTGAGGCTGGGACTGTCCCATCGTTTAAGAGACAGGTACATGGATAGGACAGGTTTGGAGGGATATGGACCAAGCGCAGGCAAGTGGGACTAGTGTAGCTGGGACATTGTTGGCTGGTGTGGGCAAGTTGGGCCGAAGGGCCTGTTTCCACACTGTATCACTCTATGACTCTTTGTGGGTGACAGGCGATGTTTCTACTTGGGAGTAAGGGGTAAACAGTCAGCTACGACGTAAAGGAACTTTAACAACTCCGCCACATCCTCTGTATTCATCTTCGTTCATCCATTATAATCTAACTTCTGCTGATAAGACAACCAAAAGACTGATTATTGCTATTTACCAAACCCAGCAATTCAAATGACACCATGTTTCAGGAAGTGTTCCAATGGCCATTGGCGATACCACTTCTTTGCATTTCATGAGTCGAGTGATTCGTAACCAAATGTGTGCACTTTCATTTAATGAGACAAAGGCTGCTTTTAACTGTAACCACATTAAAATAATTTGTAATCTTTTCAAGAGATGTCCCAATCATGAAGAACAGTTTGAACAGCAAAGTGGAAGTTTTACATATGGTTCAGCTGCCAGAAGAAGAGGATAAATTAATTGTGGAAGATGGCATGTGAGATTAGGTGTGGCACGGTGGCGCAGCGTAGAGTTGCTGCCTCACAGCGCCAGAGACCCGGGTTCGATCCTGACTACAGGTGCTGTCTGCACGGAGTTTGTACGTTCTCCCTGTGACCTGCGTGGGTTTTCTCCGGGTGCACCCGTTTCCTCCCACACTCCAAAGGCGTACAGGTTTGTAGGTTAATTGGCTTTGGTCAAATTACAAATTGTCCCAAGTGTGTGTAGGATAGTGTAAGTGTGTGGGGATCGCTGGTCACTCCGGGTACTCTGGTTTCCCACATTTCAATAAATTGCAGGTTTGTGCATTAATTGGCCTCTTTAAAATTGTCCCCATGTGTGTAGGGTAGGACTGGTGTGAACAAGTGGTCGGCGCGGACTCGGTGGATGCTGTTTCCACGCTGTATCTCTAAACTAAACTAAATTAACTAATTTCTCTCAGCTGTCCCAAATCGTTTGCCAAAGTGAGTGACCAAAAGAGAACTGTTATTTTGGTTGAGCCCTGTATTGGACACCCTTGTGTGTTTTGCCATATTGACCTGAATTGAATCTGTTTGGTTTATGTTTGACTCTCAGGAACCTCTCGTTGACCCCTTTCTCTCTGACATTCCCACGTGTTCCTGCTGGTGTTTCCATGGAGCTGTGTTCCCATCCAACTCTTTCCCCTGCTCCCTGTAACCCCTCCTGATCACTTTTCTTGTCTTCCAGCCCAGCTCAATGTCCGATCCGCACTTTTCCCTTCCCTACTCATCATTTGATGACAAATCTCTCAGCATTTGATGACAAATGGCCATGTTGCTTTTCCACGTGTCCATGGCAGTGTGGACCCATCTGTCCTCTGTTGATCACTATCGTATCTGCCCCCACCACCTCCCCTGGCTGCGCGTTCCAGGCCCCCCACCCCTCTCTGTACTAAACACTTGCCCCGCACATTTCCAGTAAACTTTCCTCTTCTCACCTTATAGCTATGCCCCCCTAGTGTTGGACATTTCCACCCTGGGAATAAGATTCCGACTGCCTACCCTGTCTATGCTTTTCATAATCTTAGGTACTTCTATTCAAGGTCTCCGCTCAACCCCTGACATTCCTGTGAAATAGAGAGACACAAAAAACTGGAGTAACTCAGCGGCTATGGAGAAAAAGGAATAGATGAAGTTTCGGGTCGAGACTCTTCTCCAGACAGAGAGTCAGGAAAGAGGGAATCGAGAGATATGAAATGGTACATAGAGCAAATATGCAAAAAGACAGATGGAACCCACAATGGTCCATTGCTGCCTGTGGGGTGGGTGATAACGAGTAATACAGACAGTGACAGTGAAACTAGAACGACGTATGGGGTGGGGGGAGGGACGGAGAGAGAGGAGACGCAAGTGTTACTTGAAGTTAGAGAAATCAACATTCACACTGTTGTGTTACTCGAGTTTCTTGTGTCCATCATCAGTGTAAACCAGCATCTATACACAACTGAAACCCAAAGGTCTCCCATCTCTGCATCGCCCCAAGTCAGCCTCAGATATTCATTATTTGCATCATTAAAGCTTAATGATTCTTAGAATGTGCAGTGGTACAAGATCGATTATTATTTCGCAGAACCATTCATATACATATATTGACACAAACTTTATTCCAAACCACAACCAGACATTTGCATTTTTTGAGGCAATGATCTGTTCTTAACTGTCCATTCATTATCTGGAAATACAAATGAGTTCTGGACCAGTGTCCTGGTCCTTTCTTCTCATAAGTTTATAAGTTATATGAGCAGAATTAGGCCATTCGCCCCATCAAGTGTACTCCACCATTCAATCATGGCTGATCTATTTTTCCCTCTTAACCCCATTCTCCTGCCTTCTCCCCAGAACCCCTGACACCCGTACTAATCAATAGTCTGTCAATCTCCGCCTAAAAAATATCCATTGACTTGGCCTCCAGTCTTCTGTGATGATGAATTCCACAGGTTCACCACCCTCTGACGAAAGAAATTCCTCCTCGTCTACTTTCTAAAGGTACGTCCTTTTATTCTGAGGCTGTGGCCTCTGGTTCTAGACTCTCACACTACCACTTCTGCCAATTTCATTCAGATAACGAAAAATGCATGTGCTTACAAGGGGGTTAAAAATCGAAATCCATGCTTAGAAAAACATACTTTTTCATTAAAATAAACCCGTAACATGTCAAAGAACAAAGGGTAGTCCAGAACCAGGGGCCACGGTTTGAGAATAAGGGGTGAGCCATTTAGAATGGAGATGAGGGAAACACTTTTTCACACAGAGAGTTGTGAGTCTGTGGAATTCTCAGCCGCAGAGGCCGGTGGAGGCCGGTTCTCTGGATACTTTCAAGAGAGAGCTAGACAGGGCTCTTAAAGATAGTGGAGTCAAGGGATATGGGGAGAAGGCAGGAACGGGGTGCTGATTGGGGATGATCAGCCATGATCACGTTGAATGGCGGTGCTGGCTTGCAGGGCCGAATGCTTACTCCTGCACCTATTGTCTATTAAAATGGGATAAAGATGGAGCGTCACGCAATGCTCCCATTCACACAACTTCTTAAAACATAAGAGGTTTTGCAACGTCATCTCAGGGTAGGAAGAAGGGCTTTGACTCGAAACGTCACCTATTCCCTTTTCTCCAGAGATGCTGCCTGACCCGCTGAGTTACTCCAGCATTTTGTATTTAAATTAAGTAAGCAAAAGTTTCCCCCCTGGTCACGTTGAATTCACTTCAACATTGGGTTCATTCAATCTTCCCCACAGTGCAGTGTTAGCAAACATCCGACCCCATTTCCATTGTGCACTCATACACACACCTAATGCACATTATGTACAAGTATAAGCCTTTTAAACTCTATGGAACACTGGAGGTTATTGAACCTGCAGACCCAGACGTCCGCACACCATAATTAGCTAAACCTCCCATGGTCTCCACGTTTTAGAGTTTCAAATCTCTGATTTTAAAGCCCCTCTCGTGCACACATTCATATTTCTAGTAAAACTATTGAGTTTAGTTTGTTGTCACGTGTTTGTACCGAGGCACATTGAAAAGCTCTTTTGTTACCTGCTATCCAGTTAACGGAAAAACTACACATAATTACAATCAAGCCCTCTGGGTGAGATGCTAACTGCATTTCGTTGTCTCTGCACTTGTACACTGCACAATGACAATAAAGTTTGAATCTGAATCTGAATCCACAGTGTACAGATACAGGATAAAGAGAATAGCGGTGAATGCAAGATAACGTTCAGTAAATGATAGTCTGAGGGTCTCCAATGAGGCAGATAGTAGCTCAGGACCGCTCTATAGTTGGTGATAGGATCTTTCAGTTGCCTGATACCAGCTGGGAAGAATCTCTCCCTGAATCTGTAGACATGCGTTTCAGACTTCTGTACCTCTTGCTTGATGGGAGAGGGAAGAAGAGGGAATATCTGGGCTGAGACTCATTCTTGATTATGCTGGTGGCCTTGCTGAGGCAGCATGAAGTGTAAATTGAGTCAATAGAAGGGAGGTTGGTTTGCGTGATGGTCTGGGCAGCGTCCACAATTCTCAGCAAATTTCAGCAGATTCTCTTCAGCAGATTGCAACGAGACTTTGGGTGTGCTTGTACATCAGTCACTAGAAAAGCAAGCATGGCAAGTGAAGAAAGACTAATAACATGTTGGGCTCTTGCATTGCAAGTGGATATTGAGTATAGGAGCAAGGGGGCCCTACTGCAATTGTACAGGGCCCTGGTGAGACCACACCTGGAGTATTGTGTGCCGTTTTGGTCATCCTAATTTGAGGAAGGACATTATTGCTATTGAGGGAGTGCAGCGTAGGTTCACCCGGTTAATTCCCGGGATGGCAGGACTGACATGTGATGAAAATAATGGGTTGACTGGCTTCTATTCGCTGTAATTCAGAAAGATGAGAGGGAATCTTGCTAGAAACATATAAAGTCTTAATGGATTGAACAAGCTAGATGCAGGAAAAAATGTTCCCATTTTTGGGGAAGTCCTGAACCAGGGTCACAGTTTAACAATAACGGTAGGCCATTTAGGACTGAGAAGAGGAAAACGTTTTTCACCCAGAGAGTTGTGAATCTGTGGAATTCTCTGCCACAGAAGGCAGTGGAGGCCAATTCATTGGATGTTTTCAAGAGAGAGTTAAATTTAGCTCTTAGGGCTAACGAAATCAAGGGATATGGGGAAAAAGCAGGAACAGGGTACTGATTTTAGATGATCAGCCATGATCATATTCAATGGTGATGCTGTCTCGAAGGGGCCGAATGGCCTTACTCCTGCACCTATTTTTCTGTTTCTATTTCTGAGGTCTTGGATGGAGCTGTTCCCAAACCATGGCTGTGATCCCCCAGATAAAATGCTTTCTATGGCACATCTGTAGAAGTTGGGGAGAGTTGTTGGGGTCATGCCCAACTTCCTAACCTTCCAAGAAGTAGAGGCGTAGATGTGCTTTCTCGGCTTTCTTTTAATCCCAAGCACCTGATGACTTATAATTGATGTGAACATTGACATCTATTTTTGTGACTATTGAGTGAAAATAAGCCAAACTGCATTTCTGTTTACCACAATGTAGTAATCTTCCACCAATGATCAGTGTTTTCAAATTTGTCTATTTTTCCAGCATCTGCATTTCTTTCTTAAACAACTGTTTCTAATAGATAATTTCTAATGTGTAAGAAAGAACTGCAGTTGCTGGTTTAAATCGAAGGTAGACACAAAATGCTGGAGTAACTCAGCGGGGTAGGCAGCATCTCTGGAGAGAAGGAATGGGTGACGTTTTGGGTCGAGACCCTTCTTCAGATGGATCTAATTTTCTAATGTTGGATATAAAACCAGAGTTGATGCTTTTTGATGAAAGATCTTGTTAAACTTAGCAATTTTTTTCCTGCGGCATCCTTCGTGGGAGCCCAGACTAACTGACGATCGTCTGACTGTGGACAGCGTCACGGCCAAGTTCATAATGTCAAGGAGCAGAATTAGGGCCATTCGGCCCATCAAGTCCACTCCGCCATTCAATCATGGCTGATCTATCTCTCCCTCCTCACCCCATTCTTCTGCCTTCTCCCCGTAACCCCTGACATCTGCACTAATCAAGAATAAATCTATCTCTGGCCTTAAAACTATCCCCTGACTTGGCCTCCACCAGCCTTCTGTGGAAAAGAATTCCACAGATTCACCAACCCTCGGATTAAGAAATTCCTCCTCATCTGCTTTCTAAAGGAACGTCCTTTATTCTGAGGTAATGACCCTCTCGTCCTAGACTCTCCCACTAGTGGAAACATACTCTCCACATCCACTCTATCCGGGCCAAGGTGATTGCCTGACCTCTCCCACGCCGTTTCCAGGCGGGAAGAGCCGGAGCAGTTTGTTTTCTCCAGCCCAGCAGTCAAATTTGACTCCAGCTGTATCAACGGAAGTTTAGCCTTTATCTTTATCCACGTTAACAGATGCCATGACGTGATCCCGGCGTCTGAACCTGGACATTGATCGAGGCTGACTATAAAAAGCATGGGCTGAGCATTCAGAGTATGGTATCCAGGACTAGACACAGCAAACTAAGATGTTGGGGCTGCTTCTGGTGCTTCTGCTCCCAGGTAACGAGTCTGTCCCCCGCCTCAGCCTTGCATTGGATGTTGCTCGCTTGATGTTCTAACTTGTTTTGTTTCTGCCAGGTTGTCTCCCCCCCGGTGTAGCCGGCGGTGACATTGAGTCCATTCAGCCCAGAAGCCTCTGGCAGTTCCGCAAGATGATTAAGTGCGCCTACCAGGCAGCCACCCAGTTTCAAACTTCAACACTACGGCTGTTATTGCGGGCGTGGTGGACGTGGGACACCGGTGGATGAGTTGGACAGGTGGGTCGATGCAGAGATCTGTCTGGAGCAGGCTCCCACACATTGCAGGCCAGGGCTGGCTCTGACCCAGAGAATTGTTCGCATCCATTTACTGAAGCTGCAGGATTGAACCTTCACTGCAGGCCGTTCATTGTATTATTTTTAGGAGTATTCTTGGTGCCACTGACTAATATTGTCGCCTAGGGTTTGGAGCCACTTTAGTTTATAGATACAGCATGGAAACAGGCCATTTGGCCCACCGGGTCCATGCCAACCATCATTCCCACTAGTCGACAGTCCCGGCGCACAAGGGGTAATTTACAGAGCACAATTAACCTACAACCCGCACGTCTTTGGGATACGGGAGGAAACTGGAGCACCTGAGTTTAGCACCTGAGGAAATTCATCGGGTCACAGGGAGAACGTGCAAACTCCACACAGATATGGCCCGAGGACTGGATTGAACGGGTAACTGGCGCTGTCAGGCAGCAACTCTACCTCTGCGCCACCTGCCGCCCTCAATGTTCCTGCCTGACTTCAGGCAGCTCCTGGTTGCAAGCATTCCCATCCCACAATGAGTCTCCCACCCCACTGCCCACAGGTCCAATGTGGATCTCAAACCTGCTCAGGCTGGCAAAGTGTTGTGTTGATTATAGTTGCAGTGTTTCCTACTTGACATGACCCATGTGCTTGCAGGTGCTGTCAGACACACGACTATTGTTATGATACGGTTAAGGAAAAGGGCTGCAAATATCTCAAGAATCCCAAAGTTGTGAACTACAAATACACCTGTTTACAAAACACCGTCACTTGCGAAAGTGAGTATGGTCCAGGAGAGGCTTGGAAATTATTTTCTTCACAATCCATGGGCAATATGTTCTAAATAATGCGTTCTGTTTCTTTTCAGGTAAAAATAAAAAATGTGCGATGTTTGCCTGTGAATGTGATCGCAATGCGGCCATTTGCTTCTCCAACGCAGAGTACAATCCTGAAAACAAGGATATGAATAAATCCAGTTGTAAATAGGGCCTCAATGTGTCCCTGGCGTTTACGAGTCTCCTCGACTCTGTGGGGAATACTTGCCTTACAGGTTGGATCCTGCAATTTGCTTCCAGCAACTCGAGGAAGCATTGATCTCCTTATTTGCTACGTTAATGTAATCAGTAATCATATTTTAATCCAACACTCCTTATCCCGTTCTCACGGTCTTTCACTATCTGTGCCACTCATGAAGCTAAAGACTGGATCGCTTCAATCTCACTGCAGCGAAAGCTAATTCTGGTTTGTGACTCTCTTCCCATAACGTTCATAACCAAAATCTGCAATTATCCGTGTCCAATATCCTCACTCCTCTCCAAAATATGAATGTAGCAGCATTTGGGAATCCATTGAAAATTCAGATTTACATCCTATTGGGATGTTCACACCCTCAGTCCAGGGCTTTCTCTAATTAATGCTGTCACTACTAAATCCTGCAATGATCGTATCCAATGGTCATTCGTAATGACATTTACCTGAAAAAACCAGAACGCCTGTGGCTCAGTTAACGAAGGTGGTGGTTGTGTATTTTCTATAATCTATTAAAATGATTTGAGCATGTTCAAGCGTGCATGGTGTCTCATTTCTTGTGTCTCACTCTTGTGTCACACCACAAATGCCACAGCAAGAAAGGAACTGTCAAAGCAAGTATGGGCTGGGACTTCTCTTGGATCTTCTCAACTCACTGGCAAACCTTAGACAGGATGGCCAACATAACCTGCACCTGAAAGGACACAGAGTGCTGGAGTAACTCATTGAGTCAAGTCGCATCTCTGTAATAAGTGGCATTTTGGGTCGGGAACCTTAGTTTAGTTAAGTTTAGTTTAATTTAGTTTAGAGATACGGCGTGTAAACAGGTTCTCCAGACACGAGTTCTATCCCACATCCTAGGGACAATTTACGGAAGCCAATTAACCTACACCCACCATCCACACCTTTTGAATGTGGGAGGAAGCCGGAGCACCCAGAATAAACCCACGCGGTCACAGGAAGGACGTACATACTCTGTAATGACAGCACCCGTGGTCAGGATCAATCCCGGGTCTCTGGCGCTGTTGGGGAACAACTCTACCGCTGGCTGCACCACCGCGCTGCCCTTCTTCATAACTTTCACCTGCCTCTCTCTACGCCCTCCCCTCCCCAATAACGTGGGGTTTCCATTGCATTTGCACCAAAATTATGGTCTCATCTGCCCGCATTTGGCCCACATCCCTCTAAACATTTGCTATCCGTGTACCCGTCCAAATGTATTTTAACATTTCTTTTAATTGTTGTTTTTGCAAATGAAACAGTGCGAACTTGAGATAGCGGTGAGGAATTATTGGCGGCACGGTGTCGCAGCGGTAGAGTTGCTGCCTTGCAGCGCCAGAGACCCGGGTTCGATCCTGACCACGGGTGCTTGTCTGTACGGAGTTTGTACGTTCTCCCCGTTACCTGCGTGGGTTTTCTCTGAGATCTTCGGTTTCATCCCACACTCCAAAGACGCACAGGGTTGTAGGTTAAATTGTCCCTAGTGTGCGTAGGATAATGTGCGGGGGTCGTAGGTCGGTGCGGTCCCGGTGAGCCGAAGGGCCTGTTTCCGTTCTGTATCTGTAAACTAAACTAACTTCCATCTCAAACAAAACAAGAAAATGAAATTGGCAGCTCAGGATTCACTCGATGAGTGTAAGATGTTGTTTCCAGCGCTTGATGGTTCTATGTCCCAAAGCAAATGTGGATACAGGGAGGTTGCCGGGTTAGTTAATGCCAGTGGGTCTGTTACCTGTCCAGTTATAGTCGGCTAGACATCATCACCATTCCAGTATTCAGGCACGGATTCCACTCCTGAAGTTGGCGCAACATTCCCAAAGTCACCCATTCCTTCTCACCAGAGAAGCTGCCTGTCCCGCTGAGTTACTCCAGCTTTTTGTGTCTATTTTCAGGTTGATGTTTGTCAGAGGTGGGAGGGGGAGGAACGATGGTTGTGAAGGGGTGATATATGGGTAAAAGCTGGCTGACCATGGACATGAGCTTTGAATGGTGAGAGAGAGAGAGAAAACATACCCTCGGCTCATGAGGTGTCAGCATATCATTTCCACATCGCAATTGCATTTATATTTCGCCGCTCGTTTCTATTTATAATCCTCGTCACGCCCGCATCCACCCTTCCTGTTTCAACCCGTGGAATCACCTGCACTGTTGTGTGTCTCCAGTTTTTGGACCTGCCGCTTCGAGCCACACTCCGTGGTAAGTACTTCAGCTGCTGAGGATGTGAATTATGTGCGGGATCCACCAGGTTCGGTTTAGTTTAAAGATACAGCGTTGAAACAGGCCCTTCAGCCCGATGATCACTGTTTGTGTTGGACTAGTTTCGCATCTACACGGTGGAGCAACTTATATAAGCAACTTATATAAGCCAACAGCAAACCTGTGGATAGACACAAAGAGCTGGAGTAACTCAGCGGGACAGGCAGCATCTCCGGAGAAAAGGAATAGGTGACGTTTCGGGTCGAGACCCTTCTTCAGACTGAGAGTCAGGAGAAAGGGAAACGAGAGATATAGAGTGATATAGAACAAATGAATTAAATATATGTAGGAAAGTAACGATGATGAAGGAAACAGACCATTGTTAGCTGTTAGAGAAGAAATTGGTCCTTTGAGTAAGAAGCAAGCTGCAGTTTAATCTGGACATGGGGGGAATGTTGCACTTTCAAGGTTTCAGGATCTCAAGGTCTGTTCGTTGTCATCTGTAGCAATTAAGGTACAGTGAAAGTCGATTACCATACAGCCATACTCAAAAACGCAACAACTACATAAAAGTTAACTTTGAGAGGTCAAATGTAAGAGAAAAATATACAGAAAATGGCAGGACCTTTTGGCACATTGGTGTACAGAGGGATCTTGGGTTGCCAGTCTACAACTCCCTGGGAGTGGAAACATGCGCTGACAAGGTTGTAAAAAGAGACCTCCTTGACTTTATCAAGCAGGGTATTGAGTAGAAAAGTCGGCCGTTATTTGGCAGCCACACAAAACTGGTTAGGACACATTTTGATAGGTTTTATAGACAATAGACAATAGGTGCAGGAGTAGGCCATTTGGCCCTTCGAGCCAGCACCGCCATTCAATGTGATCATGGCTGATCATCCCCAATCAGTACCCCGTTCCTGCCTTCTCCCCATATCCCCTGACTCCGCTATTTTTAAGAGCCCTATCTAGCTCTCTCTTGAAAGCATCCAGAGAACCTACCTCCTCCACCCTCTGAGGCAGAGAATTCCACAGACTCACCACTCTCTGTGAGAAAAAGTGTTTCCTCGTCTCCGTTCTAAATGGCTTACTCCTTATTCTTAAACTGTGGCCTCTGGTTCTGGACTCCCCCAACATCGGGAACATGTTTCCTGCCTCTAGCTTGTCCAAGCCCTTAACAATCTTATATGTTTCAATGAGATATCCTCTCATCCTTCTAAACTCCAGAGTGTACAAGCCCAGCTGCTCCATTCTCTCAGCATATGACAGTCCCGCCATCCCGGGAATTAACCTTGTAAACCTACGCTGCACTCCCTCAATAGCAAGAATGTCCTTCCTCAAATTAGGGGACCAAAACTGCACACAATATTCCAGGTGTGGTCTCACTAGGGCTCTGTACAACTGCAGAAGGACCTCTTTGCTCCTATATTTGATTCCTCTTGTTATAAAGGCCAACATGCCATTCGCTTTCTTCACTGCTTGCTGTACCTGCATGCTTACTTTCATAGACTGATGTACAAGGACCCCCAGATCCCGTTGTACTTCCCCTTTTCCCAACTTGACGCCATTTAGATAGTAATCTGCCTTCCTGTTTTTGTGCAATCATAGAGGGGGGGGGGGGTAAGAAGAAATTGGAGAGAGTGCGGAAGAGATTCGTCAGATGTTCTCTGGATTGTAAGTAAGTTTATTGGCCAAGTATTCACATACAAGGAATTTGCCTTGGTGCTCCGCCCACAAGTAACAACATGACATACAGTGACAGTTACGAATGACTCAGAAAACACTAAACATTAATAATAATAAAACATTAATGATAAAACACCATTGATCAAGCATGTGAACCAACAAAATACCAGATCAAAGGGAGGCTACAGATTTGTGGCTGTTGAGTAGAGCAACTACTTGTGGATAAAAACTGTTTTTATGTCTGGCTGTGGCAGCTTTGACAATCTGGAGTCGCCTTCCAGAGGGAAGTGATTCAAAGAGTTTGTGGGCAGGGTGAGAGGGGTCAGAGACGATCTTGCCCGCTCGCTTCCTGGCCCTTGTAGTGTACAGTTCATCAATGGAGGGAAGGTTGCAACCAATAATCTTCTCTGCTGATCAGACGATTCGCTGCAGCCTCCAGGTGTCGTGCTTGGTGGCTGAGCCAAACCAGACCATGATGGAGAAGGTGAGAACAGACTCTACGATGGCCGTGTAGAATTGGACCATCATTGCCTGTGGCAGATTGTGCTTCCTCAGCCTGCTGTGGGAAGTACATCCTCTGTTGTGCCGTTTTTGACTGTGGAGTCGATGGTAGCCCCCCACTTAAGGTCCTTGGAGATGATGGTTCCCAGGAACTTAAAATACTCCACAGATGTGACTGTGGTGTTGTTGATGGTGAGTGGGGTGAGGGGAGACTAAATTATAAAGTCTAATTGAAGACTAAATTATAAAGAGAGTGGAACAAACATGGACTGCTTGGGATCGACCTAGATAAGGCAAATAGGCAGACTTTTTCTTACAGTGACACGGAGTTCCTGCCTTACATCGCCAGACGCCCGGGGTCAGTCCAGCCCTCGGGTGTGGTCTGTACGGAGCTTGTACGTTCGCCCTGTGGCTGCGTGGGCTTCCTCTGGGAGTTCCGATTTACTCCCACATCCCAAAGACCTCTCTCTCCATCCCTCCCCCACCCAAGTCTGAAGAAGGGTCTCGACCCGAAACGTCGCCTATTCCTTCGCTCCATACATGCTGCCTCACCCGCTGAGTTTCTCCAGCATTTTTGTCTACCGTTGTTAGCTGTTTATAGAAAGAGTTACGGACAATGTGACTCAACAGGATGACTTTGAAGCTGGCACGTCTTGGGTGGGGGAGGGGTGGAGAGAGAGGATGGAGGGCAAACCTGTAGGTCTTTGGGATGTGGGAGGAAATCGGAACTCCCAGAGGAAGCCCACGCAGCCACAGGGCGAACGTACAAACTCCGTACAGACAACAACCGAGGGCTGGACTGAACCCGGGCGTCTGAGGCAGGAACTCCGTGTCACTGTGAGAAAAAGTCTCTGCCTATTTGCCTTATCTAGGACAATCTACAGCAGTCCATGTTTGTCCCACTCTCTTTATAATTTAGTCTTCAATCCAGAGAACATCTGATGAATCTCTTCCGCACTCTCTCCAATTTCTTCTTACACCCCCCCCCCCCCTATGATAGCACAAAACCATCAAAATGTGGCCCAACCAGTTTTGTGCGGCTGCCAAATAACTTCTCGACTTTTCTACTCAACGCCCTGCTTGACAAAGGCAAAGAGGTCTCTTTTTACAATACTATCAGCACATAGAAACATAGAAACATAGAAACATAGAAATTAGGTGCAGTAGGCCATTCGGCCCTTCGAGCCTGCACCGCCATTCAATATGATCATGGCTGATCATCCAACTCAGTATCCCGTACCTGCCTTCTCTCCATACCCTCTGATCCCTTTAGCCACAAGTACCACATCTAACTCCCTCTTAAATATAGCCAATGAACTGGCCTCAACTACCCTCTGTGGCAGAGAGTTCCAGAGATTCACCACTCTCTGTGTGAAAAAAGTTCTTCTCATCTCGGTTTTAAAGGATTTCCCCCTTATCCTTAAGCTGTGACCCCTTGTCCTGGTCTTCCCCAACATCGGGAGCAATCTTCCTGCATCTAGCCTGTCCAACCCCTTAAGAATTTTGTAAGTTTCTATAAGATCCCCTCTCAATCTCCTAAATTCTAGAGAGTATAAACCAAGTCTATCCAGTCTTTCTTCATAAGACAGTCCTGACATCCCAGGAATCAGTCTGGTGAACCTTCTCTGCACTCCCTCTATGGCAATAATGTCCTTCCTCAGATTTGGAGACCAAAACTGTACGCAATACTCCAGGTGTGGTCTCACCAAGACCCTGTACAACTGCAGTAGAACCTCCCTGCTCCTATAGTCAAATCCTTTTGCTATGAAAGCTAACATACCATTCGCTTTCTTCACTGCCTGCTGCACCTGCATGCCTACTTTCAATGACTGGTGTACCATGACACCCAGGTCTCGCTGCATCTCCCCTTTTCCTAGTCGGCCACCATTTAGATAATAGTCTGCTTTCCTGTTTTTGCCACCAAAATGGATAACCTCACATTTATCCACATTATACTGCATCTGCCAAACATTTGCCCACTCACCCAGCCTATCCAAGTCACCTTGCAGTCTCCTAGCATCCTCCTCACAGCTAACACTGCCCCCCAGCTTAGTGTCATCCGCAAACTTGGAGATATTGCCTTCAATTCCCTCATCCAGATCATTAATATATATTGTAAATAGCTGGGGTCCCAGCACTGAGCCTTGCGGTACCCCACTAGTCACTGCCTGCCATTGAGAAAAGGACCCGTTTACTCCTACTCTTTGCTTCCTGTTTGCCAGCCAGTTCTCTATCCACATCTCCCAGGGAGTTATGGACTCCCAGGGAGTTATGGACTGGCAACCCAAGGTCCCTCTGTACACCAATGAGCCAAAAGGTCCTGCCATTTTCTGTATACTTTTCTCTTACATTTGACCTCTCAAAGTTAACTTTTATGTAGTTGTGTGTCTTGTTGCTTTTTTGAGTATGGCTGTATGGTAATCGAGTTTCACTGTACTGTAATTGGTACAGGTGACAATGAACAGACCTTGATACCTTGAAACCCTGAAAGTGCAACTTCCCCCCCCCGCCCCCATGTCCAGACTGCAGCTTGCTTCTTACTCAAAAGACCAATTTCTACACTTCCGCACAAATTTAGACTTTAGAGAGACAACGTGGAAACACTGTGGCCCACCGGGTCTGCGCCGGCCAGCGATTACCCTGTACACGAGCACTATCCTACACACCAAGGACAGGTTACAATTTTACTGAAGCCAGTAAACCTACAAACCTGCATGTCTTTGGAGTGTGGGAGGAAACTGGAGCAGCCAGAGAAAACTCTCGCGGTCACGGGGAGAACGTACAAACTCCGTACAGACAGCACCCGTTGTCAGGATCGAACCTGGGTCTCTGGCGCTGCAAGGCAGCAACTCGACCGCTGTGCCACCTACTCCCTAGATGGTCTCTTCCAGGAATCGGGCGCCTGGTCAGCGCAGACACGATGGGCCAAAGGCCTGTTTCCGCGCTGTATCTCCAAACTAAAAAAACCACAATATACTTTGGGATATGTATCACTGTTTCCCATCAGTACTGGTTCAGCATCCTGGAATTCCTAATGAATGGCCTTGTGGGCACCACAATCATGAGGAGACCTTTCCAGTAGATCTAGCAATGGGTAGTAGTTCAGTTCAGTTTAACTTAGTTTACAATGAAAAGCTCTTTTGTTGTGTCAGCTAAAAGGTTACAATCAAGCAGTCTAGAGTGTACAGATACAGGATAAAGGGAATAACGTTTAGTGCAAGATAAAGTCCAATTAAATATAGTGCGAGTGTCTCCAATGAGGTAGATGGTAGCTCAGGACCGCTCTCCAGTTGGTGATAGGATGGTTCAGTTGCCTGATAGCAGCTGGGAAGAACCTGTCCTTGAATCTGGAGTTTTCATTCTTCTGCACATCTTGCCTAATGGGAGGGGAGAAGAGGGAGTGACTTGTCCTTGATTATGCTGCTGGCCTTGCCGAGTCAACGTGAGGTGCAAATGGAGGTGAAAGGGAGATTGATTTGCGTGATGGTCTGGGCTGCGTCCACAATTCTATTATAGTTTTAATGATATTCTGAGTACAAAAGAAAAACTACGCCGGTCTCCCCAAAAATTGGCGATGAAGGCAAATGATTCATCAAACCACAGCTGATAAATAGCAATGAGATGTATGAATTCATCTATTTTAGACGGATGGATATGTTTATGCACACACAAAAGATTGCAGATGCTGGAATCTTGAGGAAAAGACAAAGTGGGAGAATTCGATGGGTCAGGCAGCATCTGTGGAGGGAATAGACAAAGGATGTTTTGGCTCGAGATGCTTCTTCAGACTGATGGAATAGGGGTGGAGGAAGCTGGATAAGTGAGGTGGGGGTGGAGCAGATCACGGCAAGTGATAGGTGGATACTGGATGAGGTGCGTGATTGTCAGATGGGTGGAGATAGTGACAAAGGCTGCAGGTGAAATGGAGGCAAAAGAATGTCAGATAAGCAAAGGGAAGAAGTGAAGAAGCTTGAGGGAGGGCAATGGGGGGAGGGGACAGGGAGAATGGTGAAGAGGGGATAAATGGAAATATGGGATTTGAGTATGGGGGAAGAGAATATGGGGGGGGAAGGAGCAGGGAGACTGGGGTGGTAGATAAATGGGTGTGCACTGGGGTAACGGCTTAACAGGAGAAGAGAGGAAGGGGGGTTATTACATGAAGTTGGAGAATTCAATGTTCATGTCATTGAGTTGTAAGCTGCCCTGTTCGTCTAGTTTGCATGTGGCCTCAGTCCAGCAATGAAGGAAGCCAAAGACAGAAATGTCTGAACGGGAATGAGAAGAAGAGTTAAAATGGTTAGCAACCGGGAGATCAAGCAGGCCCTGGAGTACAGAGTGCAAGAGTTTGGCAAAATGGTTGCCTAGTCTACGCTTAGTCTCGCTGATGTAACGGCTACATTGGGAGCACCAAAGTTATGAAAGATTCATATATAAATAAAGTTTTTTTCTAATTCATCAATTATAGGAGCACAATTGGGCCATTCGGCCCATCGTAGTCCACCGCCATTCTGATCTATCTTTCCCTCTCTACCCCATACTCCTGCCTTCTCCCCATAACCCCTGACACCCTTATTAATCAAGAATCTATCAATCTCCAGAATATCCATTGACTTGGCCTCCACAGCCGTCTGTGGAAATGAATTCCACAGATTCACCCTCCTCTGCGAAATAAATTCTTTCCCATCTCCTTTCTAAAGGTACATCCTTTTATTCGGAGGCTATGGCCTCTTGTCCTAGACTCTTCCACTAATGGAAACATCCTCTCCGCATCCACTCTATCCAGACCTTTGGGGCTGCAAGGCGTCTGATCAACATCTCTTTTGAAGGCAATGGCCTCTAATGATGCTGCTTTGAACTGTTGTTTGGTGTTCATTATTTGCCTCTTGCTTGGGCAAGGTTACTCGATTCACCTCATCTCCCATTCCTCAGCCTTGCTGGCAGATATCCTCGGATCTTCACCGCCTTTACATCAGAGGCGCATAGAAAGAGGTGAGAAGTTACTTGCGATAGACACAAAAAGCTGGAGTAACTCAGCGGGACCGGTAGCAACTCTGGAGAGAAGGAATGGGTGACGTTTCGGGTCAAGACCCTTCTTCACCAGTTACTGTAAGAGGTTTCTGTCAATAACTGATAGTGGAGATTCTTTGTTGTTTTTCTGACCAAGATACAATGTTAGTTTTCCATCAATAAATGGTATTAAAATAACAAAATATGCACGTGGAATAAGAAATAGCACACAGAGGGGTCATTTGGAACGTCACCCTGGAAATCATTAAAGATCGGATTCTTCCGCTGCTTTCTGTGTGCCCAGGCCACTTGCGCATTCTTCAGAGAGATGAGGGCCATTGACAGAAACCCACCATACAGCTGTGGCATTGATGCCAATCACAAGGAAGTGACTTGGCTGATATTGCGTCCAACCAAGGATTGGATTTGTCATTAGATTTTCCAGATCCATTCCCACTAACAGAAGGCCCAGGAGTTCACCTCTTGCATTGCTGGGATAGACTCAAAATGTTGAACTCAGCATCTCTGGAGAGAAGGAATGGGTATCGTTTTGGGTCAAGTGTTCAAGTGTTCAAGTGAGTTTATTGTCATGTGTTCCTGATAGGACAATGAAATTCTTGCTTTGCTTTCGCACAACAGAACATAGAAAGCAGAACATAGAAGGGTCGAGACCCTTCTTCAGGCTGAGAGTCAGGGGAGAGGGGGACACATAGAGATATGGATGGGTAAGGTGTGAAACGAGAGATTAAAGGTGACGCAGGTCAAGGTATATGTAGAATGGATCATTGTTAGCTGAGAGGAAGGTGACAATGAGGCATACAAACAGTAAAATGTAATCAGGACTGAAACTATTCTGAGAACTAGGATGGGAGAGGGAAGGAGAGAGAGGGAAGGCTTCAATTGAGAGGTCAATATTTATACCGCTGGGTTGTAAGCTGCCCAAGCAAAATATGGGGTGCTGTTCCTCCCATTTGCGTTGGGCCTCACTGACTATGGAGAATGCCCCAGGACAGAAAGGTTAGTATGAAAATGGGAGGAAGAGTTAAAACGTTTACATACTGGGAGATCACGTAGGCCTAGGTGGACTGAGCGGAGGTGTTCAGCTGGGGTTCAGGTTGAGTTTTGGTTAGAGATACAGTATGGAAACAGGCCCTTCGGCCCAACGAGTGCACTCCGACCATCGAGCTCCCATACACTAGCGCTATATCCTACACACTAGGGGCAATTTACAGAAGCCAATTAGTCTACAAACCTACACGTCTTTGCACTGTGGGAGGAAACCGGAGCACCCGGAGAAAGCCACGCGGTCACGGGGAGAACGTATAAACTCCGCACAAACAGCAGCCGTAGTCAGGATCAAACCCAGGTCTCTAGTGCTGCGAGGCAGCAACTCTACCGTGCCGCCCCCAGATTCAGGTACGGCATCAGATTCATCTCATCATTGTCTATCAATGATGGATGATGTTGGTTTTCTAACCACATACAACAAAGTTTCAGATTAATAATGTACTCCGTCAATGAGTAGGCATCTCTCATGTATAAACGTACCACAAAAATGACAGGAATTATGTTGTACTGCACATTTCCAAGAATCAGTGATTCCAAAATAACCTTCCAGTATTGACTCTAATTGTTGGTTTAAATAGGTAACTTTCAGTTGTACTTCGTTGAATCAGTTGGCAACAAAAAGCAAATTTCAATTGTCTGCGAAATGTTTAATAGTTAAGTCATTCACTTGTGGGATTTCTGTTGTGCAGCATTGGAGAATACACAGAGATACCACCGGTTGCTGAGGTAACTTGCAGGGTGGAGACCTAGAGACCAGAAATGCTGAGCAAATTGGTAAGATCTGAAATGCTTCTTCCTTCACATAATGTCACATCAAATGTTTAATTGAATCTGCAAAATCCCTCCTGGAAATGGACACAAACCGTTCCCAGTCTGACTCAGCCACTGATCACAGCTTGATGAAGCCTGGGATTTTAGTCAGCCCCGAATGTGTGGCAATTCAATGAACTTTTTGATTTTTTTTTTCTTTTTGATTTTCTTACCTGTTTTTGTTGTTTCTCGTTTTAGATTACAGTTTGTCTAGATAGCTTTGTGACCAAGTGCAATGTACTTGCTGAAGATAATTAGACGGGTAGGATGTTAATCTGTGAGCAAGCATGGTAATTCTTAGTTTGGTTGTTTAGTTTAGTTTACAGATACAGCGCAGAAACAGGCTCTTTGGCCCACCGAGTCCGGGCCGACCAGCGATCCCTGCACACTAACACTATCCTACACACACTAGGGACAATTCCCAATTATACCAAGCAAATTAACCTACAAACCTGTGCGTCTTTGGAGTGTGGGACGAAACCGGTGACCCCGGAGAAATCCCACGCAGGTCACGGGGAGAACGTACAAACTCCGTACTGTCAAGCACCTGCAGTCAGGATCGAACCTGCGTCTCTGGCGCTGTAGGGCAGCAACTCTACCACTGCATCACCGTGCTGCCCAAATTCTGCGAAGGCAGAGCCAGTGAGTGGGCAGAAAAGGAGCAGAGGGAACATAATCTGGGAAAATGAGTTCAGGTGTTGTTGTCTGGAATTCTGAAAATGTGAAGGAAGATGAGTTTGCAATGTGTTTATCCCTAGAGCTTATAGACTGGGGAAGCATGAGAGGAAAAATGGTCAACAGAGGGAACCGAAGGATGTTAGTGAGGCAATAAGTAGACGTGCCATGCAGTTTAGGTTCTACAGTATAGTTTAGTTAAAATAAACTTTGGGGGATGTAAACAGCTAAAGGATAATAAAACTGCTCAGGAAATGGGTCCTTCGTCCATTTGTTAGATCAATTTATTTTATTGTCACGTGTATACAGTGAAAAGCTTTTGTTGCGTGCTATCCAGTCAGCAGAAAGACAATACATGATTACAATCATGCCATTTACAGTGTACAGATACATGATAAGGGATATATGGGAGAGAGATTTTCAAAATAACAGGATAGATAAGGTTAACGATAACTCTGGAGGAAGATAAAGGTTACAATTTCTCTCATTGATCAATGATGACATTTAAAAAATGTAGAATTCACAAGTAGCCAACCGCGGGACTTACCATCACCCGGCGGGGTCCCAACATCGGAAGCCTGGATCGCCTCAACGCAGAGGGAGAACAAGGAGGGAAGAGACAAGGACTTTAAGACTTTTGCCTTCCATCACAGTGAGGAGGTACCTGGTAGACTCGCTGTGGTGGATGTTAAACTGTGTTAAGTAATAATAATAATAATAGATTTTATTTTAAGGGCGCCTAATACCGAGGTCTCTAGGACACCTTACAATTTAAGAAACATATAAACATATAATCAGTAAAATAAGTCATAAAGACAACACCAATACATAAATTAAAAACAGAAATTTGATCCAAAAAAGACAACAACAAAATTCAGAAAACACAACATGAATTGTTTGGTTATTTTATTCTATGTTATGACTGCAAGGTATACAATTTCGTTCAGACTGAAATGTCTGAATGACAATAAAGGATACTTTACTTTACTTTTTACCATTGTGTTGTGACAATATAAAAATATTGTAGGTACTGTGAATCTTTGAAACACTTTGGGTACTCTCAGAGGGTTTTTCCTGTGTGCATTGTTAAGGCCTTCAATAAACCGACTTGTTCAAGAGACTTACCACGGATCTACGAGATGTTTTATTTTGTGTCCGTGCCTATCAGAGGTGGGCCCTGAGTAAATCCAGATTCCGGTTATAGGTATAACACAAAATTCCCTCCTGCAGATACATTCAAATGTTGGTGGTCAGATGGATTTGAATAACTGTGCATGTAAAACATATAAATCAACAACTTGGTACAACAAGCAATTTGAAAGACAAATTATTTGTTGAAAGTGATTTGAGGTACATGTCTTATTGTGACAGCACATTGTAGGAAGCATACAGCACAAAAACAGGATTGTTGGCATATCTTCGCTGAACATGATGACAAGATAAACTCGTCTCATTTTCCTGCTCATGATCCATATCTCTCCATTCCCCACAGATCCATTTGCCTCTTAAATGCAATCTCTATCATATCTGCCTTCACCACCACCCCTGGCAACGTGTTCCAGGCACCCACCAGCCTCTAAAAAAACTTGCCCCGCACAGTCTCCTTTAAACTTTTCTCCTCTCATCTTAAACCTGTGTCTTTGACATCTCCATGGGACAAAGTTCTGCCTGTCTATTCCATCCGTACCTCTCATAATTCTATATATTTTTATCTGGTCTTCCCCCTAACCACTGGCTTTTCAGAGAAAACAATCCAATTTCGTCCAATTTCTCTTTGTACCTAGTACCCCCTAATCCAGTATTTTGGTAAACCTTCTGCACCCTCTACAAAGCCCCCACATCCTCTCTGTAAAGCGGTGACCAGAACTGCACGCAATACTCCCAATGTGACATAAGCAAAGTGTTATAGAGCAGCATCATGACTTCCCGACTCTTATATCCAATGCTCCATTCTTCATTCCCAGGCTAGGATTGGACAGGCTAGATGCAGGATAAATGTTCCCGATGTTGGGGGAGTCCAGAACCAGGGGTCACAGTTTAAGAATAAGGAGTAGGCCATTTAGGATTGAGATGAGGAAAAACTTCTTCACCCAGAGAGGTGTGAATTTGTGGAAGTCTCTGCCACAGAAGGCAGTGGAGGCCAATTCACTGGATGTTTTCAAGAGAGAGTTAGATTTAGCTCTCAGGGCTAAAGGAATCAAGGGATATGGTTGAACAAGCAGGAACAAGGTACTGATTTTAGATGATCAGCCATGAACATATTGAATGGCGGTGCTGGCTCAAAGGGCCGAATGGCCTACTCCTGCACCTATTTTTCTATGTTTCTATGTTCTAACCCTTTCTTCCCCTTTTATAACAGAATGAATATGTTTTTTTAGTAGGTTGTGATATTATTCGTAAGGCTGTGAAAACCTTACCCTTGTATGTCTCCCTTTCTTATTGTGGAAAATAAAGAGAAACAAGGAACTGCAGATGCGCATTTACAAAAAAAAAGACACCAAGTGC
This sequence comes from Malacoraja senta, assembly GCA_038087875.1. Lineage (NCBI taxonomy): Eukaryota > Metazoa > Chordata > Chondrichthyes > Rajiformes > Rajidae > Malacoraja > Malacoraja senta. The sequence goes on along the minus strand of CM075980.1, from coordinate 7,591,691 downwards.
TGGAGTAACTCAGCGGGTCAAGCAGAATTTCTGGAAAACATGGATAGGTGATGGTTTGGGTTGGGACCCTTCTTCAGTCATACACCTTCTGAAGAAGGGTTCCGACCTGATACATCACCTATCCCTGTTCTCCAGAGATTCTGCTTGGCCCGCTGAGTTACTCCAGCACTTTGTGTCTTGTGTAAATAGTCCTTTTAATTTTCTTTTTTTCCCTCTGTAGCTGCAGATCAGGGGTCTCTTGCTGACCATCGTTGCTGCCTGTATTGGTGGCACCTTCCAGTATGGCTTTAACCTGACAATCATCAACGCACCAACAATTGTGAGTCCACACCTATTCTCAACTGGGAAAAGTTGATTGCCTCCAAAGTGGTCAAACCAAAATGGAAACTAAAACAAAACATTTTTTTTTTTTAAATCAGTTTATCCAAAGGTTCATCAACGAGACCTGGATTGAGCGCTTCGACATCCATCTGGAGAACTCGGTCATCACTCTCTTCTGGACCATTATCGTGACCATGTACTTTGTCGGAGGATTGGTTGGGGCTCTTATTGCTGGACCCATGGCCATAATATTTGGAAGGTATGGGAAGAATGAGAAGTGTAGATGCAGAAGAACGGGAAGTATAGATCAGCCATGATTGAATGGTGGAGTCAACTGGGCGGCATGGTGGCCTAGCGGTAGAGTGCTGCCTTACAGCAACAGACCCGGGTTCGATCCCGACTACGGGTGCTAGACTGTACGGTTTGTACATTCTCCCCGTGACCTGTGTAGGTTTTCTCCGAGGTCTTCGGTTTCCTCCCACACTCCAAAGACGTACAGGTTTGTGGGTTAATTGGCTTGGTATAAATGTAAATTGTCCCTAGTGGTTGTAGGATAGTGTTAGTGTGCGGGGATCGCTGGAAAGAGTGGACTCGGTGGGCCCAAGGGTCTGTTTCTGCGCTGTATCTCCAAACTAAACTTGATGGGCCGAATGGCCTAATTCTGCTCCTATAACTTATGAATGTGGAGGTTGAATTCTGATAGCCAGATGTGTCAGTTTTCATTTGTCATTATCGGAAATTAAGAGTTATTGAGGTTACTTGTGATTTTGCCGATAAGATATTTGTCAACATTTCATTTTCGAGATTGAGCACAAAAGCAAGTTTCATTTATGATGAATTCCTGTTCTTATTGAGACTCTTTATGCTTGAAATGAGCGTTGTATGTCCAATGTTGGGAGAGGTGCAAGGATGACATAAGATTTATTGTCTCCTTGTTGGTTATACTATTCAGTACACTGACTCTTCTACAAAGCCATTGGAACACAGGTTTGAGTTTTAGATCTGTTTAAATCAGATTAGATCTCATGATTACAATAACATAAAGGTGTGACCATCATGTTAAACTCTCTATTATTATTTTTTCTCCACACAGGAGGAATTCGTTGCTACTCAGCAATGCTTTTGTGCTCATTGGTGCTTTGTTCATGGGCCTGAGCAAAACAGCCAAATCTTTTGAGATGATCGTAATTGGAAGATTTTTTTCTGGAATAAACTCAGGTATCAATTTTCTTTCAAAGCTGGAAGCGGAAATTAGCCTTAGAAAGTGACACAGTAGATCATGTGATAGGAGTACAATTAAGCCATTCGGCCCATCAAGTTTATGCCGTTCATCATGGCTGATCTATCTCTCCCTCCTAACCCCATTCTCCTGCCTTTCCCCATTACCTCTGACACCTGTACTAATCACGAATCTATCCATCTCTGCCTTAAATATATCCATTGACGGTCTCCACAGCCTTCTGTGGCAAAGAATTCCACAGATTCAGTAGCAGGGATACACAGCAGACACTGAAAAATGTTTGAGAAAGGAAGAATCTGCCTCACCTCAGGGAAGGGGCAAAATGGAACAGACAGTGTGGGTGCCGCTTGCAAAGAGGTGATGTGAAGACAATGGACTGAGTGGACTCCTTCGAAGGTGATATGAAGAATGATTCCATATAACTGAAAATGAAGAAACAGTATTAATGGTTCGCCAAACATGAACAAGAATTTGCAATTTGCATATAACCAAATGAGTGAAATGTGATGAATATTCAGTAGGAGTATGAACAAAGGCTAACTTCATTCTCTTTTGCTCCTGAGGTGTGGGATTCAACATCAACCCCATGTATCTCAGTGAAAGTGCGCCAAGTAAGATACGCGGCATGGTGGCCCTGTCGTTTGCTCCATTTACCGCAGCAGGATTAGTGGTGGGACAGACACTAGGACTGAGGTAGGTCCCAGGTTTTTACGTTACCTCTACTCCTGTGTGTCAGGGTAGATGTTTCTGACTGGAATTATGTTGGTTGTCATTTTGACAGAAAAATGTTGGAGAATAAACGTTCTATATATTACACTGAGATTAAACTTGTTGCAGATATTAAAATTGACGTGTCCTCCTCATCTCACCCACCACTTCCAATACTGCCACCTTAATAACAAAGCAGCAAATGCTAGCATGTTGTTCCTCACTCCAATACCATCCCAAACTCCACCAGTCCCATCACTATAGGTTCACAATCCCAGGATCCCATCTCCTTAGCCTTGAGCTTCTGCCCTACATTGATGCTGCCTGACGTGTTGGGTTTCTCCAGCACTTTGCGTTTTGCACAGAACTCCAAATGTGGCTTGATAAATGTCTTGTACAGCTGCAACTTGACGTCCCAACTCTGTAGTTACAGTAACACCCTTATCAAGGAATGTGTAAGAAGAAACTGCAGGTGCTGGTTTATACCAAGGATAGACACAAACATATAGACATATCTTTTCTCCAGAGTTGCTGCCTGACCCGCTAAGTTACTCCAGCATTTTGTGTCCATCCCTTATCAATGAAGGCAGGTGAGCCAAATGCCTTTGTCATCACCATGTCTACCTGCACCCTGCTACCTAAGGTGCTGGTAGCTATGTACCTGAATGATCCCAGGAATGAGTAGGTTAACCTTTGATAAGCATTTAGAAACATAGAAAATAGGTGCAGGAGTAGGCCATTCGGCCCTTCGAGCCTGCATCATGGCTGATCATCCAACTCAGTATCCTGTACCTGCCTTCTCTCCATACCCCCTGATACCTTTATCCACAAGGGCCACATCTAATTCCCTCTTAAATATAGCTTGTTGGCATTGGGCCTGTACTCGCTGGAGTTCAGAAGAATGAGGGGAGAACTAATTGAAACATACAGAATAGTGAAAGGCTTGGATAGAGTGGATGTGGAGACGATGTTTTCACTAGTGGGAGAGTCTAGGACTAGAGGTCATAACCTCAGAATTAAAGGATGTTCTTTTAGAAAGGAGAGGAGATGAAATTTATTTAGTCAGAGGATGGTGAATCTGTGGAATTATTTGCCACAGAAGGCTGTGGAGGCCAAGGCAGTGGATATTTTTAAGGCAGAAATAGATAGATTCTTGATTAGTATGGGCTTCAGAGGTTACAGGGAGAAGGCAGGAGAATGGGGTTAGGAGGGAGAGATTGATCAGCCATGATTGAATGGCTGAGTAGACTTGATGGGCCGAATGGCCTAATTCTACTCCTATTCCTTATGACCCGCACCCTAGCCAAACCTGCATCCCTCACTCGACTAATGATCCGCATCCTGGGTGATGCTGGCAGTGACCGCAATGCAACACTGTTCTGTCTCAGAAGCCGCACACTGCCAGTTCTTTATAGGGGTTGTGACTGTTCATGGATTGTGTTTGTGGTGCAGGTGCAAGATAGTGAAACCATTTTGTAATATTAACTGCAGGGAGGTTTTGGGCAACGATGAATTGTGGCCTCTACTGCTGGCAACCTGTGCAGTTCCAGCCGTGATCCAACTCGCCTTGCTCCCCTGGTGCCCAGAGAGCCCCAGGTATCTGCTGATCGACAGGAAGGACAAGGACTCCTGCATAAAAGGTACGTGGAGCCCAGAGGATCGAAAATACTACTGTTCCATCAAGGCGTTTATTTTGTTGAACTAGATCCTTCAAAGAAATCAAATAACTGGAACTTCTGAGGAAGGCGAATGGACAACCTGCTCGGTAATAGATCACAGTAAGGTTTAACGGCTATTTGGTAACCAATATCATCACCCTTTCCGTTTGCACAGCTTTGACGAGGTTGCGTGGCAATGACGACATCACTGCAGAATTGGATGAGATTCTGGAAGAGCAACGCGTCCTTGAAGGTCAACGGGCAAAGAGAGTGTGGGAACTCTTCCTAGACCGTGGTGTCCGGTGGCAGTTGATCATCACCTTTGTGCTGGGCAGCGCCGTACAGTTATGTGGGAACGACGCTGTAAGTGGGATCCCGATCCACAGGAAGCTTGGCTCTTAGTATCTGGACACATCAGTTAGTTCCGCTGCCTTACAGATTTACTTTGGGCTTTAGACTTTAGAGATGCAGCGTGGAAACAGGTGCTTCGGCCCACCGGGTCCGTGCTGACCAGCGATCACCCCGTACACTAGCACTATCCTACACACTAGGGACAATTTACAATTTACAGAACTTTTGGTTGTATATGGCTGTACTACATCCAAATACAGTCATGTATTGTCTTACCGCTGGCCGGATAGCACGCAACAAAAAAGCTTTTCACTGTAGCTCAGTACATGTGACAATAAACTAAACTAAACCACAGGGAACATGTGTCCTGTATACTTGCCTGCAGACATTAATCTAGGCTGCTGGATTATCAAACCAGGAATTGAACCACTATATCGAGCACTTCTAAGTCCAATCACATTTATTACTCTGCTTCCTTTTCCAAAGAAACAAGCATGTTAAATCTAAATAATTCTCCATTCAAGAGGGCTACAGAGACCAGGTTACTGAGTATTTTCAAGACACTGGATTTGTGTTATAAAGAGATAAAAGACCAGCCATACTCATCTGGACTTTGGGACTTTTTGCCTTCCATCAGTGAGGAGGTGCCTGGTGGACTCACTGTGGTGGATGTTAAACTGTGTTGAGTGTGTGTTTTTGTTATTTATTCTATGTTATGACTGCAGGCTAAACCATTTTGTTGCACTGAAAAGTGCAATGACAATAAATTGAATCAAAATCAAAATCAAATCAAATCTGGAATGTTGAGCAGACACAGGGGGCTGAATGGGCTGCTGCTGATTTTATTTCTTCTGCCACTTCATGTTGCTCTCACCAAACCCTTTACACCATTGCTGAAGCCATCTCTTCAAACAAAATAAAGCACGGCTGCGTACATTAGCATTGCCTCAGCACTCACCGTATCTCACTGTTAGTGGCACCATAGAGCATCCACTCGTTTATATCAATAACCAGTACTTTGCAGAAGATAACATGTGCTGTAAATTCTTGATATCAAATATTGGAATAACTGACTCCAGTTGAACTCCGCATTGTGTATGTATTGTAGTCGCAGAGTCACACAGCATGGAAGCAAGCCCTTCGTCCCAACTTGCCCACACCAACCAACATGTCCCATCTACACTTGTCCCACCTGCCTGCGTTTGGCCCATATCCCTCCATACCTGTTCTATTCTTAAACGTTGCAATAGTCCCTGCCTCAACTACCCCCTCAGGCAGCTCATTCCATACACCCGCCACCCTTTGTGTGAAAAACATATATGCTGTTTTATATATATATATATATATATATATATATATATATATATATATGGAGGAAGGAACTGCAGATGCTGGTTTAAACCAAAGATAGATACAATAAGCTGGAGTAATTCAGCGGGTCAGGCAGCATTTCTGGAGAAAAGGAATTGGTGACGTTTCAGGTCGAGACCTGAATAGAGATCTGAAGAAGAATCTCGACCCGAATTCCTTCTCTCTAGCTGCCTGATCCACTGAGTTACTCCAGATTTTTGAGCGTATCTTCAGTTATATATATATATATATATATATAGTTACATGTATACATTGTGTGGCTGGTGTGTACTTTGCTGGAGTCAGGCTTTAAATCCTCTCTCCCCAACAGATATATTACTACGCTGTATATGTGTTTCGTACAGCAGGAATTCCCAGCGATAAGATCCAGTATGTCACTATTGGAACTGGATGCTGTGAGTTTACCACATCACTGCTAAGTGTACGTACTGTTTTGATTTTCACTTGTTTCACTGTAAATCTGTTTTTTCAAGTTAGTCAAGCATATTTTAATGTCATATGCACAGAAACGGAACAATGCAATTCTTGCTTGCACCAGCACAGCAGGTCTGTAAACACAGTACTCAATAGAAAATATGATAAAGAAACATTAAAACATTCAATAAATAAAGAACCCAATATAGTACAAAACAAAACAAAGCCCTAAGTCCATAGCCCTAAGGGTGGTGAATGTGTGGAATTCAATGCCACAGAAGGCTGAGGAGGCCAGGTCATTGGGTATTTTTTAAGCGGAGAGTGACAGAGATTCATGATTAGTACGGGTGTCGGGGGTTATGGGGAGAAGGCAGTAGGACAGGATTGAGAGGAAAAAATAATTCAGCTGTGATTGAATGGTGGCGTAGAATTGAGGGGCCAAATGGCCATCTTCTGGTCCTATGACTTATGAACCTCTTTGCGACAAAGTTTGATTTCTTATCTTCCCTTGGTTCAATCTGAAACATTACCTCTGCTACTCTCTCCCCACAGACCTGCTGAGTATTTCCAGCATTTTCTACTTTTATTTTAGATTTTTGCGCATCGGCATACCTATTAATTTCAGAAGAACTTCTCCATTCTTGCACAAAATAGCTCTGGTTAATGAAGCCCCAAATCTCATATGCTTTGCTACCTACACTCCCAATATGTCCTTACATTTTCAAAGATCTGTACACATGAATGCCCAAGTCAGAACAGTGCGGTTCAGTTTATATTGCTTCTTTCTGTTTCTCCTGCCAAGTGGTTTTCCACTAGATTTGCAGTAGGCCATGCAGGTATGTTTTTTGCTTCCAGGACAATATGGTATAATGGGAGGAGCATAAGTGGGATGTTCTAACAATGATTTTTCTCCATTAGATCCTGATTATAGACCGGGCTGGGCGCAGACCCCTGCTTATGGGAGGTTACGGTATGATGTCTGCCTTTGCAATAATGTTCACCATCTCCTTGAGTCTCCAGGTGAGTCACAGCCTCCTCCTCACCTGTAAAAGGGACAAGCCAGGTTGGATCGAATCTATTTCGAGGTTATTTTATTTAGTTTAGAGGTACAGCATGGAAACAGGTCCTTCGGCCCACCGAGTCCGCTCCGACCAATGATCCCTGCACACTAGCACTATCCTGCACACTAGGAACAATTTACATTTATACCAAGCCAATTAGCCTACAAACCTGCACGTCTTTGGAGTGTGGGAGGAAACCGGAGCACCCGAAGAAACCCCACGCGGTCACGGGGAGAACATACAAACTTCGTACAGACAGCACCCGTAGTCAGGATCAAACCCGGGTCTCTGGCGCTGTAAGGCAGCAACTCTACCGCTGCAGCACCATGCCACCCTAATGCTTCCACTTCCTAGAGCACATTTATCTGGTGTGTTAATGCACGAAGAGCTCATTTTAAAACTCTCGACTCACGGAATCTCTGCATCCATATCTCGCTCTAAGACAGGTAAGTAAAGACCCTGTCAAAGGACCTTACTTCCCTATGAGGTGGCAGAATGATAGTTTAGTCCACCTTGGCCTACGTGATCTCCCGGTTGCCAAACACTTTAACTCCTCCTCCCATTCCCACACTGACCTTTCTGTCCTGGGCCTCCTCCATTGTCAGAGTGAGGCCAAACGCAAATTGGAGAAACAGTACCTCATATTTCACTTGGGCAGCTTACACCCCTGTGGTATAAACATTGATTTCTCTAACTTCAATTGACTCTTGCATCCCCTCTCTCTCCGTCCCTCCCCCACCTTTGTCGTTGTACTAGTTTCACTGTCATCCTGTTGAGTTTCACTGTCTGTATAACTCGTTATCACCTACCCCACAGCCTACAACGGGCCATTGTGGGCTCCAACTTTCCTTGATCATTGTTGCTATTTGCATATCTTTCATTTATTTGTTCTATGTCTCTCTATATTACCATCCATATCTCTCGTTTCCCTTTCCCCTGACTCAGTCTGAAGAAGGGTCTCAACCTGAAACGTCACCTATTCCTTTTCACCAGAGATGTTGCCTGACCCGCTGAATAAGTCCAGCTTTTTGTATCTACCTTCAATAGTTTAGTTTAGTTTAGTGTAGAGATACAGCGCGTGGAAATGGGTCCTTCGGCGCACCAAGTCCATGCCGACCAGCGATCCCCGCACACTAACACGATCCTACACACTAGGGACAATTTTTACAATTTTACCAAGCAAATTAAACTACAAACCTGTACGTCTGTGGTGTGGGCGGAAACTAGAGCTCCCGGAGAAAACCCACGCAGGTCACAGGGAAATCAATCCTTTAGACAGAGGGTGATGAATCTGTGGAATTAATTGCCACAGATGGCTGTGGAGTCCAAGTCAATAGATATTTTTAAGGCAGAGACTGACAGTATTGGTTGTCTGGGATTCTGGGGAAAAGGCAGGATGAAAGGAGATGATAGACCAGCCATGGTGGAGCAGACTTGATGGACCGAATGGTCAAATTCGATCCTGACTATGGGTGCTGTCTGTACGGAGTTTGTACATTCTCCCGCGACCTGCGTGGGTTTTCTCTGGGTGCTCTGGTTTCTTCCCCCAATCCAAAGATGTACAAGTTTGTAGGCTAATTAGCTTTGGTAAAAATTGTAAATTGTCCCTAGTGTGTGTAGGATAGTGTTAGTGTGCGGGGATCGCTGGTCGGTGTGGACTCGGCGGACTGAAGGGGCAGTTTCTGCACTAAACTAAACACAACTAAATGAAACTAATCATAGACATTTTTAACCCACCCAAAGAACAACGAGATCTATGGCCAGACTTGTTCTCATGTTCAGTGTGAGGTGCTGGATTGAGCCATTTGATAAATGTAAGAAAAATGCTTCAAGGGAAAATGAAAATGTGGCATTCTTATATCTCAGGTAGCCAACTTGCAGTCAAGTTAAAATCCTGCATCCATGGATGTTCAGAATTTTGGACTGAGAGTGATAATGGAGCATTTCCTTAACACCAAAGATAGACACAAAATGCTGGATTAACACATTAACTCAGCGGGTTAGGCAGCATATCTGGAGAACAGGAATAGGTAAAGTTTCGGGTCAAGACCCTTCAACTGAAGACTGTCTTGACCCGAAACGTCACCTAATCCTTTTCTCCAGAAATACTGCCTGACCCGCTGAGTTACTCCAGCATTTTGTGTCTATATTCCGTGGAAACCAGCATCTGCAGTTCCTCCCTGCATATTTTCTTAATACTGCGAGTTTAGGGAATCGGGCATTATCAGGAGTTAATTTGCCAGAGGAAGTTGAGATAGATACAAGATCAGTATTTAACAGATATTTGGACAGGTACATGGATAGGAAAGTCATACAGGTCAAATGTTGGCAAATGGAACTAGCTTAGTTGGGGCACCTTGGTCGGCATGGACGAATTGGGCCAAAGGGTCTGTTTCCATGCTGTGTGTCTCCATGGCTGTGTTGCCAGGTGATGGTCTGGTTTGCTTTCCTGACATGAAATGGTGGCTGAAGCACAACTTTCCAAATTGGAGATGGGTACCAATTTGGCTTTACTTAAACTGCCAGTATGTTGTAATCCTGAAAAGGTAAGAAAAACATTTGTGCCGTGCACATCTAATTGGTTCTCCCGTTTCTACTGACCTAGGACAAGATCAGCTGGATGCCATTCCTCAGTATGGCTTGTGTCTTTGCATCCATCTTAAGCTTTGGAATTGGCCCAGGTGAGCTGTCTGTCAATAAATATATTTTCATTGCATGAAAAGAGACAGTTCATCATTACAATAAATCAGAAAAAAAAAAAAAAATACTCCAAGTACTCACTGGATCTCCAAGATGGCGCCCAACCGCAGGCGACTCTTTGTGTGCTCGCCACATAAGTGGATCTGCAATCACGCGTACAATCGCCCCGCTCTCTTAAATCTCTTTTCCAACAGCGACATTTCCCTTTCTCGTGTATCTGTACTCTGTGGACGGTTCGATTGCAATCATGTATTGTCTTTTCGCTGATTGATTAGTACGCAACAAAAGCTGTTCCCTGTACCTCGGTACATGTGATAATAAACTCAACTCAAATGGGTCAGGCAGCATCTGTGGAGAGAAGGAGACAAAGGAAAATAATTAATGTTACACATTGATAACTTTGAATTTAACAGGAAAAGTTTAGAGATATTAAAAGTTTTAAACATGTGTATACACAGGTAAAGAAAGGAATGAAAAAATAAAAAAGGTCTACGATAGTGAGGGAGGCGAGAAGATTTAAATGTCTAAAATGGGGAAAGAATGAAAAATGGTTCCTGACGTTTGTAAATGGGAATAGCCAAATCACAAACTAAACCTTGAATTCTGTTTGCTGCAGAGTTGAAAAGTTGAGAGAAAAGATATGGTCCTTTGGGCTGAGGATGAGCTTTATTAAAACAATGTAGGGAGACAAAGTAAACAGAAGTTAATCACATACATTGATTGCTATTTGTGTTTTGCTTACCTCCTAATGTTTCCCAAGTTCCAACAGGGCCCAGGGTCATCCTGTATCTACCAAGAATCCAGCCAATGTAATTTCTGAACTATAATGCTCCATTTGATAGTCACATACACAATGGTTCAATGGTTTCTTTATTATCACATGTACCAAGGTACAGTGAAATACTTATTTTGGCATACAGCTCAGGAAGACTATCACCATGTATAAACACAATCCCCCCGTTTCTACAGAATGTACAGAACAGCCCACTGAGGCTGTACAGAACAGCCCACTATGCAAGAGTCGCCATTTGGGTGCCATTTTACAGTCCCAGCCGCAGCCGGCCATAAAAGCCCATTGTAATTACCACCTCCATTCTGGTCGTCCTGTGAACCGTTGTCCCTTTCCTTGCACGACCCTCTTCAGCCCTTGTTCCCGGGGGGGGGGGGGCGCATCCTGCAGCCAACCCTGAGAGCGCGGAAGGTAAGACCCCCTGGTTCTTCTTACCAGGCCTTTTGTCCAGCGTCCGCTGCCGTCTTCCTCCACCCTCCTCTCCGCAGCTTCCCTCTCCGGGAGGGTTCCCGGTTCCGTGGTGGGCGGGCCAGGCCTGCTGTTGGGATATGGCCAGGGCTCGCTGGGGGTCCTTGCCGCATGCAGCTTGCTGGGAATGTGTATTCAATGATACATACGGTTCAGGAGTAGGATTAGGCCATTCGGCCCATCAAGTCTGCTCCGCCATTCAATCATGGCTGATCTATCTCTCCCTTCTAACCCAATTCTCTTGCCTTCTCCCCATAACCTCTGACACCTGTACTAATCAAGAATCTATCAATCTCTGCCTTAAAAATATCCACTGACTTGGCCTTCTGTGACAAAGAATTCCATAGATTCACTACCCTCTGACTAAAGAAATGTCACCTCATCTCCTTTCTAAAAGATACTTCATTGTCACATGTATCTAGGTACGGTGAAATGCTTTGTTTTGCATACAACCCAGTAGGCCTCACCTAGGCAGTACACAAGAGTCGCTGCGTTTCTGACGCCAACAAAGTTTAAAAAGTTCACCGGACATTCCTATTCTTCTGCCTGCTGCCGCACGTGACAGCAGGCGCCCCCCCCCCCCCCCCCACGCTGTCCCCATTTGCTCTTGATGGCTTTGTGCCGGGTCCCCCTTTGTTCTCGGTGCCCCCCCCCTTCATTCTTGGCATCCGATGCCAGGCCCCCCTATTATTCTTGATGGTCCACTTCGCTCTCGGGTCCCTCCGTGCTCTCGGTGGTGCCGGTCCCGTCGACACCGGTGGCTCGCGGCTGAGTTCGGCGACAGGGTGGGCGATCCTCGATCCGCGGGCCCCCAGCAGTTATAATCAACATAGTTTGCAAGCACTGTATTATTCTTCCCAGCTGACTGTTCATGAAGAATGTTCCATTATATTTCAACATCGCGTATACCAGTTGAATTCAATTTGTAAACTCATTTTCTCTTCTACGTTTTTAGCTGGAGTCACTGCAATAATACCGAGCGAGATTTTTGACCAGACTGCTCGACCTGCAGCCTACATGATCAATGGCTCCCTGTTCTGGATAAACCTCATTTTGATAGGGCTGACTTTTCCATTCATTGTTGTAAGTGTTCCAAATTCAAGCAAGATTTAACTGAATTTTATGATAGACTTTATATGTCGCAAGATACTCTAGGATGTAGCATACATTTTTTGAAAAGCCTTTTATATTTATTCACTAGTCTGTATTTTCCTTCCCCCCCACCCACCTTCTCCATAGTCTACACCTCTTCTCGGTCATATGTTCATACGTTCTAGAAGCAGAATTAGGCCATTCGGTCCATCAAGTCTACTCCGCCATTCAGTCATGGCTGGTCTATCTTTCCCTCTCAAACCCAATCTCCTGCATTCTCCCCATAACCCCTGATACCCGTACTAATCAATGGTCACATCTACAAGCCACTTCCTTCAATCATGCTCTAAGAGGCTTTAATGAAATTATACATTTTGATGATTTCCCAAGTCTCCAAGATTGATTTTTGTTCAGTTGAGATCTGTACATTACATTTGTGCTCACTCACATCTTGGAACCTCAAAGATTCACACCATCACCATTTCATTGTGACCAAATGGAACAAACAAAATCAATAGAGAGCTTCTTAGAAGGGTCTCGACCCGAAACATCACCTATTCCTTTTATCCAGAGATGCTGCCTGTCCCGCTGAGTTACTCCAGCTTTATATATGTCTTTCTTCAATATAGGGTAGAGTTGTGTCCTAGCATTGGAACAAATCATTAATGCTGGTCCCACTTTTCTTCATCACCTACAATAATGATTTGAATGAAAATGTAGTCGGCTGGGTTGGTATGTTTATGGATGATGCCAAAATTAGTGGTTTATTGTACAGTTTAAAGATACACCATGGAAACTGGTCCTTCGAGCCATCGGGTCCACGCCGACCACTGATCGATCACCCATTCACGCCATTCTGTGTTATCCCACTTTCGCAGCTGCACCCTACCCATGGAGGGCAATTTACAGTAGCCAATTAACCTACAACCCTGCACTTCTTTGGGATGTGGGAGGCATACGGAGCACCCGTAAGAAACTCACGCGGTCACAGGGAGAACGTGCAAGTCAAGTCAAGTTTATTTGTCACATACACATACGAGATGTGCTGTGAAATGAAAAGTGGCAATGCTCGCGGACTTTGTGCAAAAACACCCCAAACAAACAAACAAACTACAAACAGAATGGAAGAATAGAATCACATATTCTTTTACATATTAAATATTGTGGGCGGAAGGAAAGAGGGGAAAAAAAACTCCTGAGGTCAGGACCAAACCCGGGTCTCTGGTGCTGGGAGGCAGGATCTTGATCGGTTCGACAGGTGGGCGGAGGAAGGATTGATGGAATTTAATACAGAGACATGTGAGGTGGTGCATTTTGCGAAGACTAACATAAGCAGGAGCTACACAGTGAATGGCAGGGCTCTGGGGGAGTGTTGTAGAGCAGAGGGATCTAGGTGTGCAGGTACATAGATCGGTGAAAGTGGCACCACAGGTAGTTAGGGTGGTCAAAAAAGACCTTTGGAATATTGGTCGTCATCAGTCAGAATTTTAATTATAGAAGTTGGGCGGTCAAGTTTAGAGTATGGTGTTCAGTTTTAGTCACCACGTTATAGGAAAGATGTTCTCAAGTTGGAAAAAGTGAAGAGAGGATTTCCGAGGATGTTGCCAGGACTCGAGGACCTAAGCTATAGGGAGACGTTGAGCAGGCTAGGACTTTATTCCTTGGAGCACCGGAAGATGAGGGGTGATTTTATAGAAGTGTGCAAGTCCATGAGAGGAATATCAGGTAGACACATAGAGTCTCTTTCCCAGAGTAGCAGAATCAAGAACCAGAGGATATAGGTTTAAGGCGACAGGGCAAAGATTTAATTGGAACCAGAGGGTAACTTTTTTACACATTGAGTGGTGGGTGTATGGCACAAGCTACCAGAGGAGGCAGGTACTATCACAACAGTTAGGAAACATTTAGACAAGTACATGGATGGGATAGGTTTAGAGGGATATGGGCCAAACGCAGGCAGGTGGGACTAGCGTAGATGGGGCATGTAGGTCAGCATGGGAAAGTTGGGCCAAAGGGCCTGCTTCCACACTTTATGACTCTAAGAGAATCAGGAACAAGGTCAGATGAGTAACCCTTGTTGAGGAGCTGAGGAACGAGAGCAGGTGGAGGGAAGAACACATGGAAATGTCTGTTATAGAAGCAAGAAAGATTACAAAGAATAGTGGGCAACACAGTGGCACAGCAGTAGAGCTGCCGCCTTACAATGTCAGAGACCTGGGATAGATCCTGACTATGGGCTGTCTGTACAGTTTATACATTCTCCCCATGATCGTGTTGGTTTTCATCAGTAATAGGAGCAGAATTAGACCATTCGGCCCATCAAATCCACTCTGCCATTCAATCATGGCTGATCTATCTTTTCTTCTCAACCCCATTCTCCGTCACTTCTCCCCATAACCCCTGACACCTGTACTCATTTTCTCTGGGTGCTCTGGCTTCTTCCACAGTCCATCGACGTGCAGGTTTGTATGTTAACTGGCCTCGGCAAAAATTGTAAAACTGTCCCTAGTGTGTAAGATAGTGTTAGTGAGCAGGGTGATCGCTGGTCGGCGCGGACTTGGTGGGTCGAAGGGGCTTGTGTCCGCGCTATATCTCTAAAATTTAAAGTAAAGAATAGATGTTGCAAGGCAATAAGTAAAAGGTGTGTAAGTAATGGTAACAGCACAATCACTGAAAAGTACGCTGACTCTGTGTTTTGTCTTTCAGGAGGGTCTGCGCAGTTTCTGTTATGTGCCGTTCCTTTCTTGTAGCTTATTTACAGCTATTTTCATTGGATTTTTCCTACCGGAAACAAAAGGGAAGACCTTCCTGGAAATTTCTCGGAGGTTTCAGAGTCTCAACTTTAAGGGTCTGCGGATGCCTCCACCAAGTTTGTGAGAGCAAAATATAGAGAAAATAGATAAAGTAATCGGCATGCATCATGTATGTCTGTATCAGTGTCATCGCATAATATCTTTCTGAAGACTGGTCCAGGATTTCTCTTTAACATCTGCTCTTCTTCAGTCACATGTCCAAGGAAGATTCACTTAGTGTGTTTATTGAGGCAGAAAAATTGGAAGTTACCCTCAAAAATCAATACAATATTTTGTTTCGAAGATAGATACAATACTGGAGTGGCTCAGTGTGTCAGGCAGCATCGCTAGACAATAGACAATAGGTGCAGGAGTAGGCCATTCGGCCCTTCGAGCCAGGACCGCCATTCAATATGATCATGGCTGATCATCCCCAATCAGTACCCAGTTCCTGCCTTCTCCCCATAACCCCTGACTCCGCTATATTTAAGAGCCCTATCTAGCTCTCTCTTGAAAGTATCCAGAGAACCAGCCAGAGAAAAGGAACAGGTAATGTTTCGGGTTGAGACCTATAATTTTTCGGACCTAGAATTAAAATATTTTGCATTTTGCTGCGGGGTTTTATGTTCATGATGCTTCAGAGTTTGTTGGGGAAGCCTTTGCTCTATTTTCTCTATATTTTGATGTCGTAAAACAATCAACAAAATGTTATTCGTAGTTTGAGCGTTTCAGTTTAAATAATTAAACAATCTCACATTACAAATTCGATTCTGGTCATTTCAGAAGTAGTGACATTTGTTGCTCTTGTTGATAAACCAAGCCTTCATTGGAGGATAGCAGAAGAAGTCTCTACGGATATCTCTCGAGATTTGAAATGGATGTTTAGTTTAGATTATTATTGTCATGTGCACCAGGGTACGGTGAAAATCTTTTGTTGAATGTTTACGAGAATGATCCCAGGAATGAGTAGGTTAACATATGATGAGCGTTTGATGGCACTGGGCCTATACTCGCTGGAGTTTAGAAGAATGAGGGGGACCTAATTGAAACGTACAGAATAGTGAAAGGCTTGGATAGAGTGGATATGGAGAGGATGTTTTCACTCGTGGGAGAGTCTAGGACCAGAGGTCATACCCTCAGAATTAAAGGACGTTCTTTTAGGAAGGAGATGAAGAGGAATTTATTTCGTCAGAGGGTGGTGAATCTGTGGAATTCTTTGCCACAGAAGGCATTGGAGGTAAAGTCAGTGGATATATTTAAGGCTGAGATAGATAGATTCTTGAGTACGGGTGTCAGACGTTATGGGGAGAAGGCAGGAGAATGGGGTTAGGAGGGAGAGATAGATCAGCCATGATTGAATGGCAGAGTAGACTTGATGGGCCGAATGGCCTAATTCTGCTCCTATCACTAACGATCACTTATGATCTATCTAAATAAAAGACTATACATGATTACAATCAAGCCACCCACAGTGCATAGATAAAGGATAAAGGGTACAAAGAGCTTAAAGATAGCGGAGTCAGGGGATATGGTGATCAGGGTGCTGAATGTGGATGATCAGCCATGATCACAGTGAATGGCGGTGCTGGCACAAAGGGTCGAATGGCCTACTCCTGCACCTATTGTCTATTAACATTCACTGTTTCTGCGCATACAAGAACCATGGTGGTTCTGCTGCACAGTGGAGGAGGAGGGACAGAGAACTATAGTATCAATATACGGGTGACATTCAGGGGCATACAGGCACTGGTGCAGCCTCAGATATGACATAACAGATATTATTTGCCTTCCCAATGCCAATAAGCAACTGCAGAACACATTGAGGGTGAATGCCAGACACTGTGTACAATATTCCTGCCAATGGTCTAGTTTTTTAGTTGAGTTTAGAGATACAGCGTGGAAGCAGGCCCTTCGGCCCATCGAGTCAGCACTGACCAGAGATCTCTGCACATTAACACTATCCAGCACACACCAGGGACAATGTTTTACATTTATACTAAGCCAATTAACCAACACACCTGCACCTTATTGGAGTGAGGAAAAACAAAGTTCTCGGAGACCACCGTAGACCACTCCGTAGACCACCCATAGCCAGTATCGAACCCGGGACTCTGGCGCTGTAAGGGCTGAACGGCAGCAACTGTACCTCTGCGCCACTGTGCCGCCCATGATAAAGATGGAGGGCATCCTATGGACAATTTATTTGTAATTCGGAAATAAATTTAAAAAGTGGGGTATCTGGATCCTTTCAGAAATAGGAAAATGGTGCAGAGGCATGTGTAGAGAAACATGGGCAGGAAAGAGGGCTTTAGATTCATGGGACATTGCGAATGGTCTGCAGTAATTGGACTTGCAAAAGCTGGATGGCCTGTTCACATTAGGCTGGACAAACACTGTAGACCTTGGAGATACGGCGCAGAAACAAGCCCTCCTGTCCACTGAGTCCGCACCAACCAGCGATCACCCCGTACACTACCATTATGGAATGGGTGACATTCCGGGTCGAAACCCATCTTCAGACTCCCTGACCCTCAGTCTGAAGGGTCACAACTTAAAATCATTGTCACCCATTCCTTTTCTCCAGAGATGCTGCCTGTCCCGCTGAGTTACTCCAGCATTTTGTGTCTGTCTGGGGTATAAACCAGCATCTGCAGTTCCTTCCTACACATTTGACCAAGGGTGCCATTAGGAAGTCCTGTAAAAATGGGCATCAATGAGAGAGCATCAAGTCACACCTTGCACAAGTGAGTGGGAGATGGGTACCTCCTTCAGCCCAGCTCCTGACAGGACCATGAGGGGGCCACAAGACACATTCAACTCGCCGCTGCTTTCCCAATGGCTCCATCCCAGCCCGGCTCCAGGTGAAATCCGGGACGAATCCAGGTTAACGGGGTGGAATTCCACCCATTTGTCCAGCGGCCAAACTCCCGCCTGCTCTCTGAACTTGGCGCTGACAGGAGGATCACAGCGGCGCCTGCTCGACACCGCCCCCTGCCGCCCGGAGGATCACCGCAGCACCTGCTCGACACCGCCCCCTGCCGCCCGGAGGATCACCGCAGCACCTGCTCGACACCGCCTCCTGCCGCCCGGAGGATCACCGCAGCACCTGCTCGACACCGCCCCCTGCCGCCCGGAGGATCACCGCAGCACCTGCTCGACACCGCCCCCTGCCGCCCGGAGGATCAGTTGGGGACTCGAGGGAGAGCAAGACTGCCGTTCACCAAATAACGGGGAGGAAGGGACTGCAGGTGCTGGTTTAAAACGAAATAAAGACACAAAATGCTGGAGTAACTCAGCGGGACAGGCAGCGACTCTGGAGAGAAGAATGGGTGACGTTTCGGAATAACGCCAAGGGAAGCGCGACTGCGCCAAGGTGAGGTGAAGGATGGTCATTTGCTGAGCGGTGTGGTTGAGGCCGCAGGTACTGAGGGGATGGATGGGGCCTGTCCTGGACAGCAAAGGATGGACAGCGGCTGAACACAGAAACCCTCCTTCACACCCGGGGGCCGGGCACCTACACTACCCCCACCCGGGCACCTCCATCCCCACCCCGGGCAAAGGAACAGAGCCCCTGGCCCACAATGACTGCTGAACGTGATGTCAAATTAATTGGAATCTCCAACCTCATCAGGTCAGGTCGGGGGGAGTTCCCCCCGCCACGGGTACCATGTAATCCAGTGCTACCTGCACCATGGTCGGGTAATCGGCGACTAAACCGTCTCTCCGGAAGTGGCGGCGCTGTCGTACAGTAGCAATGTTACAAAATTTTGAGATTTTAAAAATAAAGTCTGCAATTTATCCCATCAGATAAAGCATAAAAAAAAGTTTAATTTGACACTTAATTCACTTTCATATCTTCAGTATTAAAAAAGTTATGGCCATTATCATACTCAGAAATTAGCATCTAGTTCCCTATTGCTTTTCCATTGACTTAACACAAAAGCTGTGATCGAGGACAGTTAAAAGCCCATAACTTTCTTAAAAATTATGGTAACTGAAAGAAATTTTCAGGTATTATAGATTGAAGCATTCTGAAACAAATATGAAACAATCTTACTTCGAAGACATGAAAGTAAAGCATATAATTAGTTACCTAATTGTAGCTAATTACAAAATTCAATTACTAGATCTAAACATCTATCAATTTCTTAAGAATAGATTAACATTTTTAAATAGCCTAAGTGTCCAAATAACATTCACACAAGAATTCACAATATAACATAATTTTTAAATCTAATTTTCATGAATTTACAGGCCAAATGGAAGGAATTGAATGTTTAATACCTGTAAATTAATGGGGATTTAATTCATCTTGCGAGTGAGGATTTGCTGGAACGCGATCTTTTGGAACGTTCATTTGCGGTGAATTTAACCCCGTATTGGCATGAAAAATACTGCCGTTAATTCGGGGAATAAAATCACCGTGTCGCATGAAAAATTGTGAATTAAAGGCTTCTTAAGAAGCACTTTTATACATTTAAAGAAAGCACTTTCGTTTACCTGTCCATTGTGTGAAATCCGTCCCCGTTATCGGCGTTGACGCTTCAGGAGCTGCTTTTAAAATGACTGTAGCGCTGACATTGACGATTTAATAAAAATTAAAAATTCACAAATCGCCACTAGAAACGATTTTGTCAGCCAACGCTTGTACTCCAACAAAATATTCCCAGGACAAGGTAGGAGAAACCGCGTTTTAACCCCGCCCCCCCCTTAAAGGCACCAAAATCGCGCACACGGCCAGTGGCAGAATTACAGCGCGACTGAAGGTACGTTTTGTAACATACCTACGTACAGCAGCGGCTCGCCTGCAGTCCGTCTGTTTTTACTTTTTTTGTTGTTTTCTTTTGTCCTGTTTTAGTTAAATTTCAGTTTATTGGGTTGTGTATGTGTGGGGTGGGGGGGTTGAAACATGACTTTTGTCTCTTCCTTCGGGGGAATGCGACTTTTTCTTGTCGTATCTCCCTTCTCTGCCTCCGTCTGCGTTGAGGCCTAATGGCGGAGCTGCCGAACTCCAACTGCGAGCGACCGACCGACCTCGAGGCTCCGGAGGCAGAGCCAGGACTTACCAGCGCGGGGCTGGCCTGCTTCGGGGCTGCGGTGGCGACCGAGGACACGGGTGGCGACCTGAATCCGGAGGCTCGGCCGCAGCTGGCCCAGTGGACGACATCTTCGGGAGCGCGCAGGTCACAGGTTGGTGACCTGTTTTTCTGGAGCTCCCGCAACTACAGCTGCGTCCGCTGGACTGGAGGGCGGCAGCTTCGGCAGCTTCGGCCAACCCGGGCCGCGGAGTTTGAACCGGCCCGTCGCGGACGGAGCACGGATTCAGCCGCGGGATTGCCTTACTTATGGGGTCACAACATCAGAAGCCTGGATCACCTCAACGCAGAGGGAGAACAAGGAGGGAAGAGACAGAGACTTTTGCCTCCATCACAGTGAGGAGGTGCCTGGTGAACTCACTGTGGTGGATGTTAATTTGTGTTTATTGTGTGTTTTGTTATTTATTATTATATGTATGACTGCAGGCAACGAAATTCCGTACAGACCAAAAGGTCTGAATGACAAATAAAGGAATCTCTAATCTCTCCCACCTGGTTTGCCAGGTGAGGAGGGGGCTGTGGACCCCCAGCAGGACCAAAAACAAGACCTGTCAAAGGGCGGATGAGCTTCCAGCGAGCCAACGGCCATCCACATTTCAGTAGAAGTTGCGATCACTGTCGTACATGGCATTGTAAGGAATGATGATAAAGCACACACACCAAAATCCAATACTTTCAGTGGCGGAAGTCCGCAGGAACTGGAGGACAGAGATGTGTGATGCGTCCGTCACCGTTCCCGTTGGAAACCAGCACCACTGCGTCGCTAATGTTTTCAACGATGATGAACGAATTAATGAACCTCATCTACTGTATCCGTTGTTCAGGATGTGGACTCTTATACATCGGCGAGACCAAACTGGGCGATCGTTTCGCTTAACACCTTCGCTGGGCCGCCTGAACCTATCTGATCTCTCGGTTGCCGGACACTTTGATTCTCCTCCCATTCCTGCACAGACCTTTCTGACCGAGGGACCTTGTCAGAGTGAGGCTAAATGTAAATTGGAGGAACAGCATCTCATATTTTGCTTGGGCAGCTTACAGCCCAGTGGTATGAATATTGATTTCTCTAACTTCAGGTAGCTCCGGCATTGCCTCTCTCTCTATTTCACCCCCACCCAAGTCTCACTAGCTTCTCGTTTTCACCCAACACACAGTTAACAATGGCCTGTTTCCTTTATCATCGTTACTTTTTTTCATACTTTCATTCATTGTTCTTTATCGCTCAACATCATCGTCTCTTCCTCTCGTTTCCCTTATCCCCAACCAGTCTGAAGAAGGGTTTCAACCCGAAACGTCACCCATTCCTTCTCTCCATAGATGCTGCCTGTCCCGCTGAGTTAATCCAGCTTTTTGCGTCTATCTTAGAGAAGTCAATATTTATATCGCTGGGGTGTAAGCTGCCCAGCACCGAGCCTTGCGGCACCCCTTTAGTCACTGCCTGCTAGTCACTGAGAGCCTTCTTTAGACTTTGGTTTGAAGAAAGGTCCATACCCAAAACGTCACGTAAAAATGTCCTGCAGAGATGATGCCTGTCCTGCTGAGTTACTCCTGCACTGCGTGTCTATTTCTGCAGGGTTTTGGCCCGAAACATTGACCATACCTTTCCACCTACAGACACTGCCGGGCCCGGCTGAGTTCCCCCCAACAGATTGTTTGTTTGTCCAGCAAGTTAGCCAGCATCACTAGAGTTTCAAGGGTGCATACGCATACTATTGGGGTCTTACTGTAATTACAGTAGACAAAAGACAATAGGTGCAGGAGTAGGCCATTTGGCCCTTTGAGCCAGCACCGCCATTCAATGTGATCATGGCTGATCATCCCCAATCAGTACCCTGTTCCTGCCTTCTCCCCATATCCCCTGACTCCGCTATCTTTAAGAGCCCTATCTAGCTCTCTCTTGAAAGAATCCAGAGAACCGGCCTCCACCGCCCTCTGAGACAGATAACTTTCTTTCCCTGCCTTGCGCTCTAACTACTGAGAAATCCTAGATGTGCCTTTGCCAGGCAACCAACAGGATATAGAGGTTAAAAACAAAAAGCTGGAGTAACTCAGCGGGACCGGCAGCATCTCTGCAGAGAAGGAATGGATGATGTTTCGGGTCGAGACTCTTCTTCAGTCTGATTGGGAGCTTACTGGAAGCTGCATACATTTCTTGTAACCTGCTCCATGCATTGCCTTTCAGCCTTCTTTCCTTTCAAAGTTTCAGAAAGTGGGCAAAGCTATTTTTCAAGTCACTGGTTACTGTCACAGCCACTGCAGCAGAGACTGGGATTCCTAGAAGGAAGCTGCGGGTGTCTCCATCACCCGACCTGATTGCTCCCCCTCTAAAAACACTGTCTTGCCTTTGAGTCTCAGTGCTTTCACACTGAACAAGTTACCCTTCCTGGGAGGCTCGGTGGCGCAGCGGTAGAGTTGCTGCCTTACAGCGCCAGAGATCCGAGTTCGATCCTGTCTATGGATGCTTGTCTGTACAGCGTTTGTACGTTCTCCCCGTGACCTGCCTGGGTTTGCCCCGGGCGCTGGGAAAGTATGTTGGTATTCATCGGAAGCTTTGGGGATGTCCTTTTTCTGAGGTGTATGAGGCAGGGAGCAGCACAATGGAGCAGCGGTAGAGTTGCTGCCTTGCAGCGCCAGAGATCCGGGTTCGATCCTGGACCAAGGGTGCTGTCTGTAGGGAGTTTCCACGTTCTCCATGTGACCACGTGAGTTTTTCCTCACCACGTGGTTCTCTCTGTGATCGAGGTGCTCCGGTTTCCTC
>CM075980.1:7535546-7568671 GCA_038087875.1 Malacoraja senta | reverse complement strand
TCTTACATTTGACCTCTCAAAGTTAACTTTTATGTAGTTGTTGCGTTTTTGAGTATGGCTGTATGGTAATCGACTTTCACTGTACCTTAATTGCTACAGATGACAACGAACAGACCTTGAGATCCTGAAACCTTGAAAGTGCAACATTCCCCCCATGTCCAGATTAAACTGCAGCTTGCTTCTTACTCAAAGGACCAATTTCTTCTCTAACAGCTAACAATGGTCTGTTTCCTTCATCATCGTTACTTTCCTACATATATTTAATTCATTTGTTCTATATCACTCTATATCTCTCGTTTCCCTTTCTCCTGACTCTCAGTCTGAAGAAGGGTCTCGACCCGAAACGTCACCTATTCCTTTTCTCCGGAGATGCTGCCTGTCCCGCTGAGTTACTCCAGCTCTTTGTGTCTATCCACAGGTTTGCTGTTGGCTTATATAAGTTGCTTATATAAGTTGCTCCACCGTGTAGATGCGAAACTAGTCCAACACAAACAGTGATCATCGGGCTGAAGGGCCTGTTTCAACGCTGTATCTTTAAACTAAACCGAACCTGGTGGATCCCGCACATAATTCACATCCTCAGCAGCTGAAGTACTTACCACGGAGTGTGGCTCGAAGCGGCAGGTCCAAAAACTGGAGACACACAACAGTGCAGGTGATTCCACGGGTTGAAACAGGAAGGGTGGATGCGGGCGTGACGAGGATTATAAATAGAAACGAGCGGCGAAATATAAATGCAATTGCGATGTGGAAATGATATGCTGACACCTCATGAGCCGAGGGTATGTTTTCTCTCTCTCTCTCACCATTCAAAGCTCATGTCCATGGTCAGCCAGCTTTTACCCATATATCACCCCTTCACAACCATCGTTCCTCCCCCTCCCACCTCTGACAAACATCAACCTGAAAATAGACACAAAAAGCTGGAGTAACTCAGCGGGACAGGCAGCTTCTCTGGTGAGAAGGAATGGGTGACTTTGGGAATGTTGCGCCAACTTCAGGAGTGGAATCCGTGCCTGAATACTGGAATGGTGATGATGTCTAGCCGACTATAACTGGACAGGTAACAGACCCACTGGCATTAACTAACCCGGCAACCTCCCTGTATCCACATTTGCTTTGGGACATAGAACCATCAAGCGCTGGAAACAACATCTTACACTCATCGAGTGAATCCTGAGCTGCCAATTTCATTTTCTTGTTTTGTTTGAGATGGAAGTTAGTTTAGTTTACAGATACAGAACGGAAACAGGCCCTTCGGCTCACCGGGACCGCACCGACCTACGACCCCCGCACATTATCCTACGCACACTAGGGACAATTTAACCTACAACCCTGTGCGTCTTTGGAGTGTGGGATGAAACCGAAGATCTCAGAGAAAACCCACGCAGGTAACGGGGAGAACGTACAAACTCCGTACAGACAAGCACCCGTGGTCAGGATCGAACCCGGGTCTCTGGCGCTGCAAGGCAGCAACTCTACCGCTGCGACACCGTGCCGCCAATAATTCCTCACCGCTATCTCAAGTTCGCACTGTTTCATTTGCAAAAACAACAATTAAAAGAAATGTTAAAATACATTTGGACGGGTACACGGATAGCAAATGTTTAGAGGGATGTGGGCCAAATGCGGGCAGATGAGACCATAATTTTGGTGCAAATGCAATGGAAACCCCACGTTATTGGGGAGGGGAGGGCGTAGAGAGAGGCAGGTGAAAGTTATGAAGAAGGGCAGCGCGGTGGTGCAGCCAGCGGTAGAGTTGTTCCCCAACAGCGCCAGAGACCCGGGATTGATCCTGACCACGGGTGCTGTCATTACAGAGTATGTACGTCCTTCCTGTGACCGCGTGGGTTTATCTGGGTGCTCCGGCTTCCTCCCACATTCAAAAGGTGTGGATGGTGGGTGTAGGTTAATTGGCTTCCGTAAATTGTCCCTAGGGTGTGGGATAGAACTCGTGTCTGGAGAACCTGTTTACACGCCGTATCTCTAAACTAAATTAAACTAAACTTAACTAAACTAAGGTTCCCGACCCAAAAT
The DNA here is from genome assembly GCA_038087875.1 of Malacoraja senta. Taxonomy (NCBI): domain Eukaryota; kingdom Metazoa; phylum Chordata; class Chondrichthyes; order Rajiformes; family Rajidae; genus Malacoraja; species Malacoraja senta. The sequence continues at coordinate 7,566,634 of CM075980.1, read as the reverse complement.
GCCACTTATTACAGAGATGCGACTTGACTCAATGAGTTACTCCAGCACTCTGTGTCCTTTCAGGTGCAGGTTATGTTGGCCATCCTGTCTAAGGTTTGCCAGTGAGTTGAGAAGATCCAAGAGAAGTCCCAGCCCATACTTGCTTTGACAGTTCTTTCTTGCTGTGGCATTTGTGGTGTGACACAAGAGTGAGACACAAGAAATGAGACACCATGCACGCTTGAACATGCTCAAATCATTTTAATAGATTATAGAAAATACACAACCACCACCTTCGTTAACTGAGCCACAGGCGTTCTGGGTTTTTTCAGGTAAATGTCATTACGAATGACCATTGGATACGATCATTGCAGGATTTAGTAGTGACAGCATTAATTAGAAGAAAGCCCTGGACTGAGGGTGTGAACATCCCAATAGGATGTAAATCTGAATTTTCAATGGGATTCCCAAATGCTGCTGCATTCATATTTTGGAGAGGGAGTGAGGATATTGGACACGGATAATTGCAGATTTTGGTTATGAACGTTATGGGAAGAGAGTCACAAACCAGAATTAGCTTTCGCTGCAGTGAGATTGAAGCGATCCAGTCTTTAGCTTCATGAGTGGCACAGATAGTGAAAGACCGTGAGAACGGGATAAGGAGTGTTGGATTAAAATATGATTACTGATTACATTAACGTAGCAAATAAGGAGATCAATGCTTCCTCGAGTTGCTGGAAGCAAATTGCAGGATCCAACCTGTAAGGCAAGTATTCCCCACAGAGTCGAGGAGACTCGTAAACGCAGGGACACATTGAGGCCCTATTTACAACTGGATTTATTCATATCCTTGTTTTCAGGATTGTACTCTGCGTTGGAGAAGCAAATGGCCGCATTGCGATCACATTCACAGGCAAACATCGCACATTTTTTATTTTTACCTGAAAAGAAACAGAACGCATTATTTAGAACATATTGCCCATGGATTGTGAAGAAAATAATTTCCAAGCCTCTCCTGGACCATACTCACTTTCGCAAGTGACGGTGTTTTGTAAACAGGTGTATTTGTAGTTCACAACTTTGGGATTCTTGAGATATTTGCAGCCCTTTTCCTTAACCGTATCATAACAATAGTCGTGTGTCTGACAGCACCTGCAAGCACATGGGTCATGTCAAGTAGGAAACACTGCAACTATAATCAACACAACACTTTGCCAGCCTGAGCAGGTTTGAGATCCACATTGGACCTGTGGGCAGTGGGGTGGGAGACTCATTGTGGGATGGGAATGCTTGCAACCAGGAGCTGCCTGAAGTCAGGCAGGAACATTGAGGGCGGCACGGTGGCGCAGAGGTAGAGTTGCTGCCTGACAGCGCCAGTTACCCGTTCAATCCAGTCCTCGGGCCATATCTGTGTGGAGTTTGCACGTTCTCCCTGTGACCCGATGAATTTCCTCAGGTGCTAAACTCAGGTGCTCCAGTTTCCTCCCGTATCCCAAAGACGTGCGGGTTTGTAGGTTAATTGTGCTCTGTAAATTACCCCTTGTGCGCCGGGACTGTCGACTAGTGGGAATGATGGTTGGCATGGACCCGGTGGGCCAAATGGCCTGTTTCCATGCTGTATCTATAAACTAAAGTGGCTCCAAACCCTAGGCGACAATATTAGTCAGTGGCACCCAAGAATACTCCTAAAAATAATACAATGAACGGCCTGCAGTGAAGGTTCAATCCTGCAGCTTCAGTAAATGGATGCGAACAATTCTCTGGGTCAGAGCCAGCCCTGGCCTGCAATGTGTGGGAGCCTGCTCCAGACAGATCTCTGCATCGACCCACCTGTCCAACTCATCCACCGGTGTCCCACGTCCACCACGCCCGCAATAACAGCCGTAGTTGTTGAAGTTTGAAACTGGGTGGCTGCCTGGTAGGACGCACTTAATCATCTTGCGGAACTGCCAGAGGCTTCTGGGCTGAATGGACTCAATGTCACCGCCGGCTACACCGGGGGGGAGACAACCTGGCAGAAACAAACAAGTTAGAACATCAAGCGAGCAACATCCAATGCAAGGCTGAGGCGGGGGACAGACTCGTTACCTGGGAGCAGAAGCACCAGAAGCAGCCCCAACATCTTAGTTTGCTGTGTCTAGTCCTGGATACCATACTCTGAATGCTCAGCCCATGCTTTTTATAGTCAGCCTCGATCAATGTCCAGGTTCAGACCCCGGGATCACGTCATGGCATCTGTTAACGTGGATAAGATAAAGGCTAAACTTCCGTTGATACAGCTGGAGTCAAATTTGACTGCTGGGCTGGAGAAAACAAACTGCTCCGGCTCTTCCCGCTGGAAACGGCGTGGGAGAGGTCAGGCATCACCTTGGCCCGGATAGAGTGGATGTGGAGAGTATGTTTCCACTAGTGGGAGAGTCTAGGACGAGAGGTCATTACCTCAGAATTAAAGGACGTTCCTTTAGAAAGCAGATGAGGAGGAATTTCTTTAATCCGAGGGTGGTGAATCTGTGGAATTCTTTTCCACAGAAGGCTGTGGAGGCCAAGTCAGTGGATAGTTTTAAGGCAGAGATAGATTTATTCTTGATTAGTGCAGATGTCAGGGGTTACGGGGAGAAGGCAGAAGAATGGGGTGAGGAGGGAGAGATAGATCAGCCATGATTGAATGGCGGAGTGGACTTGATGGGCCGAATGGCCTAATTCTGCTCCTTGACATTATGAACTTGGCCGTGACGCTGTCCACAGTCAGACGATCGTCAGTTAGTCTGGGCTCCCACGAAGGATGCCGCAGGAGAAAAATTGCTAAGTTTAACAAGATCTTTCATCAAAAAGCATCAACTCTGGTTTTATATCCAACATTAGAAATTAGATCCATCTGAAGAAGGGTCTCGACCCGAAACGTCACCCATTCCTTCTCTCCAGAGATGCTGCCTCACCCGCTGAGTTACTCCAGCATTTTGTGTCTACCTTCGATTTAAACCAGCAACTGCAGTTCTTTCTTACACATTAGAAATTATCTATTAGAAACAGTTGTTTAAGAAAGAAATGCAGATGCTGGAAAAATAGACAAATTTGAAACACTGATCATTGGTGGAAGATTACTACATTGTGGTAAACAGAAATGCAGTTTGGGCTTATTTTCACTCAATAGTCACAAAAATAGATGTCAATGTTCACATCAATTATAAGTCATCAGGTGCTTGGGATTAAAGAAAGCCGAGAAAGCACATCTACGCCTCTACTTCTTTGGAAGGTTTAGGAAGTTGGGCATGACCCCAACAACTCTCCCCAACTTCTACAGATGTGCCATAGAAAGCATTTTATCTGGGGGATCACAGCATGGTTTGGGAACAGCTCCATCCAAGACCTCAAGAAATAGAAACAGAAAAATAGGTGCAGGAGTAGGCCATTCGGCCCTTCGAGACAGCATCACCATTGAATATGATCATGGCTGATCATCTAAAATCAGTACCCTGTTCCTGCTTTTTCCCCATATCCCTTGATTTCGTTAGCCCTAAGAGCTAAATTTAACTCTCTCTTGAAAACATCCAATGAATTGGCCTCCACTGCCTTCTGTGGCAGAGAATTCCACAGATTCACAACTCTCTGGGTGAAAAACTTTTTCCTCTTCTCAGTCCTAAATGGCCTACCCGTTATTGTTAAACTGTGACCCCTGGTTCAGGACTTCCCCAAAAATGGGAACATTTTTTCCTGCATCTAGCTTGTTCAATCCATTAAGACTTTTATATGTTTCTAGAAGATTCCCTCTCATCTTTCTGAATTACAGCGAATAGAAGCCCAGTCAACCCATTATTTCATCACATGTCAGTCCTGCCATCCCGGGAATTAACCGGGTGAACCTACGCTGCACTCCCTCAATAGCAATAATGTCCTTCCTCAAATTAGGAGACCAAAACGGCACACAATACTCCAGGTGTGGTCTCACCAGGGCCCTGTACAATTGCAGTAGGGCCCCCTTGCTCCTATACTCAAATCCACTCGCAATGAAGGCCAACATGTTATTAGCTTTCTTCACTGCCTGCTTGCTTTCAGTGACTGATGTACAAGCACACCCAAGTCTCGTTGCAATCTGCTGAGAATCTGCTGAAATTTGCTGAGAATTGTGGACGCTGCCCAGACCATCACGCAAACCAACCTCCCTTCTATTGACTCAATTTACACTTCATGCTGCCTCAGCAAGGCCACCAGCATAATCAAGAATGAGTCTCAGCCCAGATATTCCCTCTTCTTCCCTCTCCCATCAAGCAAGAGGTACAGAAGTCTGAAACGCATGTCTACAGATTCAGGGAGAGATTCTTCCCAGCTGGTATCAGGCAACTGAAAGATCCTATCACCAACTATAGAGCGGTCCTGAGCTACTATCTGCCTCATTGGAGACCCTCAGACTATCATTTACTGAACGTTATCTTGCATTCACCGCTATTCTCTTTATCCTGTATCTGTACACTGTGGATTCAGATTCAGATTCAAACTTTATTGTCATTGTGCAGTGTACAAGTGCAGAGACAACGAAATGCAGTTAGCATCTCACCCAGAGGGCTTGATTGTAATTATGTGTAGTTTTTCCGTTAACTGGATAGCAGGTAACAAAAGAGCTTTTCAATGTGCCTCGGTACAAACACGTGACAACAAACTAAACTCAATAGTTTTACTAGAAATATGAATGTGTGCACGAGAGGGGCTTTAAAATCAGAGATTTGAAAACTCTAAAACGTGGAGACCATGGGAGGTTTAGCTAATTATGGTGTGCGGACGTCTGGGTCTGCAGGTTCAATAACCTCCAGTGTTCCATAGAGTTTAAAAGGCTTATACTTGTACATAATGTGCATTAGGTGTGTGTATGAGTGCACAATGGAAATGGGGTCGGGTGTTTGCTAACACTGCACTGTGGGGAAGATTGAATGAACCCAATGTTGAAGTGAATTCAACGTGACCAGGGGGAAACTTTTGCTTACTTAATTTAAATACAAAATGCTGGAGTAACTCAGCGGGTCAGGCAGCATCTCTGGAGAAAAGGGAATAGGTGACGTTTCGAGTCAAAGCCCTTCTTCCTACCCTGAGATGACGTTGCAAAACCTCTTATGTTTTAAGAAGTTGTGTGAATGGGAGCATTGCGTGACGCTCCATCTTTATCCCATTTTAATAGACAATAGGTGCAGGAGTAAGCATTCGGCCCTGCAAGCCAGCACCGCCATTCAACGTGATCATGGCTGATCATCCCCAATCAGCACCCCGTTCCTGCCTTCTCCCCATATCCCTTGACTCCACTATCTTTAAGAGCCCTGTCTAGCTCTCTCTTGAAAGTATCCAGAGAACCGGCCTCCACCGGCCTCTGCGGCTGAGAATTCCACAGACTCACAACTCTCTGTGTGAAAAAGTGTTTCCTCATCTCCATTCTAAATGGCTCACCCCTTATTCTCAAACCGTGGCCCCTGGTTCTGGACTACCCTTTGTTCTTTGACATGTTACGGGTTTATTTTAATGAAAAAGTATGTTTTTCTAAGCATGGATTTCGATTTTTAACCCCCTTGTAAGCACATGCATTTTTCGTTATCTGAATGAAATTGGCAGAAGTGGTAGTGTGAGAGTCTAGAACCAGAGGCCACAGCCTCAGAATAAAAGGACGTACCTTTAGAAAGTAGACGAGGAGGAATTTCTTTCGTCAGAGGGTGGTGAACCTGTGGAATTCATCATCACAGAAGACTGGAGGCCAAGTCAATGGATATTTTTTAGGCGGAGATTGACAGACTATTGATTAGTACGGGTGTCAGGGGTTCTGGGGAGAAGGCAGGAGAATGGGGTTGAGAGGGAAAAATAGATCAGCCATGATTGAATGGTGGAGTACACTTGATGGGGCGAATGGCCTAATTCTGCTCATATAACTTATAAACTTATGAGAAGAAAGGACCAGGACACTGGTCCAGAACTCATTTGTATTTCCAGATAATGAATGGACAGTTAAGAACAGATCATTGCCTCAAAAAATGCAAATGTCTGGTTGTGGTTTGGAATAAAGTTTGTGTCAATATATGTATATGAATGGTTCTGCGAAATAATAATCGATCTTGTACCACTGCACATTCTAAGAATCATTAAGCTTTAATGATGCAAATAATGAATATCTGAGGCTGACTTGGGGCGATGCAGAGATGGGAGACCTTTGGGTTTCAGTTGTGTATAGATGCTGGTTTACACTGATGATGGACACAAGAAACTCGAGTAACACAACAGTGTGAATGTTGATTTCTCTAACTTCAAGTAACACTTGCGTCTCCTCTCTCTCCGTCCCTCCCCCACCCCATACGTCGTTCTAGTTTCACTGTCACTGTCTGTATTACTCGTTATCACCCACCCCACAGGCAGCAATGGACCATTGTGGGTTCCATCTGTCTTTTTGCATATTTGCTCTATGTACCATTTCATATCTCTCGATTCCCTCTTTCCTGACTCTCTGTCTGGAGAAGAGTCTCGACCCGAAACTTCATCTATTCCTTTTTCTCCATAGCCGCTGAGTTACTCCAGTTTTTTGTGTCTCTCTATTTCACAGGAATGTCAGGGGTTGAGCGGAGACCTTGATAGAAGTACCTAAGATTATGAGAAGCATAGACAGGGTAGGCAGTCGGAATCTTATTCCCAGGGTGGAAATGTCCAACACTAGGGGGCATAGCTATAAGGTGAGAAGAGGAAAGTTTACTGGAAATGTGCGGGGCAAGTGTTTAGTACAGAGAGGGGTGGGGGGCCTGGAACGCGCAGCCAGGGGAGGTGGTGGGGGCAGATACGATAGTGATCAACAGAGGACAGATGGGTCCACACTGCCATGGACACGTGGAAAAGCAACATGGCCATTTGTCATCAAATGCTGAGAGATTTGTCATCAAATGATGAGTAGGGAAGGGAAAAGTGCGGATCGGACATTGAGCTGGGCTGGAAGACAAGAAAAGTGATCAGGAGGGGTTACAGGGAGCAGGGAAAGAGTTGGATGGGAACACAGCTCCATGGAAACACCAGCAGGAACACGTGGGAATGTCAGAGAGAAAGGGGTCAACGAGAGGTTCCTGAGAGTCAAACATAAACCAAACAGATTCAATTCAGGTCAATATGGCAAAACACACAAGGGTGTCCAATACAGGGCTCAACCAAAATAACAGTTCTCTTTTGGTCACTCACTTTGGCAAACGATTTGGGACAGCTGAGAGAAATTAGTTAATTTAGTTTAGTTTAGAGATACAGCGTGGAAACAGCATCCACCGAGTCCGCGCCGACCACTTGTTCACACCAGTCCTACCCTACACACATGGGGACAATTTTAAAGAGGCCAATTAATGCACAAACCTGCAATTTATTGAAATGTGGGAAACCAGAGTACCCGGAGTGACCAGCGATCCCCACACACTTACACTATCCTACACACACTTGGGACAATTTGTAATTTGACCAAAGCCAATTAACCTACAAACCTGTACGCCTTTGGAGTGTGGGAGGAAACGGGTGCACCCGGAGAAAACCCACGCAGGTCACAGGGAGAACGTACAAACTCCGTGCAGACAGCACCTGTAGTCAGGATCGAACCCGGGTCTCTGGCGCTGTGAGGCAGCAACTCTACCGCTGCGCCACCGTGCCACACCTAATCTCACATGCCATCTTCCACAATTAATTTATCCTCTTCTTCTGGCAGCTGAACCATATGTAAAACTTCCACTTTGCTGTTCAAACTGTTCTTCATGATTGGGACATCTCTTGAAAAGATTACAAATTATTTTAATGTGGTTACAGTTAAAAGCAGCCTTTGTCTCATTAAATGAAAGTGCACACATTTGGTTACGAATCACTCGACTCATGAAATGCAAAGAAGTGGTATCGCCAATGGCCATTGGAACACTTCCTGAAACATGGTGTCATTTGAATTGCTGGGTTTGGTAAATAGCAATAATCAGTCTTTTGGTTGTCTTATCAGCAGAAGTTAGATTATAATGGATGAACGAAGATGAATACAGAGGATGTGGCGGAGTTGTTAAAATTCCTTTACGTCGTAGCTGACTGTTTACCCCTTACTCCCAAGTAGAAACATCGCCTGTCACCCACAAAGAGTCATAGAGTGATACAGTGTGGAAACAGGCCCTTCGGCCCAACTTGCCCACACCAGCCAACAATGTCCCAGCTACACTAGTCCCACTTGCCTGCGCTTGGTCCATATCCCTCCAAACCTGTCCTATCCATGTACCTGTCTCTTAAACGATGGGACAGTCCCAGCCTCAACCACCTCCTCTGGCAGCTTGTGGGGATCGGACATATGTACAAAGGGGGGGTCTGGAGACACAGGGAGTATAGTAGGGAACAGTGTGAGTTTGGTCATCCCCAAGACCTACAGAACAGAATAGGAACGACAGTGATTGTGGAGCCACATTTACAGATGAAGAAACCTAGTGGGTTCAAAGGGGGAAACAAGAAACTGCAGCCGGTGCTGGTTACAAAAAGAAAGACAAAAAGTGCCTGGAGTAACTCAGCGGATCAGGCAGCATCTCTGGAAAACATAGATAGGAGAAGATTCTGGTTGGGACCTTTCTTCAGACTGATTGTGGTTGGGAGGGAGAAAGCAGGAGAGGTGGAGGGCAAAGCCTGGCGAGTGATAGGTGGATACATGTTAGGGGATGTTTGATAGGCAGATCACAGGGACCTTCCTGACCTTTCTGTCCTGGGCCTCCTCCATTAGCAGAGTGGGGCCACAAGTGATTTGGAAGAACAGCACCTGATATTTCGCTGGGGTAGCTTACAACTCAGCAGCATGAACATTGATTGACTCATTTTAAGTTATCTTCTACCTCCACTCCCCTCCCCTCCCCTTCCCCGCTGGGGTGTAGGCTGCCCGAGCGAAATATGAGGTGCTGTTCCTCCAATTTGCGTTTGGCCCCACTCTGACAATGGAGGAGGCCCAGGACAGAAAGGTCAGTGTGGGAGTGGGAGGGGGAACTTTGTGCTGCACAGCTGCTGTATGGTTCCATGGATGTTGGTTCCTGCAAGATGGCAGGTCACTGGGAGGCCCTGTATGGCCTGGTTCTTACAGATGAGCATCATCAGTTCCCACTGCCCGCCTCAACTCTGCTCCCGAGTGTAACAGTGAGCCTCAGCATCACGTGGTCAAACATCTAATGCATGGCAAGGCCACGTCAGTGTGTGAAAATGGAGTAGTGTGAGTGTGGTCTGCGTCACAGAGTGATGGTGGGGCCACATTTCCCCCAGTGTTTGTCAGATGAGGTGACCTGGTGGGTGCCAGAAGGAAGTGGCTGCAATGATGAATGGTGGTGGTCTCACGCACCGTGACCATGGTAGAGGCCCCGGTCAGTAAGGAGAGAGAGCCTCCCTCTAACCCTATCCAATCCATGTACTTGTCTAAACGTTGCGATAGTTCCTGCCTCAACTACCTCCATTCCAGACAGCCACCACCCTTTGTGTAAAAAAGTTACCCCTCAAGTTCCTATTAAATATTTCCCCCCTCACCTTAAACCTATGTCCTCTGCTTCTCGATTCCCCCACTCTGGGCATGAGACTCCATCTATTCCTCTCATGATATTGTTCACCTCTATAAGATCACCTCTCATCCTCCCACGCTCCATGAAATAGAGGCCAAGCCTGAACCTCCCTCTTTAGATCAGACCCTCGAGTCCTGGCCAACACCTTCGTCAATCTTCTCTGCACCTTTTCCAGCTTGACAACATTTGTCGTGTAACATGTAAACCGAAAACTGAACACAAAATTCTAAATGTGTCCTCACCAAATTCTTCTACAGCTTAGTTTCGTTCAGTTGAGATACAGTGGGGAAACAGGCCCTTCGGCCCACTGAGTCTGCGCCGACCAGCAATTCCCACACACTAACACTATCCTACACACACTAGGAACAATTTACAATTATGCCAAGCTGATTAAGCGACAAACCTGTACTGAAATACAAATAAAGACTTTAAACCCAAGCACCCAGTGAATTAGAATTGATGAGTGAACATTAACATCCATCTGAAGAAGGGTCTCGACCCAAAACATTCCTTCGGTCCATAGATGCTGCCTCACCCACTGAGTTTCGCCAGCATTTTTGTCTACCTTCGATTTTTCCAGCATCTGTAGTTCTTTCTTAAACATTAACATCCATTTTAGTGGTTATTAAGTGAAAATAAGCCCAACTTGAATTTCTGTGCAGCAAAATATATTGCTCTTCCACTAGTGATCACTCTTGCAAATTAATCATATCTAATAAACCCAGTGTTGTTGCTTCATGATGAAAGTTTGTTCAACTTTGCAATATTTTTCCTGCAATGTTCTATTTGCAATGTTCTAATTGTAAAATAACTCCCCACTTTCATAAATGTGTACATGCATATATCTGTCGTTTGGTTGCTAGTCGACATTGCCAGCACACAAGGGGTAATCCACCTTTCAAAAATTGGCCAAATGAAAAGAGACAACTGCGGTATTCTTCTCTCTCTGAGGGTTGTCTACAGATCCACATCCACCCACCCACTCCAGTGCCTCCTTCATGGATGCCCACACTGACTAACGACCACCTGACTGTGGACAGCGTCACGGCCAAGGTGTAGCCTGATCTCTACCACGCCGTTTCCAAGCTGTCCGGAGCAGTTTGTTTTCTCCAGCCCAATCAAACTCAAGTCAAGTTCACCCCCCGCCCAGTCAAATTTGACTCCAGCTGTATCAACGGAAGTTTAGCCTTTATCTTATCCACGTTAACAGATGCCATGACGTGATCCCGGGGTCTGAACCTGGACGTTGATCGAGGCTGACTATAAAAAGCATGGGCTGAGCATTCAGAGTATGGTATCCAGGACTAGACACAGCAAACGAAGATGTTGGGGCTGCTTCTGGTGCTTCTGCTCCCAGGTAACGAGTCTCTCCCCCGCCTCAGCCTTGCATTGGATGTTGCTCGCTTGATGTTCTAACTTGTTTGTTTCTGCTAGGTTGTCTCCCCCCCGGTGTAGCCGGCGGTGACATTGAGTCCATTCAGCCCAGAAACCTCTGGCAGTTCCGCAAGATGATTATGTGCACCATACCAGGCAGCAACCCGTTCCGGACGTTCAACAACTACGGCTGTTATTGCGGGCTTGGTGGACGTGGGACACCGGTGGATGCTCTGGACAGGTGGGTCGATGCAGAGATCTGTCTGGAGCCGGCTCCCACACATTGCAGGCCAGGGCTGGCTCTGACCCAGGCCGTTCATTGTATTATTTTTAGGAGTATTCTTGGGTGCCACTGACTAATATTGTCGCCTAGGGTTTGGAGCCACTTTAGTTTATAGATACAGCATGGAAACAGGCCATTTGGCCCACCGGGTCCATGCCAACCATCATTCACACTAGTCGACAGTCCCGGCACACAAGGGGTAATTTACAGAGCACAATTAACCTACAAACCCGCACGTCTTTGGGATACGGGAGGAAACTGGAGCACCTGAGTTTAGCACCTGAAGAAACTCATTGGGTCACAGGGAGAACGTGCAAACTCCACACAGATATGACCCGAGGTCTGGATTGAACGGGTAACTGGCGCTGTCAGGCAGCAACTCTACCGCTGCGCCACCGTGCCGCCCTCAATGTTCCTGCCTGACTTCAGGCAGCTCCTGGTTGCAAGCATTCCCATCCCACAATGAGTCTCCCACCCCACCGCCCACAGGTCCAATGTGGATCTCAAACCTGCTCAGCCTGGCTCCGCTCTGATCACCTCGGGACTCTTTTGCTGCAAGTGATGTTTGTGCTGCTGCAAACCATCAGTCAAAGTGTTGTGTTGATTATAGTTGCAGTGTTTCCTACTTGACATGACCCATGTGCTTGCAGGTGCTGTCAGACACACGACTATTGTTATGATACGGCTAAGGAAAAGGGCTGCAAAGTTTTTAATGATCCCAAAGCTGTGACCTACAAATACACCTGTTCACAAAACACCGTCACTTGCGATAGTGAGTATGGTCCAGGAGAGGCTTGGAACATTATTTTCTTCACAATCCATGGGCAATATGTTCTAAATAATGCGTTCTGTTTCTTTTCAGGTCAAAATAAAGAATGTGCGAAGTTTGCCTGTGAATGTGATCGCAATGCGGCCATTTGCTTCTCCAAAGCAAAGTACAATCCTGAAAACAAGGATATGAATAAATCCAGTTGTAAATAGGGCCTCAATGTGTCCCTGCGTTTACGAATCTCCTCGACTCTGTGGGGAATACTTGCCTTACAGGTTGCATCCTGCAGTTTGCTTCCAGCAACTCGAGGAAGCATTGATCTCCTTATTTGCTACGTTAATGTAATCAGTAATCTCATTTTAATCCAACACTCCTTATCCCGTTCTCACGGTCTATCACTATCTGTGCCACTCGTGAAATTAAAGACTGGATCGCTTCAATCTCCCTGCAGTGAAAGCTAATTCTGGTTTGTGACTCTCTTCCCATAACGTTCATAACCAAAATCTGCAACTATCCGTGTCCAATATCCTCACTCCCTCTCCAAAATATGAATGCAGCAGCATTTGGGAATCCTATTGAAAATCCAGGTTTACATCCTATTGGGATGTTCACACCCTCAGTCCAGGGCTTTCTTCTAATTAATGCTGTCACTACTAAATCCTGCAATGATCGTATCCAATGGTTATTCTTAATGACATTGCCTGTGGCAACACATCTCAGGAAATTCCCTTTTAAAATAGCTATGGAAAAATTCAAATATTTAGGAATTGAGATTACTAGAAATTACCATGATATGTTTAAAGCTAATTATAATCCCCTACTTAAGAAATTAAATAATCTGATTAAATTTTGGAAAACACTTCCGATGTCCTTAATAGGTAGGATAAATGCTATAAAAATGATTTTCTTACCACAAATCCTTTACCTATTTCAATCAATACCTATATATCTCCCAAAAAAGTTTTTCAAAAAACTGGACTCAGACATTACAAATTTTATATGGGATTACAAATCCCACAGAATACAAAGAACACACCTTAACAAACGAAAAGAGTTGGGGGGTCTAGCGCTCCCTAACTTTATGTATTATAACTGGGCAGTAAATATTAAAAATATGATTCACCTGCTGGACAATTCTGCCCAGCAGGTGGACTGGATTATAATGGAAAAAGGGGATTGCTCCCCGAATAATATAGGAGCGATTATTCTCTCTCCAATAAATTTGAATAATAAAAATTATAATAAAAATCCAATTATATATAGCACTATTAGAACATGGAAGCAAATAAAACAGAATCTAAAATTAAGAAACCTATCTCTCTTAATACCAATAGTCAATAACCCATCGTTTAAACCTTCAATCATAGATAAAGCATTTATACAATGGGAAAGAATGGGAATTAAAACGCTCGAAGATCTGTATGAATTAGAAAAATTACTATCATTCCAACAACTACAACTGAAATATAATTTGAAAAATAATCAATATTTTAAATATCTACAAATCTGTGACTATTTGAAAACACACACAAAAGATTATTATAATATGCCTTCCGACTTACTAGATGAAGCAATGAAGACAAAGGCGGAATCAGTTAATTTAATATCATACTTATATAATATCATCTTAAATATAGAAATACCCACAACAGATGGAATTAGAAGAGATTGGGAACAAGATCTAGGTATAAAAATTTCAAAAGAGAGTTGGGATAATCATTTATTACAGGTGCATAAATGCTCGATCAACGTACGACATACGCTTATCCAATTTAAAACATTACATAGATTATATTATTCAAAAACCAAACTAAATAAAATCTTTCCTAACGTCTCACCAATCTGTGATAAATGTATATGTCAAGAAGCTACCATAGCACATTCTTTTGTTTTTTGTACAAAAATCCAAAAATTCTGGTTTGAAATATTTGATATTTTTTCAAAATTAATCAAAATAAAACTGGTACCAAAACCAGAATGGATTATTTTTGGAATATCGGAAGGTATTCCTGAATTAAACGTGTATCAGAAGAATTTACTCAATTATGGGCTAATAATGGGAAAAAAGCTTATACTTAAATTCTGGAAAAATGCGCCCACACCAACAATAAAAATGTGGACATCAAATATGTTGGAAACATTACATCTGGAAGAGATGAGATTCCTCCTAGTAGGCAAAGTAGATCAATTTCAAAAGACGTGGTCTACGTTTTTGGACCTATTACAAGCATGAGGTGCAATAGTAATTTAGAAAAACAAATAAATAAATAAAAGGTATCTGGACCTGGTAATGGGAGGTAAAATAAAAACAGACTTGGTTGGTAGTTCCTTCTCTATGAAGTATGGTATAAGAGTTATAATAGAGCGATTGTTCCTTCTTTCTTTCTCTTTTTTTTTCTAGGGTCTATTTTCTAACTTTACTTCCTTCTCTAACTTCTTTTCTAAGGGGCTTTCTTTTCCCAACACTCTTTTGCACTTCACAACCTTTGCGCACTTTCTTCACTTTTCTTACTTCTTTCTTTTTCTTTCTTAAAGTTTAAAAAAGCGAAGCGGTACAAAAAATGTATTAATATATACGTGTTGTACATTACTGTAATCTACCGTACTTCTAAAAAATAATTTAAAAAAAAAAAAAAAAGACATTGCCTGTGGCTCAGTTAACGAAGGTGGTGGTCGTGTATTTTCTATAATCTATTAAAATGATTTGAGCATGTTCAAGCGTGCATGGTGTCTCATTTCTTGTGTCTCACTCTTGTGTCACACCACAAATGCCACAGCAAGAAAGAACTGTCAAAGCAAGTATGGGCTGGGACTTCTCTTGGATCTTCTCCATTCAACTGGGAAACATAACCTGTATCTGACAGGACACCAAGCGCTGGAGTAACTCATTGGGTCGTCACATCTCTGTGATAAGTGGCATTTTGGGTTGGGAATCTTAGTTTAGTTAAGTTTAGTTTAGGTTAGATTCTAAACTTTAGAGATACAACGTGGAAACAGGCCCTTTAACCCACCAAGTCCACGCTGACCAGCGATCACCGCACACTATCCCACACCAAAGGGGCAATTTACGGAAGCCAATTAACCAGCTGGTCTAAACCAGCATCTGCAGTTTCTTCCTTCAATGTACAATGGCCAATTTCTATCCTACACTCATAAGGACAATATCACAGAAACCAATTAACCTAAAGACTGCACGGCAACTGGAGCACCAGGAGAAATTCCACACAGTCACAGGGAGAACGTACAAACTCCTTACAGACAGCGCCCATGGTCAGGATCAAACATGGGTCTCTGGCTAGATTGATAGACTACTGGGATCTCTTCTGAGGTAGGGGTGACCTGTACAAAAGGGACGGGTTACACCTTAACTGGAGGGGAACTGACGTTCTGGCAGGCAGGTTTGCTGGTGCTACACGTGCGGGTTGAAACTAAATAGTGGGGGGGAGGGATTGACAAATTGGGAGTATAAAGATAGAGTTGAAGGGGAAGTGAGTACAGGAAAAGTTACAAAAGATTCCAGAATTAATGGGAAGGAAAGTTCGAGAAGGGATAAGAGAATAAGGTCGGGGCAAATTGCGAGCGGTGTGAGAGGGGAGGTGAATACTGAGGTCAAAGTGTTGTATATGAATGCGCGAAGTATAAGAAATAAAGTGGACGAGCTTGAGGCTCAGTTAGAAATTGGAAGTATGATGTTGTGGGAATTACAGAGACATGGCTGCAAGAGGGCCAAGGCTGGGAACTGAATATTCAAAGGTATACATCCTATCGAAAAGACAGGCAGGTGGGCAGAGGGGGTGGGTAGGTCTGTTGGTGAAGAATGAAACGCAAGTGGTGACATTGAAACAGGAGATGTGGAGTCAGTGTGGATAGAACTAAGGAATTGTAAGGGTAAAAAGACCCTAATGGGACTTATCTACAGGCCCTCAAACAGTAGCCTGAATATAGGGTGCAAGTTGAATCAGGAGTTAAAATTGGCATGTAGTAAAGGTAATGCTACGGTTGTCATGGGAGATTTCAACATGCAGATAGACTGGAAAAATCAGGTTGGTACTGGACCCCAAGAAAGGGAGTTTGTGGAGTGCCTCCGTGATGGATTTTTAGAGCAGCTTGTATTGGAGCCTACCAGGGAGAAGGCAATCCTGGATTTAATGTTGTGTAATGAACCGGATTTGTTAAAGGAACTTGAGGTTAAGGAGCCATTAGGAGGTAGTGACCATAATATGATCAGTTTTAATCTACAATTGGAGAGGGAGAAGGGTAAATCGGAGGTGTCAGTGTTACAGTTGAATAAAGGGGACTATGGAGCCATGAGGGAGGAGCTGGCCAAAGTTGACTGGAAAGATACCCTAGCAGGGATGACAGTGGAACAACAATGGCAGGTATTTCTAGGAATAATACAGAAGGTGCAGGATCAGTTCATTCCAAAGAGGAAGAAAGATTCCAAGGGGAGTAAGGGGTGACCGTGGCTGACAAGGGACGTCAGGGACGGTATAAAAATAAAAGAGAAGAAATACAATGTAGCAAAGATGAGCGGAAGCAAGAGGATTGGGTACTGTTTAAAGAGGAACAGAAGATAACTAAAAAGACAATACAGAGAGAAAAGATGAGGTACGAAGGTAAGCTAGCCAAGAATATCAAGCAGGATAGTAAAAGCTTCTTTAGGTACGTGAAGAGGAAAAAATTACGATCAAAGTTGGACCCTTGAAGACTGAAAAAGGTGGATTTATTATGTGGAACAAGGAAATGGCAGATGCGTTGAACAAGTACTTAGGATCCGTCTTCACAAACAATCAATCTCCCTGATGTACTAGTGACCAGAATATGTGGGGTGATGGAGGAACTGAAGGAAATCCACATTAGGCAGAAAATGGTGTTGGGTAGACTGATGGGACTGAAGGCTGATAAATCCCCAGGGCCTGATGGTCTGCATCCCAGGGTACTTAAGGAAGTGGCTCGAGAAATCGCAGACGCATTGGTGATCATTTTCCAATGTTCTGTAGATTCAGGATCAGTTCCTGTGGATTGGAGGGTAGCTACTGTTATCCCACTTTTTAAGAAAGGCGGGAGAGAGAAAACAGGGAATTATAGACCAGTTAGCCTGACATCGGTGGTGGGGAAGATGCTGGAGTCAATCATAAAAGATGAAATAGCGGCACATTTGGAGACCAGTAACAGGATCGGTCCGAGTCAGCATGGATTTACGAAGGGGAAATCATGCTTGACTAATCTACAGTGAAATGTTTTGTATTGCGTACAACGCGGTAATATCATACAGCAGTATGGATAAGCACAGGCATAGATGTACAAAAAGTGCAATGGTTGTAGTGTAAGAATAGTAGACTTCACCGAGGCAGTACACGAATAGTCGCCACGTTTCTGGTGCCAACTTGTGCCCTTCAAGTTTCAAAGTTCATAATAGTCTAGAGACTTATTTTGGCCTTAAAGAGCCATTGTCCTGGCGTCACAACTGGGTTGGTGTGTTAATTCCAGATCTAATCTTATATCCCCTATTAACTCTATTTTATATCGGTCACGAGGCGCAATGCGGCGAGTTGGAGCAGTTCGCAACTGCTCTGGCAGGTAAGTAATTGTACTTTCAGCGGGCCGCTGCGACAGCGGGCCCAGAGTAGCTGATGGAGGCGGCCGCACTTGGCGGCTGCCGCCATTGGAGCTCCGAACGGGAGCAGGCGGACGAATTTGGAGGCCGCCGTGGAAGCTCCATAGGAGCTCGGTTTCATTATTGCCTGCTGGCTTTGGGCTCTATACGGGAGCAGGCGGCCGGATTTTAAGCCACCGTGGAAACTCCATTAGGAGTTGGGGCTGCCGCGGCTAGGTTTCCTTCGCTGCTAAAGATAAAACAGCGGCCGGTGTTAGCCGCGGCCAGGGCAGCAAACGCTAGGTCAGCGCAGCTGCCATAGCGCCTATCAATTTTTTAACATAGAAATGCTGCTGAGGCAGCATACGCTGGAGACCAGCATATAGTGTGTGCTCTATTCGTAGGGGCATTTCGATATACTACACATAGTTCTTTAATTGAAGTCAAAATCTGAAGAACTGATTAAAGTAGTTAAAAATAGAGCTGGCAGTTTTAATAGTGGTTGCTGTTCGGTCACGTTTGTGACCATCGCAGCAGATAGGACATTTATTATCATACACCATATGGTGTGGACAAATTTGACTTGCCATTACGGCACAGAATGGGGCTCCACTGGAGCGGGCGGCTGTTCGGAGGAATTCCATTGAGGCTCCAGAAAAGAGCTCCTGGCTTGGGAAGCCTTTTTTCAGCTGTGTCTATGAGACACCTGTGGAGCAATACCTGGTGCAGGGTTGCGTTATGATAATTTCCGCTCAGTAGAGGGGACTGTTGGAGATCTTTCATAAGAGACCCCAACCATGTGGATATCGACAAAGCAGTCGAATCTTTGATCCAATGCGGCGATGCTTCTGTTTAAATCATATGAACTGTGACAACACCTGGCAGGATTGCAGGATTTCTCCCACTCTGTCCAGCGGGCTATCGGGAAGAGGTGACTCCGATTATAATGCCGGCTCATCCATACGGGGGCCAGAGGCCTGTGGAAACAACACCTGGTACAGGGTTGCGCTCTATTTCCTCCCTGAAATACTCCGTTGAAGCTGCAGAAGGGAGCAAGGACTCGGAGTCACTAGCAGGTGCAACCTGTCTGGTAAGTATAATGATGATACCGACAGAGCACCGATCTGCACAGCTAGTCCCGGTTCGGCTCCTAGAGGGAGCAGCTTGACAACCCTGAGTCGGGGCAAAGTCAAAGCCAGGTCTGTGGGACAAGTCCTGTCGGATGATTCGGGTCAAGGGGATTCTGTCCCCACATCTATGCCAGATGTGATTGGCCGTTTGTCTCAATTGGAACATCTGATGAATCAGATGGTGGCACAAGAAATGCTCCGTGTTAACGGAGGCATGCACAGGCAGTTTGAATCATGGGCCTGAGGCAGCTCCTGGTTCAAGGTTGCAATATTCCTCCCACTCAGATGAAAGGAGTGTTGGAGATGGTGCCAAATATTATGCTCCGTGTCACGGAAACATGCACAGGCAGTTCAAGTCATATGCCTGTAGCTACTCCTGGTTCAGGGTTGGAATATTCCTCCCACTCGAAAGACTATCGGAGATGGTGTCACAAAATATGCTCTGGGTTACGGAAGCATACACAGGCAGTTCAAGTCATAAGCATGAGGCAACGCCTGGTTTGGGTGCAGTGGGAGTGTCAGAGATCAGTATGGAACTGACTCCGAACATGACTCCGAACATGACTATGTGCCTGAATCCCATGCTTTAATGCATGATGTACGAGAGTCGCATAAGGCCACCACTAGAGGAATTGGCCAGCGGCATCAGCTCTCTAACATCACACCAGCTGAAGAAATGACATGACAGACAGGGTCTGCAAATGGAACTTAGCTGAAGCTCGAACAAGCAAATCGACCCGGGTTCAGAGACGCTGGCAGGTAAGGTCTCTTTATTAACCTCCGTAAAACTCCGAAATGGAGCAGTCTGTCAGCCCAGGTTTGGGTTTACTGGCAGCATGGGCTGTCTAGTATTTTTTCACTGTCTCTGGGATAGATCAGGTTTATGCAGAGACATTGGCAGGGTGCCTTGCATTGTAACCTCTGTAAGCTCCAAGTAGGAACAGCTTGGTTACCCTGGTTCAGGGTAGACCATCATGGAACTGGCTGGCCATAGGGGTCATATTGACCAGGGAAGCACTGCCTCATCATCTGCGATTGAGGTTATCGGACTGCTCAGTAGAATGAAGTAGTTGAAGTCTTCATCAACACATGGTTTATTTTCTCCTCAGTTAGTAGAGTTGCCAGTTCATTGGAATCATCATTGCCATCCTTCTGGGATAGGTAGCTACCAGCAGGAAGTTGGTCTGGCATATAATATTTTTAATCTGACCTACAGGTTCATGTTGTGAATCAACAATGTATTTATAATAATCCGTAGGCTCTGAATACCAGTATTCCTGGTTGAGTGGCGGGTCGAAGAGATTGTGTTGTGCACTCTAGCGACTCAGACAAGTGGTTTCAGTCAGAGGACTGCGAGGCAATTCCTGATTCAGGCTTGCATTATGCTAAAATTCCACTCTGAGGAAGAACGCTGAGAATTCGTGGTGACTCTTATAGTTGAGAGTTGACAGGGAACTCGTATTCCCACATCAAAGGGAGACTGTGTTTTCAGCTCTAGTCATAAGGTTCTGATTTTACTTCGGAGTCATGTGAGTGATTCCGTGAAGAAGACCCGCCAGAGCGCATGCGCGTCATTATGTCTGACGCATTGGCGCACGGACCAGCGGGAGGACAGAGCTCCTCCTGTGGTAAGTAGTTTTAAAGTAATTTTTTATATCTCCAGCTAAGTGGGAAAACTTAGCTGGAGTAAGAAGTTGTTTTGCTGTGGTGCCGTGCTTTGTTGGGATTTTACAGGGCACCATGGACAAGACGACCAGGGGTAGGCGAGCCGCAAGTAAAGCAAAGGAATGCCGCGGGAATGCGGTCTGTGAGGGGCTGCCTGGTACCCCTGCACAGTCGCCGACCGGGAGCGGAGCGACTGCAGACTTGGTGCTACAAAGCACCAAAGCACAGAGCCAATGCCAGATGGGCGTAAGGCCAAGGGAAAGGTCTGCGAGGCCCTAGGACTCAACTGAGTCGGGCCGCGATGAGTCCCGTACGGGGCTGGATACCGTTTTTAAACGGTTATCCCAAATGGAGCACCTCATACAGGGGTTGCTCCACCAACGCACACTCCGGGGGGAGGAGTCGTGTGGGCGGCAGGCTGCAGAAGAGGCCGCGCCGGCAGCATCTGGTAAAGGGCTGCTTGATAGCAGCCTCATTGATGAGGTGAGTGCAGAGGGGCAGCTAAGTTCTGACCCCGACTCTGACGGTAACTTCGATCCTAGCGAAGACGACCGTTGTCAGAGGTCCCATCTCTGGCAGCACGATTCGCTGTCCTGTCAGAGTCTGGAGAGCCACTGGGAGATGAGCTGGCCTCCACGATATAGAGGTTGCTTGATAGCACCCTCATTGAAAAGGCCTGCAGAGGGTCAGCTGAGTTCTGACCCCGACTCTGACGGTGAGTTTGAGCCCAGCGAAGACGGCCGTTGTTAGAGGTCTTATCTCTGGCAGCACGATTCGCTGTCCCGTCAGAGTCTGGAACCGCCAAGAAACAGGTTATAATCTCATATCAAATTTTTTTAAATAAAAAGAATAAGACAGAACAACTGATGCTAGAACAAGAAATCAGACAATTAGAGTTAGATAATGCCAAAGATCCAACTACAGATAAACATAATAAGATAATACTATTGAAATTTAAACTTAATCGAATTTTATCGGCAAGATTAATAAGATTATTCCAAATTACAAAACAGGAACATTTCGAATTTGGTGACAAGCCAAATAAACTCTTAGCTCGTCAATTGAAAAAACAAGAAAAGGAAAATAATATCACTAAAATTAAATCAGAGAAAGGTGAATTACTTACATTACCTAAGGATATTAACAATAGATTTGCTCAATTTTATCAACATTTATATACATCTAAAACTAAAATAGAAGATAGTAAAATTATAATTTTTTTAGATAACTGTAATCTTCCAAAACTCTATCTTTCGGGACAAGAGGAGCTCAGATTACACTTGAAGAAATAGGAGAAACAATAAAATCGTTGAAAAATGGTAAGACGCCTGGACCAGATGGTTTTAGTAACGAATTTTATAAAAGATTTCACGAGATAATGGCTCCACGTTTACTTAATTTATATACTCATGCCTTTAAAGAAAAGAAACTACCAGAAACTTTAGCTGAATCAACTATTACGCTTATACCAAAAAAAGATAAAAATTTAGATGAACCGGGCTCATATAGAGCTATATCACTTTTAAATACAGATCAGAAAATTTTAGCAAAGTCCTTAGCAAGAAGATTGAGTAAATACATTAGTAAATTGATAAATCCTGATCAAACAGGGTTTATACCCAAAAGACATTCATTTAATAATTTGAGACGCCTGTTTAATATAATGTACTCACATAAAACGGAGGAAGAAGATATATCAATTGTTTCTCTGGACGCAGAGAAAGCATTTGATCAGGTAGAGTGGCAGTATTTATATAAAGTATTGCAAAAATTTAATATGGGAGAGAATTTTATTGTATGGGTAAAATTATTATATGATAAACCGATGGCAAGAATATTAACCAATAATATGTTATCTCCAAAATTTCAATTATCGAGGGGCAATAGGCAGGGATGTGCTTTATAACCTCTGCTATTTGCCCTTATGATAGAGCCCCTGGCTGAAAGTATAAAATTCATCTGAATATTCAGGGATATAAAACTAGGGACTCAAATAATAAAATTTCATTATATGCAGACGATATACTTCTATACATTACAAATTCACAAACGAGCATACCAAACTTATTAAATTTAATAGAGGAATTCGGTTCTTTTTCTGGATATAGAATAAATTGGAATAAAAGTGAAATCATGACGTTAAAACCTCAAGAATCTACACACCTACTAAAATTCCCCTTTGAAATTGCAACAGAAAAATTTAATTATTTGGGTATTCAAATTACTAGAAAATACAAAGCATTATTTAATGCTAATTTTATGCCTTTATTAAATAAACTCAACACGTTGATTAAATTCTGGAAAACACTTCCGTTATCATTAATAGGCAGAATAAACGCTATAAAAATGATCTTTTTACCATAAATATTATACCTATTTCAATCTATACCATTATATATACCAAATTTTTTTTTCAAAAAACTAGACTCTAATATTACCAATTTTATTTAGAATAGATCACACAGAATTCAAAGAAAACACTTGTGCAAACCAAAAGACGTTGGGGGACTTTCACTTCCGAACTTTTTGTATTATTATTGGGCAGTGCATATTAAGAATATAATTTATTGGTTGGGCAGTTCTACCCAACAGACAGAATGGATAAGAATGGAGAAAGAGGATTGTTCTCCTTGTAACATAGGAGCGATCCTCTTCTCCCCGATCAAACTGAACAACACAATATATAAGAATAACCCAATTATACATGATACAATAAGAATTTGGATACAAATAAAATTATCTTTAAAATTTAAAAAAACTATCACTGTTAATGCCAAAAGTGAATAATCCTTCATTTAAACCATCTCTTATTGATAAAACATATAATCAATGGGAAAGAATGGGAATTAAAAGGATCGGTGATATGTATGAAATGGGAAATCTGCTATCATTCCAACAATTACAATTAAAATTTAAACTGAAAAATAATCAATATTTTAAATATCTTCAGATCTGCGACTTCATGAAGAAATACATACAAAGATATCAAAACATAACTTTAGACCCACTGGAAGGCTGACTCACAGAAATTAATATCATACTTATATAATAGTATTTTAAATATAGAACTACCATCGACAGAGGCACTTAGAGAAGAGTGGGAACGAGAATTAATGATAAAAATCACGAAGGAAACATGGGAAAAGTATTTGATACATATACACAACTGTTCGATTAATGTAAGACATAATTTAATTCAATTAAAAATTTTACATAGATTATATTATTCAATAACTAGATTGAATAAATTCTATCCAAATACTTCCCCCATTTGTGATAAATGTCTATCCCAAAATGCAACTATAACACACTCTTTTGTTTCCTGCACAAAACTTTATAAATTCTGGAGTGATATTTTTGAAATATTTACAAAATTATTCAAGATAAAAATGGAACCTAATACTCAAATGATTATATTTGGAGTAATGGAAGAAGGGAACAAATTGAATTCATCTCAAAATTTATTTTTTAATTATAGGTTAATAACGGCAAAAAAACATACTTACATTTTGGAAAAATACACCCATACCAACGCTTAAAATGTTGATTTCAAACATGTTGGACACCGCACATCTTGAGGAAATGCGATTCCTCCTAATAGATAAATCAGACCAATTCTTAATGAGTTGGTCTCCATTTGTCGATTTTTTGGAAGCATATGGTGCAACAGAATCGTAGAAGCTAACAGTTTCAGGGCTGGGTGAGGGATGGTCAAGAATATAAATAACGATCTCCTTAATCTCTTACTTTCTACTCTTTCTCTTTCTAGCTTCTTTTCTTCACCTTTCTTCTTTCACCCTTTTTTCCTTTTCACACACTATATATCACACGTTTTTCTATCTTATAATTATCTATTCTCTCTTTTTCTTTATCATTATTTTTTTTAAATATAAGAAGCTGTACATAAAATGTAACATGTCAATATATATTAGGCACCTTGGTGCCATATTCCTGTACTCACTTCTGGCACCTTCAGCGTGTTGCTGAAGGTGCCAGCAGTGAACCGGGTGATATGGAGCCAGATGAGCATGGGCTTGAGTGCCCAAGAGATGAAGCTGCAGAGAATCCTGAAACTACTTGGCTCAGGAATCACGGCGTTCACTAGAACGGTGGATGGAGGGCATCTGTTGGAGAGGCAGCAAGAGGTACTAGGGTTGCTTTGTAGCACCCATTTTTAGATAAATTGTCTCAGGGAAAGTGCCATTCGGCCCACCATTAATCCCAAGGTTGCAGCACTCTGCCAGCCCAGCAACATACAGCCGGCCAACCTACTCTTCGAAGAGGACCTCGCCAAGCGTGTCAAGGAGATGGATGACGAGGCAAAGACGGTGGGCTTGATCAAGCCACTGGCGGTCGGCAAGTTTCCAAAAAAGAAAGTACCCCTACGAACGAGGGACAGATTGGTCTGGACCAGGAACAAGTCGGCCGGCAATGCAGATGCACAGGTGGCATTCTGCAGCTGGAACATGGTCAAACGTTGGCTTTCCCACCAGAGGCCGGGGACAACGGGATCCACCAGGTACCAAGGAGGTAGGTGGGCCTGGTTCTCAGGTGCACATATCAAATGTGACACAACTAAAATCTGGGGGTACATTACATCTGTTCCGGGATGAATGGAAGCAAATTACCTCAGATCTGTTTATACTGAGTGTTATTCAAGGGTTTCGAATGGAGTTCAATCCAAATTGTGATTTGCACATTCAGCATGTTCCTGGGAGAACTGTTCAGTTTTCATTAACAGAACAGATGGAGGATCAGGCTGCGCTTGGAAGCTTATGTGATAAAGGTGTAATTGGAAAGTCGGTTCACCAACCCCATCAATTTGTGTCTAATATTTTTCCCAGGCCAAAAAAGGATGGGGGATGCAGTATAGACATTGTAAGATGGAATTGTCACTGCCAAGAAACTGGGTCCAGAGGATGCTATATGGCGACTATAGAGCTTAAAGATGCGGATTATTCATTGTCTGTCCATTTGCAGGATAGAGGATATTTGAAATTCACCTGGATGGATCAACTATGGCACAAAATTGTTAAAACCTAGGCATGCTGAGAGGCCAGGGTCAGGTGCTCATGGCATTATCTCAATGATATCTTGATTACAGGGGTATCCAAGAGAACAGCTGAAGTAACCGGTAGTAGTTGTTAAATCCACTTTTCAAAGATTGGGCATTATTCATCCAGAGAAATCCAAATTAACACCTGACTATTTGGGTCACAATTGATTCAATTAAGTGACTCTGCCCAGGGAGAAAGGGTAGAGCTAATTGACAGCTGTATCAAGCTAATGGAGGCACTAAGAATACATTTAGGTCATTATAATAGACCCATGCAGTTATAAGCAGAGGCTGTTTCTGATTTGCAATGGTGGATTCACCATGTGTCCAGTAGTTCGAGCAAGATAGTGCTTGAGCAGCCTTCCATGATTTTGCAGATGAATGTCAGTGCACTCGGGTGGGGTGTCACGGATACGAGTTTCAGCTGTGGAGGCAGATGGACTGAGCAAGAGGCATCGCTTCTGCAGACATGGGGAATTAACTATTAAGAGCTTTTTATGGATAAGGCTTATTTCAGATTGACAATACCACGGCAGTGGCATATATATTAATCACATCGGTTGAATCAAGTCGGTATCTTGTGACAGATTCGCTAATCAAATTTGGGCCTGGTGTATTGAAAAAGATATTTGGTTTTCAGCTATTTATCTACCAGGTAGATTCAACATAGTAGCAGACGCCAGGCCACAAAAGTTCCATGACAACACAGATTGGATGTTGAACCAGGAGGTGTTCAATAATATAGTACTTATATATGAATGCCAGATATCAATTTGTTTTGCATCGAGGTTTAACCACCAGCTGCCTAAATATGTTTCATGGGAACCAGACCAGGGGCAGTTGCAATTGATGCTTTCTCACTGCATTGGGGTGGTATGTTTTTATATATTTTCCCACCATTCTGCCACATAGGTCGGAGTCTGCAAAAAGATCAAGCAAGATGCCGCTTCGGGGGTGCTTGTAATACCTAATTGCCCGACTCAAGCATGGTTCCCTTTGATGTTACAGTAAGCGATCCAACCTCCTTTGGTGGCTCCCAAGCGTAGGAATTTACCGGAGCATCCGCTAACAGGGAAAGTCATCTGTTATGTGATCGTATTGACTTGTTAATTTGCAGGTTTTAAGAAGGCCATACCTGGGGCGAGGACTGTCTGGGCGAACAGTGGACATGCTTACTGCAGCCTGGAGAAAGAGTACTCAAAAGCGGTATATTCCTTATGTAACAAAATGGGAGCAATATTGTGTACAAAATAATATTGACTATAGTACTGCAGGTATTGTGGATATTTTAGAGTACCTGTCGACACTCTACGATGATGAGGGTCTCAGTTACAGCACCATTAATACAGCTTTAAGTGCTTTGTCCTCGTATGGTTTTGATGGGGTCAGGAAAAGATCCTATTGGGTTTTCATCATCACATAGCTTGATTGATGAAAGGAATTTCAACTCTAAACCTCCTAAACCCAGGTATATGGCGATCTGGGATGTAAGTGTGGTCCTCAAGATGCTTCGACAGTGGGTTCCTGTCACGTCTCTGAATTGACAAAACTCACCATGAAGGTGGTCATGCTCATGGCATTGGTTCAGCATAGCGAGTGCAGATTTTGCAAAAGCTTCAGCTAGACAGGATGGAAGTGGCTGAGGAGAATGTTATGTTATATATTTACGACCTGCTCAAACAGAGCAGGCCAGGTGTCACAGGTTTTAAAATTGTGTTTTCAGCATAACCTACTGATCCATGTTTATGTGTAAGGACACATTTATTACATTATATTGAAGCTACAAGGACCTTAATAAATGTGGAAACAGGATTGTTTATCAGTTACAAGAAACCACACAAGAGAGTGTCAGAGCAGACTATCTCAAGGTGGTTAAAGCAAGTGTTGATTCAGGCAGGTATTAACACTGACTTGTATACATCTTATTCGACTAGTGCAGCAGCAACGTCGGCGGCCAGGGCGATGGATGTTCCCATCGATCATATTCTTACAGGCGGTCAAATGAATTGGTTTTTCAACAATTTTTACCATCAGCCGATTGCCGATCGGGGGCTGTTTGCAAATTCAGTATTAAGTTCTGTTTAGTTTCCCCTGGGATAGATGTTTGTTTTGATTATTCAAATCAATTGTTACTGCATGATATTCAATTTCATGTTTAACGCATTATTGATTGTTTCTCATCCGAAGTCAATCAATGCAGGGAGAAGCCAGGATTTCAATCTGCGGCATAAAATCACAGAGCTTTGAACTCTTCACGGAATCACTCACGTGACTCCGAAGTAAAATAGTAAGATTAAATGAGAACTTACCAGTTTGAAGTTTGATCTTTATTTTAGGAGGAGTTATGTTGGTGATTACGTGCCCACCACCCCCAACCCTCTCTCTCATAAAGGTCATATGGTAGTTCTCATGTTGCTGATCTTACTATGTTACTTCAAATATTCTGATATCTGTGATTTCGTAACGCTGCTTTGAAGATTGACGCGCATGCGCTCTGGCGGGACTTCTTCACGTAATCACCAACATAACTCCTCATAAAATAAAGATCAAACTTCAAACTGGTAAGTTCTCGTTTAATCTTACTATTATATGTTATCAGCGAAATGTATGAATAACTAGATAATGCATCTTCCGCGGCAAGAGAAGCCAAATATTTTCCGTCCGTATGGTCAATAGAGGAACGGTGGTTCCGAGTGGAATCAGTGACATCTCATCGGAGGATAAGTGGTCTGGCCAAGAACAAGAGGGGTATATTTCTGATACTTCTCAAGATTACAGAAACATGGAGCATGCCAAATCAGGCGGAGGAGCCGCCATCTTGGAGTAACGGCTGCTAAACAGCAGCCGTCCGTCAAATTCACTTTTTCTTTAGTTTTAGCTTTTTTTATTTCTTTGTTTGTTTGGGGAATTTTGACTTTTAATGTGGGGGGTAAGGGGGAAACTATTTCTGGGTCCCTACCTGGTCGGTGAGGCAGCTTTTTCTCCAGGCTGCCTCGTCGACCCGTCCTCGTGGCCTACCAGCGGGCATGGAGCGCCGTTTCCTGACGGAGACCGCCCAGCACCTTCAGCTTCGGTCGGCAGCACAGCGCTGGAGCGCTATCGTGGATCGGAGCGGGCGATGCCTTGCCTGGGTCGCCGCGCTGGATCGACGCGCTGGAGCCGACATCAACACCTCCGGGCTGCGGGACTGCGGAGCGACCAGCCGTGGGCGGCGGCGCCGACTTTTACATCGGGAGCCTCGTGGCTCCAAATCGGCGCGGCCATGTCGGCTTCAGGTGCCATCGACTCCGCTGGGAAACCAGCCGTTCCAGCCGCTGCGAGGACTCTCCCGATGGCCGGGAACATCGGGCCTCCGTAGAGGCAACTGTGGCGGCCACGATGGGCCTGACTCTGGGGAGAACTGGGGTTGGGGACTGGACATTGTGCCTTCCCCCACAGTGGTGGTCATTGTGAGGGGATGATTTTTGTGTGCTGTGCCTGTTAGTCTGTGTGCAAGATGGCAGTCGGAGGGGACAGTGGACGCTGGCGCGAATTGGCTGCCGCTGCTCTGTCCTCAAATTGTGTTTCTTATTTTCTTTTTGTGCTTTTGTACTTGAATTCTGTCCTTGATTTGTGTACTGTGGTGTTTTTATATTTAATTTATTCCGATTATGTGTTTTGTATTTTTGTGATTCTATGCCTTGTAAGGTGTCCTTGGGTTTTAAAAAGGCGCCAGTAAATAAAATGAATTATTATTATTATTATAATCTGATCATGTGTTTAGTTATCCAGTTTAAGATGGATGATTGCTTTTCAGCAGTTTAACTGATTCAGAGAATCAATCTTGGAGATGCATACTTTGCCATATCTATACACATGAGGCACAGATTATCTGGTGTTTGATAACAAAGCCAGTGGTGGAAGCCAATGCTGCCCTACTCAGATCAAAGGGCATTGTGTCATTGAGTTTAGATAATATGCAAAATTTGCAGCTGATAGAACTTAGGGGTTATCAGTAGATACCTCTTGCGGTATTAAGAATGAGGCAACATAAGATTTAATAGTGCCAATTTTGCATATTGATTCAGGCCATGGTAAGGCGGCTGAAGCAACCCCTATTTACTCGGTCACGAGTGATGGCTGGGGCAGTGTGTCTTCTCGGGCAGCTAGCTCTGCACAATTGTATGGGAAGCTTGTGAACAAAATATGTGAGTTACTTTTAAACGGAAGTAACAAAGGTTTGTGTGGCTTTCAGTTTGAGCCTAGAGGAGCGTTCATATGATAGCACAATTGACACCACTTGTGCTGCTTTGTCATTCTCTATAGTACCATAAGTGGGACAATAAATGATTGGTTATTCACCCGCTGTTCACTAACGTTATGCAGGGTGTCTTTTATATGACCACTCTAATAGCCTACACTCATTGTAGTGTGTGAGGTATATCAGTAAATTGTTATGCAAATGTTCTTCTACTGTATTCCTTAAGGGAGCAGTATTTTTAAGATAATTATGCTTTCAGCAACTGATCTCAGCACAAAGAACACAGTCTTTACTCAATCTCTGGCTCGGTCTCTGGGTTATAACTGACATTAGGGTAGCTTGTTATGGGAATGATCTCATAAGCAAAATGGGCATGATTGCGTACATTTTAATTTGACAGCATACCCACCATAGCAGAGATTGGGGGTGCCATTAGGTATACAAGTGCACTGAGCTTGCTAGTACCTATGAGATGAAAGATACGTAGGTGTGGGAGCGTTTTTCCAGAATTTCAGTATGTTTTTTTGCCATTATTAAACCGTAATTAAGGAAGCTCTTTTGAAACAAAGTCAGCTCAAAACTGGCTTCGATTGTTCCAAAAATGATCAATTCTGCATTCGGTTTCAGTTTTATTTTAAATAATTTCGTAAAAATTTCAAAGATTTCATTACAATTTTTTTTAATGTTTATACAAAAAACAAAAGAATGTGCTATAGTTGCTTCTTGGGTTAGACATTTATCACAGATGGAAGAGACATTTGGGTAAAATTTACTTATTTTAGCTTTTGAGTAGTATAGTCTGTGTAAAGTTTTAAATTGAATTTACGTAATGCTCAAAAAAATATTTGTTTTTCTTTTTTTTTTCCTCTCTCTTTTTCTCTTTTTTTTTCCTAGGGCCTATTTCTTAACTCTTTTTCTTTTGTTTTTAATTTCGTTCTCATAGGGTCTTCGTCCCTTTTTGTTGTTACATTTTCTACACTTTTCTACACTTTCACTTTTTCCTTCACTTTCTTCTCTCTTTCAATCTTTTCCTTTTTTAGTGTAAAAAAAAAAAAAATAAAGGGAGTACATTAATTGTAAGAAGATACAAATGACGAGTATTAATCTATGTGGTTGTAATGTAATGTACTTCTAATAAATAAAAAATTAAAAAAAAAAAAAAATTGAATTAGAATGTGTCTTACATTAATCGAGCATTTATGCACATATAACAAGTGTTTATCCCAACTCTCTTTCGAGATTTTTATAGCTAACTAGACCAAGTGCAGACCCCGTCTGTCTCCCCAACGCGCGTTTGCGGGGGGTGGCTGCGGCGTCACATTAACCACTCCTCTGGGTCTGTTCCTCCAAACCATGGTTGCGGGGTTGGAATCTTGCACCCACAAACACACACACTCATCACACCCCTTTATATTATCTTAATTTTATTAATTGGCTTCTTTTATCCC
>CM075980.1:7525546-7530546 GCA_038087875.1 Malacoraja senta | reverse complement strand
ACACACACACACACACACACACACACACACACACACACACACACACACACACACACACACACACACACACACACACACACACACACACACACACACACACACACACACACACACACACACACACACACACACACACACACACACACACACACACACACACACACACACACACACACACACACACACACACACACACACACACACACACACACACACACACACACACACACACACACACACACACACACACACACACACACACACAACACACACACACACACACACACACACCACACACACACACACACACACACACACACACACACACACACACACACACACACACACACACACACACACACACCACACACACACACACACACACACACACACACACACACACACACACACACACACACACACACACACACACAACACACACACACACACACACACACACACACACACACACACACACACACACACACACACACACACACACACACACACACACACACACACACACACACACACACACACACACACACACACACACACACACACACACACACACACACACACCACACACACACACACACACACACACACACACACACACACACACACACACACACACACACACACACACACACACACACACACACACACACACACACACACACACACACACACACACACACACACACACACACACACACACACACACACACACACACACACACACACACACACACACACACACACACACACACACACACACAACACACACACACACACACACACACACACACACACACACACACACACACACACACACACACACACACACACACACACACACACACACACACACACACACACACACACACACACACACACACACACACACACACACACACACACACACACACACACACACACACACACACACACACACACACACACACACACACACACACACACACACACACACACACACACACACACACACACACACACACACACACACACACACACACACACACACACACAACACACACACACACACACACACACACACACACACACACACACACACCACACACACACACACACACACACACACACACACACACACACACACACACACACACACACACACACACACACACACACACACACACACACACACACACACACAGTTTTAAATATAGACTAGACCAAGTGCAGACCCGTTGGGTCTGGTCCCCGAAAGTGCTTGACACCCCGGGGTGTTTTTCCCGAACGTGCTTCAGACGGGGTGAAAATCGTCGAAAGAAAGATGGCGTCGTTTTCTGAAAAAATCGGAGAAAATCGGCGAAAAAAAGATGGCGTCGTTTTCGGAGAAAATCGGAGACAATCGGAGAAAATCACATGGGGGTGGGGGGGGGATGGATTTTATTTTAAAAACGTGTACATAAACAGGACCGAATTTAATCAGGAGTGGCTATTCGTAAAGATAAATGTCATCTCTTTGTAAATGGTAAAAAATATGGGCTGTGTGGGCCATGGGCGGTATCAAAGGCGGCACAGGTCAAGCAGAACGTTGGACGTACAGACGTACAGACGGACAACAGCCAGAGAGTTTTAAAAGTATACTAGACCAAGTGCAGACCCGTTGGGTCTGGTCCCCGAAAGTGCTTGACACCCCGGGGTGTTGTTCCTGAACGTGCTTCAGACCCCGGGGTGAAAATCGTGGAAAAAAAGATGGCGTAGTTTTCGGAAAAAATCGGAGAAAATCGGCGAAAAAAAGATGGCGTCGTTTTCGGAGAAAATCGGGGGAAAAAAGATGGCGTCATTTTCGGAGAAAATCGGAGACAATCGGAGAAAATCACATGGGGGTGGGGGGGGGTGGATTTTATTTTAAAAACGTGTACATAAACAGGACCGAATTTAATCAGGAGTGGCTATTCGTAAAGATAAATGTCATCTGTTTGGAAATGGTAAAAAATATGGGCCTTTCCGCGCGCTGTGTGGGCCAGGGGCGGTATCAAAGGCGGCACAGGTCAAGCAGAACGTTGGACGTACGGAGATAGATAGATATAGCTAGATAGATAGATAGAAGATTCTTGTTCCCATCTCTTCTAATCCTATCAGATGATGGTATTTCTATAGTTAGGATGGTATTATACAAGTGTGATATTAAATTAGTTGATTCCGCCTTTATATTCATTGCATCGTCTAATAGGTCTGGAGACAAGTTTTGATATTCTTGTGTTCTTGGATTTGAAAATATTTAAAATATTGATTGCTTCTCAAATTGTATTTAAGTTGTAGTTGGTGAAATGATAAAACATTTCCATTATCATACATATCTCCAAACATTTAAATTCCTAATCTGTCCCAGTATGTAAAAGATTTATCTATAATAGATGGTTTAAACGACGGATTATTAACTATAGGTGCAAGAAGCGATAGATTTCTTAATTTTAAAGTTAATTTTATTTGTTTCCAAATTCTAATTGTACTATGAATAATTGGATTTTTACGGTATATTGTATTCTTCAATTCTGTTGGTGAGAGAAGGATCGCTCCTATATTAAAAGGGGAACAATCCTCTCTCTCCATTACTATCCAATCCACCTGCTGGGCCGAGTTGTCCAACAGGTGAATCATATTTTTGACATTTGCTGCCCAATAATAATACAAAAATTTAGGGAGTGTTAACCCGCCAAATTCTTTAGGTTTGCACAAATGTCTTCTTTGAATTCTATGGGATTTATAGTCCCATATAACATTTGTGATATCGGCATCCAATTTAAAAAGATTTTTTTTTGGTAAGTATATCAGTATTGATTGGAATCGATATAAAATGTGTGGTAAAAAAATCATTTTTATAGCATTTATTCGGCCTATTAGAGACATCGGAAGAGTTTTCCAAAATTTAATCAGTGTGTTTAGTTTATTGAGTAAGGGCATATTTGCATTAAATAAAGATTTATATTTTCTAGTAATTTCAATTCCCAAATATTTAAATTTTACTGAAGCAATTTTAAAAGGGAATTTTAACAGGTGTGTTGAGTCGTGAGGTTTTATCGTCATAATTTCACTTTTATTCCAATTTATTCTATATCCTGAAAAGGATCCAAATTCCTCTATTAGATTTAATATATTTTGTATACTGATTTGTGATATTGTAATATATAATAGTACATCATCTGCATATAATGATATTTTATTATTTGAGTATTTTATATTATAACCATGGATATTCGGATGTATTCTAATACTTTCCGCTAACGGTTCTATTACAAGAGCAAATAGCAGAGGTGATAATGAACATCCCTGTCTATTTCCCCTTAATAATTGAAATTTCAGGGACAACATATTATTAGTTAATATTCTGGCAGTAGGCCTGTCATATAATAGAAATAAAATTCAAGCGATAAAATTCTCTCCCATTTGAAATTTTTGCAATACTTTAACAAGGTAATCCCATTCCACTTGATCGAATGCTTTATCTGCGTCCAATGAAATAATTGATAAGTCTTGTTCTTCGGTTTTATATGAGTGCATTATATTAAACAGACGTCTCAAATTATTGCATGAATCTCTTGGGTATAAACCCCGTTTGATCCGCATTTATTAATTTACTAACATATTTACTTAATCTTCTAGCTAATGTTTTCGCTAATATTTTTTGATCTGTATTTAGCAGCGCAATAGCTCTATAAGAACCCGGGTCTTCTAAATCTTTATCTTTTTTAGGTATAAGTGTAATCGTTGATTCCACTAATGTTTCTGGAAGTGTATGTTCTTTAAAAGCATATGTATACATTTTATGTAGCCGTGGTGTAATTATCTCGTAGAATCTTTTATAAAATTCATTACTAAAACCATCTGGTCCTGGTGTTTTACCATTCTTTAATGAATTTATTGTTTCTTCTATTTCCTTAGTTGAAATTTGTGCTCCTAATTCCTCTTGTTCGATCAAATTAAGTTTTGGGAGATTACAATTATCCAAGAACTCTATAACTTTAGTACTATCTGCTAACGCTTTAGATGTATATAAATGTTGATAAAATTGCGCAAATCTTTTATTAATATCCTTAGGTAGTGTTAACAATTCCCCTTTATCTGATTTAATCTTTAAATCGTATGACCTTTTTTCCTTTTTTTCAGTTGTCTTGCCAAAAGTTTGTGTGGTTTATACCCAAATTCAAAATTTTCCTGTTTTGTAATTTGAAATAATCTTATAACATTTGCTGATAATATTTTATTTAATTTAAATTTCAATATTGTTATTTTATTATGTTTATCTATAGTTGGCTCTTTAGCGTTATCTAAATCCAATTGTCTAATTCGTTCTTCTAACTGCCTTTGTTCATTCTTATTCTTTTTATTTAGAAAAGCTTGGTATGAGATGATAGTTCCTCTGATAAATGCTTTGAAAGATTCCCATAGTAAGGTTGGTGAAATCTGTGGGCTATCATTAGTCTTGAAAAAAAGTTCCATCTGTTGTTTTAGATATATACCACCTTGTGGATCATTTAGGATTTGAGGATTAAATCTCCAAAACGATTTATTATTAGTCATTCCTTCGAGTTAAAAAAAAAAAGTTAACTGGGAGTGATCAGAAATTGTACTGTTGTGATATTTTGCGTTCGATGTATAGGGAATTAGTTTTGTATCCACTAGAAAGTAGTCGATACGTGAATAGGTTTTGTGTACCATTGAATAAAACGAGTATTCCCTTCCAGCAGGGTTAGCGATCCTCCAGACATCTGTTGTATTTGTATTTTTTATGTATGTATATAGGATTTCCCTAGTTTTAGATTTTGTGTTACCCCTTAATAGAAAATTTGGGGTGTGCCGATTGTCTTTTGTCTGTTCTATTTGCGCGAGGCTTTAGTAAGTGGTACCGAGGATCAGTATTGTATACAATAAAATAGAAAGATTAAACGAGAACTTACCGTTTGAAGTTTGATCTTTATTTTATGAGAAGTTGAAGTGAGGGATTA
>CM075980.1:7507084-7525346 GCA_038087875.1 Malacoraja senta | reverse complement strand
GACATTGGGAGGAAACCGGAGCACCTGGAAGAAGCCGACCCGGTCAATGGGAGAACATATAAGCTCCGCACAGTTAGATCTACCGCTGCGCCACTGTGTCGCCCGCAAGGCCTTAGGTGATCTGATCAAATTCCGCAATAGCACGCTGGTCTTGCGTTTCCCTACCGGCCTTTGAGAGGTTTTGAGAAACGAAACACAACATCAGACACTCCACTCTGAAAGAGACACAAAGTGCTGGAGTAAAGAAGGGTCTCGACCCGAAACTTTGCCCATTCCTTCTCTCCAAAGATGCTGCCTGTCCCAGCAGAGTTACTCCAGCTTTTTGTGTCTATCTGCTGGAGTAACTCAGCGGGTCAGCCAGTGTCCCAGGAGAATCTGGAGATTCTCCAGAATAACCGCAAAGTTATCGATGGTCGGTGTGGACTCGATGGGCTGAAGGGCCTGTTTCCACGCCGTAGCTCAGGACTAAACTAAACCTCGGCTGCAATCTCTGGTCAACTGGCTGATTGATTATCGCTGGGTCTTTGCAGTTATTCCGTAACGGTAAAAAAAAAATCCTCTCTGGCTTATTGGCCAATTCTCTTAAACCTGCGTCCCCTTGTTGTCAATCTTCCTGTAAAATAGAAACAGTTTCTGTCATTCCTCTCCAACAAAAACCACCATCAATTTGATCAAATCTCTCCTTAGCCATCTCTACTCTAAGAGGAATGTACCCCACTCCTACACCTCGGTGTGAATATTGGCAGCGTGGGCAAGCAACATTTTTCCAAGTGTGTATTAAGCTATTTTATGTTAGATGAAGGTGGAGACTGGGGAATGTCATATGAAGCTTCCACCATCTATTGCCCTCTGATGTTCCAAAGGTTGAATATTTCAGTCCTATTTTAAATGCTCGCTTAATTTAAAGCACAATACACTTCAAAAACCGTGCAGAGAATAAAAATGAACAGCAATATACCAAACTGCTCATAGCTCTGCTAGTTCTTCCATTGAAATATAAAAAAAATATTGAAGGACTGGACAAGCTAGATGCAGGAAAAATGTTCCCAATGTTGGGGGAGTCCAGAACCAGGGGCCACAGTCTAAGAATAAAAGGGAGGCCATCTAAAACTGAGATGAGAAAAAACGTTTTCACCCAGAGAGTTGTGAATTTGTGGAATTCTCTGCCACAGGAGAAAATCCACGCAGGTCACGGGGAGAACGTACAAAACTCCGTACAGACAGCACCCGTAGTCAGGATCGAACCTGGGTCTATGGCGCTGTAAGGCAGCAACTCTACTGCTGCGCCACCGTGCCGCCCGAGACCTTTAGCAAACATGCGCACACACCATTCTGTACATTTCCTCTATCTGCACAACCAGGATTAGGGAATATGATTTTTAAAACTTGAGCTATTCAGGGAAAAGTTGGCAACACTGGTAGGAGTTTGAAATTCTCTTCTGCAAGCGGCAATTCATGTTGGGGCAATTGTAAGTTTTAAAACACATCCAGAGATGTTCAAGGATTGACCAAGGGTAGGTACGTGGAATTATTGGTAAGTCATAAATTGGGCATGATCTCAATAATGACAGGAAGTGCTGTAACTGACTTACGTTGTTTCCAATATTTAGTGTTAGTTTAGTTTAGAGATATAGCATGGAAACAGGCCATGGCCCACTGAGTACACGCTGACCAGCGATCAACCATACACTAGTTCTATCCTGCACTCTGGGACAATTTACAGAAGCCAATTAGCCTACAACCCTGAATGTCTTTGGACTGTGGGAGGAAACCGGAGCACCCGGAGAAAACCTACGCACACACACAGGGAGAAAGTACAAACTCCGTAGTCAGGATCGAACCTAGGTCGCTGACGCTGTGAGGCAGCAACTCCACTTATTCATATACTTATCTGTCCCTCTCTCTGTTTCTCTCTCTCTCTCTCACACACATACATACACACACACACATACACACACGCACACATACACACACACACACACAAACACACACTCATAAACACGTACACACACACACACACACACGCACACATACACACACGCACACATACACACACATACACACACACACACACACGCACACAAACACACACTCATAAACACATACACACACACACACAAACACACACACATACACACACGCACACATACACACACA
This sequence comes from Malacoraja senta, assembly GCA_038087875.1. Taxonomy (NCBI): domain Eukaryota; kingdom Metazoa; phylum Chordata; class Chondrichthyes; order Rajiformes; family Rajidae; genus Malacoraja; species Malacoraja senta. The sequence continues at coordinate 7,523,189 of CM075980.1, read as the reverse complement.
CACACATACACACACACACACATACACACACACACACAAACACACACTCATAAACACGTACACACACACACACACACACACACACAAAGAGTTTTAATAGTAAGCCTCCAAAATAAGTAGCAGTTTGCTTTCAGCAGTTCAAGCTCCTGTGGGTTTTTTCACACTTTTGCAGAGCAGACGCTCGTGAAAACTCACTGTCAAAACAAAGGTGCCCTTTTCACTTCCCAAACTTCCAAAGTACTTGTTCCACTGATATACTTGCTAAAGCATCTGCCACAGAGGCATCACATTCGAATTTATGTTCTTCGATGTACCGGAGCTGGCAACTCCTTTCACGGCACTGTATGTTGCTGGTGCCTGCATGCACATCTGCTGTCTATGACCTCCATTCAGCGCTGCACTTAGGAAAAATCAAATGAATGAAATATGCAAGTTTAATTATCCTCAGAGCGAGCCAAGCTGGCGTCAATGACAAGGTCCAGGAATGAAGGGAAATTATTTCCTGGGGCCTGCTATTATTAGTGCAACTTGAAGCACACCGTTGACTGAGACAATGGCATTATCGATCCTATACCACTGCTACATGATGCCGGCAGTGAGTCGGGATGGCAACACTTTGGGCTCAACGAGTAGTGGATTCAGGTCCCACTCCAAGAACTTGAGAGCAAATTTAAGAGTCAACTCCTTTAATGCCCAGTTTAGAGATACAGCTTTGAAACAGGCCCTTCGGCCCACCGAGTCCTAGCTGACCATGTTCACGCAAGTAGACACAACATTCTTCAGTCTGAAGAAGGGTCTCGACCCTAAACGTCACCCATTCCTTCTCTCCAGAGATGCTGCCTGTACCTCTGAAATACCCCAGCATTTTGTGTCTATCTTCGATTTAAAACCAGCATCTGCAGTTCCTTCCTACACATGTTCACGCTAGTTCTACGTTATCCCACTTTCACACCCAATCTCTGCACACCAGGGACAATTTGCAGAGAATTTCATTGTTTCGTTTCGAGACATAGAACGATAAAACACTCTTTACTCATTGGACCTTCAAACCCGACCGTTTTTGTGATGATGGGAGGAAACCGGAGCATCTGGAGGAAATCCACGCGGTCACAGGTAGAACGCGCAAACTCCACACAGGTAGCTCTCGGGGTCAGTACCGAACCCAGGTCCCTGGCACCTACCAGCTGTGCCACTGTGACGCCCCCTTTTTGTAAAATTGGTATAGATTTTTGCTTTAAACACGGCCACATTGGACATGGCCGCTCAAGACTTTTCTTACACCACACCAAACCTGAGGCTGCTTCATTTTTGGTGGTCGCTGTCAATTGTCCCTAATGAGTAGGGAGTAGATGATGAAATGGGATAACATAGAACTAGGGTAAACAGGTGATCGATGGTTGGCGTGGACTCATAGAAACATAGAAACATAGAAAGTAGGTGCAGGAGTCAGCCATTCCACCCTTCGAGCCAGCACTGCCATTCAATATGATTATGGCTGATCATCCAGAATCAGTACCCTGTTCCTGCCTTTTCCCCATATCCCTTGATTCCGTTAGCCCCAAGAGCTATATCCAACTCTCTCTTGAATACATCCAGTGAATAGGCCTCCACTGCCTTCTGTGACAGAGAATTCCACAGATTCACAACTCTCTGGGTGAAAAAGTTTTTCCTCATCTCAGTCCTAAATGGCCGACCTCTTATTCTTAAACTGTGACCCCTGGTACTGACTCCCCCAACATGGGGGACATTTTTCGTGCATCTAGCCTGTTCAATCCCTTATGTTTCTATATGACTCTATATAAGTTCCCCTCTCATCCTTCTAAATTCCAGTGAATATTATATTGTATTGTAATTAATTTACGAGCCCAGTTGACCCATTCTTTCATCATATGTCAGTCCCGCCATCCCGGGAATTAACCTGGTGAACCTACGTTGCACCCCTTCAATAGCAAGAATGTCCTTCCTCAAATTAGGAGACCAAAACTACACACAATACTCCAGGTGCGTTCTCACTGGGCTGGAGAGTCTGTAACCGTGCTGTTTCTTTAAATAAGCCCCCGGGACACAAGGACGGCCGGGCGAGGAGAGGAGGGGGACGTCGGCTCGTGGGAACTGCTCCAGTACATCGAGCGCGCGGGCCGAGCGGACTGTGGATTTTGAAAATGGCGCCGCCTGCCTGTGTAATATGTGCAGCAAATATTTCACTGAGCAGTGGCATATTTGACAAATAAAGTAAGGATAGGTTGACAGGTTAGTCACTAACTATAATTTTAATTATACTGTTATAATAAGACTTGTTCTGGGTGGTTCTGTTGACTTTATGAATGTCTATCTAGTTTTTGGATTGTTTATCCAGGCATAGGAATGGGAACTACTATGCTGTAGCAGGGGGCTCGAAATATTCTGCGGATGGGCAAGCCACAAATAAATTGTGTGGGAAGGAACTGCAGATGCTGGTTTACACTGAAGGTGGACAGAAAATTATGGAGTAACTCAGCGGGTCAGCCAGCATCTCTGGAGGAAAGGAATAGGTGACGTTTCGGGTTGAGAGACTTCTTCAGACTGAGCCACAAATAAATTGGATGATTTTTCTCTCAATAACCTTCCCGTGATAATGTTGCTGAGTGTTCTGCATCTCAAAGCACATTTAAGAAATTGCCCTCAGCGGCAGTTGGCACGAGCTGTGAATTTTCCTGCCATCAAAAACAACATAAAGTAGGATCCAGATGTAACATTGAAAATACAGAAAGTACGATCCTACGCGCTGGGGACAATCTACAGTTTACAGAAGCCAAATAACCTACAAACCTCTATGTCTTTGGAGAGTGGGAGGAAACCAGAGCACTCGGAGAAATGGAGGATCTGTACGGAGTCTGTACGTTCTCCCTGTGACCGCGTGGGTTTTCTACGACATCTTCGGATTCCTCCCGCACTCCAACGATGTACAGGTTTGTAGGTTAATTGGCTCGGTATAAGTGTAATATCGTCCCTAGTGTGTGTCGGGTAGTGTCAATGTGCGGGGACCGCTGGTCGGTGCGGACTCAATTGGGCCGAAGGGCCTGTTTCCGCGCTGTATCTCTAAAGCGAAAAACTAAAACCGAAAACCCACGCGGTCACAGGAGGAACGTACAAACTCCATATAGACATCGGGGATGGAACCTGGGTCTCCGGGGCTGTAAAGGGCCTGTCCCACTTTTACGACCTAATTCACGACCTTTTTTACTCGTGGACATTTTTCATCAGGCTAGAAAAAACTCCCCAACCTACTTGATGCCACGAGTGCCTACGGCTAGCATCACGACTTACCTACGACCTCCTACGACCTGGTGACGACCATGCTGAGAGTATGAGTCAAGGGCAAACTCGGCAGAGGTCGTGAATTAGGTCGTGAAAGTGGGACAGGCCCTTCTACTGCCACCCATCAAGTATGCATTTTAATATGAGGCCTGAATGTTAGGCCTTGATTGTCTTGATTGAGAGAGATTCCCTGATGGATGAGCAATGCTAAACACCATGATGTTGTTCATAGGATATATTTTTCGGGAACTTAAACACTCACGTGAGGATCCAGCCCATTGGGTTAGTAATTCTGGCAATTATTGTCATTCCATTGTCATCCCATCCCATCCCATCAGAAAACTACACTTTCCTCTGTAAGTTCAAGAAATTTCCCGGGGTGGGGTGGGTTGTGGGAGAAAATAGATAAGATTGAAATCGTGCTCTGAAATAATTTGATTAGAATCTCATAGCCTGTTACACAGTCATATTAGTGTGTTGTACTTTGCTCCTGACATTCATTTCATTGCAGTTGGCGCCATCTTGAAAGCCATCATTAAATATCAAGCAGCATGGGAGAGTTCAGCTCCATCCTTGCACAAGGTTGGCAGAGCATTACAGTTGTTGCCTCACAGCGCCAGAGACCTGGGTTCCAGCCTGACAAAGGGCGCTCTCTGTATGGACTCTGTCAGACCCAGTATGAAGAAGGATCCCGACCCAGAGATGCTGCCTGTCCCACTGAGTCACTCCAGCTTTTTGTGTCTATCTTTGAGTGATACAGCGTGGAAATAGGCCCTTCGGCCCAACTTGCCCTCGCCGGCCAACATGTCCCAGCTGCACTAATTCCACCTGCCTGTGTTTGGTCCATATCCCTTCAAACCTGTCCTATCCATGTACCAGTCTAACTGTTTCTTAAACGTTGGGATAGTCCCTGCCTCAACTACCTCCTCTGGCAGCTTGTTCCATACACCCACCACCCTTTGCACAGGTTTATTATGCTGAGGCCTAGGGGTTTCACGGTACATTTAATTAATGGCGTGCTGAATCACTGTCATCTATACTGGCATCGATTCGGACATGGTCAGCCTGAAGATCTCCATCATTAACTGCCTCCTCTGCATGCCTTCGGCAAGCACAAATAACTCATGCTACTTCCCCAATGCCCAATATGCCAGGTGGCACAAAATCATGCACGCTCCAATTCATACTCAAAATCAGCACTGAAACCGCTGCCAGGTAACCCAACCTTTCCTGCAGTCATAGTCATGGAGTACAGGCAGCCTGGAAACAAACCCCTCGGCCCAACTTGCCCACACCGGCCAAGGTGCCCCATCTACACTGGTCCTGACTGCCCCTGTTCGGTGCATCTGTCTCTAAACCTTAGACAGACACAAAAAGCTGGAGTAACTCAGCGGGTCAGGCAGCATCTGTGGAGAAAAGGAATAGGTGACGTTTCGCTTCGAGACCCTTCTTCAGACCAGCTTTTTTGTGTCTGTCTTTGGTTTAAACCAGCATCTGCAGTCCCTACTGACACATTCCCTCTAAACCTTTCTCTTTTCCTCATCCTCCACCACAGACATAGGAAAGGTTTAGATGGTGGTATTTGAAAGGCTGTTGGATAGGCAGAAGGATATGTAGGGATTGGAAGGATATGTGTTATGAGCTGGTAGATAAGGGGTGGTCTTGGCATCATGTTCGGCAGAGACATTGTGGACCGAAGGGGCCTGTTCCTGTGCGGTACTGTTTGATGTTCGATGTAGATGCAGCCTAACCTGCTGAGTATTTCCACCAATTCCTGGTTATATTATAGAAATATATTACAAATTATTCCTTATGGAAACATATAAAATTTCTGAAGGAATTGGACAGGCTAGATGCAGGAAAAATGTCCCCGATGTTGGGGGAGCCCAGAACCCGGGGTCACAGTTTAAGAATAGGCGGTAGTCCATTTAGGACTGAGATGAAGAAAAACTTTTTCACCCAGAGAGTTGTGAATCTGTGAAATTCTCTGCCACAGAAGGCAGTGGAGGCCAATTCACTGGATGTATTCAAGAGAGAGTTAGATCTAGCTCTTAGGGCTAACGGATTCAAGGGATGTGGGGGGAAAGCAGGAACGGGGTACTGATTTTGGAAGATCATATTGAATGGCAGTGCTGGCTCGAAGGGCCGAATGGCCTACTCCTGCGCCTATTTTCTATGTTTCTATGTTTCTATATTGTAAAGTTTTCCTCCTGCTGCCATTTTGGACTCTGAGTTAGATGTTTATTAATCTTTTTCCTTCCTAACTTCCTAACAGTGACAGGCCACTTAGGATTCAGAACTGTCACCCTCCAAGCTATTACCTTGACAGCATAATAATGAATGCTAAGAAATTAAATTGCAGAGCAATGTTGCGTCAAATAGCGTGGGTGGGAAATGAAACAACATGAATCTATTTGAGAGCGTCCTTATGAATGACCAGGTTAGTGCACACACATCCACCTGACCATATGTCATCATGACACACTCTGCGTTCAAACCCAGTTGTGTGTCTCCATCGTTCTTGACAAGAGTTACGCAAATAGTTTAAAAAAACGGAGGTAAAGACCTATGAGTTGAGTTGAGTTTAGTTTGGTTTGGTTTAGAGATACAGAGCAGAAACTGGCCCGTCGGTGCAACGAGTCCGCGCCGACCAGCCAACCCCGCGCACTAACATTATCCTACACACGCTAGGGACAATCTACATTTAATACCAAGTTAATTAACATACAAACCGGTACATCTTTGGAGTGTGGGAGGAAACCAAAGATCTCGGAGAAAACCCACGCAGGTCACGGGATTGAACATTCAAACATGCGGCCATAGTTAAGATCGAACCCGGATCTCCGGCCCTGTAAGGCAGCAACTCTACTGCTGCGCCACCGTGCCGCCCATGCTGTTTTTATTTAACAACAGGTTGATTATTGGCGACCTGCCTGACTGTGATGTGTCATAGAGTCATGTTGTGCAGTGTGGAAACAAACCCTTCGGCCCAATTTCCCCACACCGACCAACATGTCCCATCTACACTAGTCCCACCTGCCTGCGTTTGGCCCATATCCATCTAAACCTGTCCTATCCATGTACCTGTCTAATTGCTTCTTAACTGTTACGACAGTACCTGCCTCAACTACCTCTTCTGGCAGCTCATTCCATACACCCACCTCCCTTTGTGTGAAAAGGTTACCCCTCAGATTCCCCCCTTCACCTTAAACCTATGCCCTCTGGTTCTTGATTCCCCTACTCTGGGCAAGAGACTCTGTGCACCAACCTGATTTATTCCGCTCATGATTTTAAACGCCACTATAAGATCAACCTTCATCCTCCTGCACTCCAGGGAATAGAGTCCCAGCCTGCTCCACCTCTCCCTATAGCTCAGACCCTCGAGTCCTGGCAACGTCCTTGTAAATTTTCTCTGCGCCCTTTCCAACGACAACAGTGTCCTAATTCAAGAGCGCAATGAAAGAAATGTCAACCTTTGGCTTGAGGGGGAAATGGTATATATACAAGGCCAGTGTCGAACATGATGCCAAATACACTCATCTTTTAGTTTTAATCTGGGTTTTAGAGATGCAGAGTGAAAACAGGCCCTTCGGCCCACTAAGTCCGTGCCGACCAACGATCACCCGTATGCTAGTTCTATGTTGTCCCAGTTTTGCATCCTACACACAAGGGGCAATTTACAGAAGGCAATTAAACTACAAACCTGCACGTCATTGGAATGTGGATGTGGGGGGAAACCAGAGCACCCGGAGAAAACCCACACAGGTCACGGGAAGAACGTACAAACTCCGTACAGACAGCACCTGAGGTCAGGATTGAACCCGGGTCCCTGGCGCTGTGAGGCAGCAACTCTGTCGCTGCGTGGCTCTGCCTGCACATGATCCATATCCCTCCATTCCCTTTAGTACGGGTGTCAGAGGTTATGGGGAGAAGGCAGGAGAATGGAGTTAGGAGGGAGAGATTGGTCAGCCATGATTGAATGGAGGAGTAGACATGATGGGCCGAATGGCCTAATTCTACTCCTAACACTCATGACCTTATGACCCTGCAAATACACGTGTCTATCCAAAAGCCTCTTAAACGCTGCAATTAGCTTTGCTGGATTGGTACCTAGTCAAGAGATTAAAATATAGGCCTGATATATCAGTGCTTACCCTCTTGATCCCACGAACCACATCAAAACGCTTGGTTGGTGATGAAGGCTTGCTTATTCAGGAGTAATCAGGCACAATGTAGGGTCTTAATTGCAATCGAACAACCTCTCTAACACTGTGGAACAGTGGCACAGCGGTAGAATTGCTGCCTCACAGAGCCAGAGACCCGGGTTCGATCCTGACTACGGTTGCTGTCTGCACGGAGTTTGTATGCCCTCCCACCGTGACCTGCGTGGGTGTTTTCTGGACTGTCTAGTTTCCTCCCACACTCCAAAGACGTACAGGTTTGCTAGTTAATTGGCTTAACATGTTAAATTGCCCCTAGTGTGTGTAGGATAGTGTCAGTGTGTGGGGATCGATGGTCGGCGAGGACTCGGTGGGCCGGGGGGGCCTGCTTCTCTGAAAATGAAACGACAAAAAACACTGAAATGATACCTCTATAAGCACAACATCTCTTTCCCACAGAGTTGAGTTATTCTTGAGTTTCCATTTCCTTTCTGTATCTTGAATGTTCTTATTTAATCTCATTCTTCTCTACTCTCTATATTTCTAGAATGATTTCACATAAAGTTAAATATTCCGCCCACACTTCCTGGATTGCACCATGCAGCCTGTAATACTGGATCAGAGGGTGCTATTTCTCCTGGCACCATGTGTGCCAACTTGCTCCAGTCAAACGTTGCAACTGCACAAGTTAGTTTGAATTCAGTTTACAGATACAGCATGGAAACAGGCCCTTTGCTCCGCTGCTCCGCGACAAATCATTGACAACTTGTTCTACGCGATCCCTCTTTAACACCCGACACCTTACACACTTGGGGCAATTTACAGAAGCCTAATTGACCGACATACCCGCAACGCCTTTGGGATGTGGGAGGAAACCAGGACACCCGGGGGGGAACCCACGAGGTCACAGGGAGAACGTGCAAACTCCACACAGACAGCAGCCGAGGTCAGGATTCGAACCCGGGTCTCTGGCTCTGTGAGGCAGCAGCTCTACCAGCTGCACCACTGAACTGCCCTAATTGTAGGATTCCGCATGCTGTTTACTATGTTGAATACTGTACCTCAGTTCCAAACTGGTGGTACAAGGGGGGGGGGGGGGAGGGGATACCACACACAGGAAAGCTGGTATTGCGTTGCAAGATGGTGTGTGCAATGTGAGAGCTGGATGAGGAGCTGGAGACGAGAAAAGACCAGGACAAGTCAGGGCCTGCTGTATTATGTTTCTCTGCTGTATTAGTCCACGACTCACCTTGATCCTGAGGACAATTTAAACACTAAATTCAACTTAACCTTTAAAGGGAACAAGGACACAAAGTGCTGGAGTAACTCAGCAGGTCAGGCAGCATCTCTGAAAAGCGTGGGTAGGGACATTTTGGGTCAGGACCCTTCCTCAGACTCAACCATTAACCATTAATCCTTTAACCATTAAAGGATTTATTTAACTCTTAACATTTAATAACTGTGTGCTCCGTTTAAAGCAAATGGCTGCATATAAATCGTTCAGTCTGAAGAAGGGTCCAGACCCGAAATGTCACCCATCCATATTCTCCAGAGATGCTGCCTGATGCTGTATAACGGAGACGAGGAAACACTTTTTCTCACAGAGAGTTGTGAGTCTGTGAGAGGGCGGTGGAGGCCGGTTCTCTGGATACTTTCAAGAAAGAACTAGATAAAAAAGGCTCTTAAAGATAGCGGAGTCAGGGGATATGGGGAGAAGGCAGGAACGGGGTACTGATTGGGGATGATCAGCCATGATCACATTGAATGGTGGTGCTGGCTCGAAGGGCCGAATGGCCTACTCCTGCACCTATTGTCTATTGTCTATTGACCTGCTGAGTTACTCCAGCACTTTGTGTCTTTTTTTTTCTAATGTGAAATGATTGCGACTAATTTCACCATTTTGGGGCTCTGGGGATCTCAGGTTTTAGATGCCTTTCGAATTATATTTAGGTTTTAGCTTGAAGTATAATATTTAATCAAACCCTCTGCAGTGATAGTTGGAAGCTAGGAGTACATAATGTGTCGAGGGACAAACTGTTCCTCAGCTGGAACACCAGTTTGCAGGGTCCTGAAACGGATTGTTCATCATTAAAGCGTGCAGGTAAAAGGACAAACTCGAAAATTCAGGACATCGTTAGGTCGAAATGACTGTGATAGAAGATCAGAAGTCTGGAAGTCTTTTTTCCCAGGGAAGTACTCAGGCTGGACCTATGGAGAGGGAACAACAAGATTGTTTAAGGTTGATCAACTCTGTTGATCAACCTTTTTGGAAGAAGGCTCCAATACCAACTATAAACATGTGGATTTCAAATATGTTCGAAACATTACACCTAGAAGAGATAAGACTCCTCCTAGCAGGTAAACCAGATCACTTCCACCTGACGTGGTCTGCATTTATAGAATTATTACAAATATAGGGTGCAAAGGTACCTTAAAAAAAAAATTGAGGTCAGGTAAGGGGGGATGATAGTTGAAGAGTTGGTATGTCCCATTTGCGTAATGCTCATAAAAATATTTGTTTCTCTTTTTTTCCTCTTTCTCTCTCTCTTTCTTTTCTAGGGTCTATTTCTTAACTCTTTTTCTTTTGTTTTTAATTTTGTTCTTATAGGGTCTTCGTCCTTTTTTGTTGTCACATTTTCTACACTCTCACTTTTTCCTTCACTTTCTTCTTTCTTTCAATCTTTTCCTTTTACTAGTGTAAAAAATAAATGGAGTACATTAATTGTAAGAAGACATAAGTGACGAGTACTAATGTATGTGGTTGTAATGTAATGTACTTCTAATAAATAAAAAATAAAAAAATAATAAAAAAAACCTATGTTGCACGATCAGGACGGCACGGTGGCGCAGCGGGTAGAGTCGCTGCTTCACAGCGCCAGAGACCCAGGTTCGATCCTGACCACGGGTGCTGTCTGTACGGAGTTTATACGATCCTCCCGTGAGTAGGTTTTCTCTGGGTGCTCGGGTTTCTGCCCACACACCAAAGGTTTGTAGGTTGATTGGCTTCTGTAAAGATTGTCCCTAGTGTGTGTGGGATAGGACCAGTGTACAGGTATCTGCGTGGACTCGGTGGGCCGAAGGGCCTGTTTCCACGCTGTATCTCTAAACTAAAAATTAAAACCAAAGTTAGCTCAGGGAATATACCCAAAAAATCTGTCTTGAGGTTACCTTGTTAACTGGCATAAATATGTTTCTCATTCGTAAACACCACACAGATTGCAGTTTCTGGGAGAATTTTTCCTCCTCTAGAATATATCCTCCAAAGATCACAATGCCCATATTCTGTATCCCTACAATGTGCTGACATCCCACTCTAACCTAATGGCATTAAAGCGAGATGTTAGATTGTGAGATAGCTTAATGAATTTACCGATTCTAAATCCGACCTTCAAACCACTGTTTAACGCCTCCAGCAAACAAAAAGATGGGTCAGCTCTTCTATGGATAGTATATTTAATAGGTTGCCTGGTGTAGGTCCTATATTTGGAGGGTTGGGGAGAATCTAATGAAACAAAATGTACTATTGGAAAATACAATATACTCTTTGACATTGTGACATCCAAAATAACATCAAGTAAATAGACGTGACATGACACATGTTCATTTAACCATGCAATTAGTTCACAAACACTCCCATTGTTCAAGCCTTGCTTCTTTTTCTCTGCCTTTTAAAAGCTGGATCTTTTGAAGGTCAGATCATTGATCGCTTCCCACATAGAGAAATATGTATTTTAAGTTAAGGTCGGCACGGTGGCACAGCGGTAGAGTTGCTGCCTTTACAGCGCCAGAGACCCGGGTTCAATCCTGACTAAGGGTGCTGTCTGTGCGGAGTTTGTACGTTCTCCCCGTGACCTGCGTGGGTTTTCCCTCGGAGCTCTGGTTTCTTCCCACACTCCAAAGACGTGCAGGTTTGCAGGTTAATTGGCTTGGTACAATGTAAACTGTCCTTAGTGGGTGTTAGATAGTGTTAATGTGCGGGGATCGCTGGACGGCGCGGACTCGGTGGGCCGCAGGGTCTGTTCCTGCGCTGTATCTCTAAACTAAAACTAAACTAACATAATGTAAAAGTAAAAGTTCAGAAATACTTGGGTTGAATCCACGGGGAGAGAGAAACAAAGGTTTACGTTTGATCTCTGTTGTGCTACAATGTTGAGAACTATATTCTGCATTCTGTTTCTTTCCCTTTCTCTATTGTACTTTTTACTTTTACTGTTTTATTTTATTACTATTGTACGTGAGTTTGGCTTAATTGTGTTTATATTTAGCATTATCTCATTTGATTGGGTAGTTTGCATTACAAAGCTTTTCACTGTACCTCCATACATGGGACAATAATACACCTTCCTCTGCCTAAACCTTTTATCTCTAAATATGCTGACCTATTAAGTAGTCCCATTATTTTGTGAATTTACCTTTGCGACATATTCTGTTTATTGTACAGTTATTGACTGATAGGAAAAACTCTCTTTAGTTTCAGTTTAGCTTATTATTGTGTAGGAAGGAACTGCAGATGCTGGTTTAAACGTGTACCGAGGTACAGTGAAAAGTTATTTTGTTGTGTTCTAACCGGTCAGCGAAAAGACGATACATGATTACAATCAACTCATCCACAATGCTGTTCTCACCTGACTGTTAGACTTGCAGTCACACGAAAAATTCAAGTTAGGAGCAGGAGTAGGTCACACTGCCCTTCACCCTTGCTCCAGTATTTATTGACTGGTCTGATTGTAACCTTAACTCCACATTCCCATCCACCCACCACTCAAGTATTCATCTCGACGTCTACCTGAAAATAGTCACTTTGCTTCAGCAGTCTCTGGCCACAGACAGGCAGGGTCTGAGGTGCTATTGTGCTGACCAATGGCTCGCCTTTCTGTTGTAATTCAAGTAACCATTGCCATATGATCGAGAAGAGGACGGCAGAGTGTCCGGTTACCTGCTGAATGATGTTGTCCCACTGCAAAAGGAACCGGAAGATAGACACAAAGTGCTGGAGTAACTTAGCGGGTCAGGCAGCACCTCTGGAGAAATAGGATGGGTGACGTTTCAGTCATAAGATCATAAGTGATAGGAGCAGAATTTAGGCCATTCGGCCCACCAAGTCTACCCCACCATTCAATCATGGCTGATCTATCTTTCCCTCCTAACCCCATTCTCCTGCCTTCTCCCCATAACCTCTGACACCCATTCTAATCAAGAATCTATCTATATTTGCCTTAAATATATCCACTGACTTTACCTCCACAGACTTCTGTGGCATGACTGAATAAAGGTCCCAACCTGAAACGCCACCCATCCTTTTTCTCCAGAAATGCTGCCTGGCCTGTTGAGTTACACCAGTACTTTGTGTCCTTCCTTGGTATAAACCAGCATCTGCAGTTCTTTGCTTCTACAAAGTAACCAGAAGGGGAGGGGGTTAGAGAATTGGCCAAGGGGCTGGAGGGAAGAAAGAGGTGAAATATTTTTACAGGATGAGCTGTTTTACAGGGGGAATTCACTGCCATAATGCTATTGTGAAGGAAGGAAATGCAGATGCTGGTTTGGACCGGATAGACACAAAAAGCTGAAGTAACTCAGCAAGACAGGCAGTATCTCTGGAGAGAAGGAATGGGTGACGTTTTGGTTCGAGACCCTTCTTCAGACTCTAAAGAAGGGTCTCGACCCAAAACGTCACCCATTCCTTCTCTCCAGAGATACTGCCTGTCCGGCTGAGTTACTCCAGCTTATTATGGCCATATTGCCATTCAATCATTACTTTCCAAAAGAGAATTGCATTTGGCATTTCAATAACCATTTTTGAAAATCAAATGTCAATACTGTAATTACTTATTTCCAAATTGCAATTCTAATCTGTATCCATTGTGGGTAATGTAATGTAACCGTTACCCATAACATGACGTTCAGTTCTATCGATTCACAGGAACAGATGGAAATGAATTCTGCCTACAACACAAGACCCGGCGAGAATTCAGGTCTCAGAAGTCCATAGCAGGATTTGTTTTAAACTATAGTTGGCAGATTCTTAACAAATTTTATTCTGAATGATATCGGATCAAAAATGGAGGAGAATTATCTCAGTTAAGCAATTTATCCTGTCAGTAAATCGAGATCCAAGAGTGATTAGGATCAAGCAAAGAGATTTTGTTTCTGGTAGGGTTTATTTGAAAATTCTCAGTTACAACAATTAAACGATTTGACAATAGAAGGTTAGCACCAATTTTAAAGTATCATCCATGTAGCAGGATTCAAATGATTCGATCAGTTCAAACGTTTCAAGAGAGAAGGCCATTCAGAAGTCGGTTGCCTTTCATCAAAGTTGGAATGATGAATATTCACCAGTGTTACATCCAGACTGCAATCTATTTATATTTCCATTGCGCCTTTAATCTGCTTTGGTACCTGAAACTAAAAAAGATTCAACCTTTATATAAGTGACTGAGTCTGAATTATTTCAAAATTCAGGGTGTCAGTCAAATGGCAATGTAACTGGGCCATGGAGAGTACTGATTAAATCGGTTCCCAATCTCCCCCTTCTGTGGGATTGTGTTTATTATGTCACATGGGTACTCTCGGATGCAAGCAGATTTTTTTTTTTTGCAAGGACAGACCTTGTTCTGCACCGTGCGATGTGTACAGGAGGATTCGCATCCGTCAGAAGGCTAGGCGGTGTGAATTGAATGGCGATACATTAAAGCGATAGTCACAGTGTGGAAACAGGAGGGGGGAGAGAGAGAGAGAGAGAAAAGTCCGAGATGAGTTCTGCCATCACAAAAAGCGACTCCAAGACATCCCTGCTGAAATGCGGGGCGGCGAGGGGAGACGTTCACAGGGGGGGAGCTCCCCGCAGGCGAAGCTACCGGCAGGGCAGGGGGTCGGATGGTGATGGAGGGGGACATTGGGGCGAGGAGCGGCCGGCGGCGGCTTCGGCCAAGGGAGCGGTCCCTGTCCCGGTCCCGGTCCCGTCGGCGGCGGCGGCTTCGGGGGACGCCAAGCCTTGCAGGAAACGAGGCACAGGCGGCAAGCAGCAGGCAGCCGGGGGACGTGGAGAGGGACAGGGAGAGGGACATGGGCAGCGACAGGGACAGGGACACGGGCTGGGACAGGGACAGGGACAGGGACAGGGACAGGGACAGGGACAGGGACAGGGACGGGGACGGGGACAGGAGCCGGCAGGGGAGCGGAGGAAGCGGCCGCCGGGCAGCAAGGTAGCCCGCTGCAAGAAGGGATCGTTGGACAGGAGCGGCAGCGAATGCTCCCTCTTCACCGCCTCGGCGTCGCCCTCCTCATCCAAGCCCAGCAGCTGCCAGCCGCCGGTGGGCGCCGACCCCGGATTCAGCCCCATGTTGGACTCGACGTTCGGGCAGGTAAACACAATTTGTTGTTTTATTTTTCATCTTCTGGTGAAGGTTAAAAGAGCCGGTCAAAAAAAAGCGACCCCCTTTCACCAAGTGACTTGGTGCTGTTTTTACAACCACTGTAACAACTTTGGAAGAGATACAACATGTTCATCTGTTAACCTTGCGGTACAACACATAGACCCAACACATAGACCCAACACATAGACCCAACACATAGACCCAACACATAGACCCAACACATAGACCCAACACATAGACCCAACACATAGACCCAACACATAGACCCAACACATAGACCCAACACACAGACCCAACACACAGACCCAACACACAGACCCAACACACAGACCCAACACACAGACCCAACACACAGACCCAACACACAGACCCAACACACAGACCCAACACACAGACCCAACACACAGACCCAACACACAGACCCAACACACAGACCCAACACATAGACCCAACACACGGCAGAACTGTTGGAGACTTTCCCTCACAAAGGGGGGGGGGGGTCCAACCCAAGCCGCTCCAAGTTCATAAGTTGTAGGAGCAGAATTTTAGGCCATTCGGCCCATCAAGTCTACTCCACCATTCAATCATGTCTGATCTACCTCTCCCTCTCAACCCCATTCTCCCCATATCCCCACAACACCCTTACTAATCAAGAATCTACCAATCTCTGCCTTGAAAATACCCATTGGCTTGGCCTCCACAGCCTTCTGTGGCGATGGATTCCATCACCCTCTGACTAAAGAAATCCCTCCTCATCTCCTTCCTAAAGGTACGTCCTTTTATTCCGAGGCTGTGGCCTCTGGTCCCAGACTGACTCTCCCACTGGTGGACACATCCTCTCCACTCTTATCCTGGCCGTGTACACTCCATATTACAGTATACCACAGAATCACCACCTTCTGACTAAAGGAACAGCTGCTCTGAGAGGTTTCACTCGACGCCACTTGGTTCACCATTACCTCCTTCTGTAAAACACCAGCTTTCATTCAAAAGCGAGGTGCGTTTATTTATGGGGGTGAATTGTAAACCTAGCCCTGAACTTTACCACCTGCACCTCACCCCTCACTGGAGTTGCTGCCTGTGTATCTAATGGGTGGTTATATCGAATCTACAATAATATGTACACATTAGCGGGCTCTTGGTCGTGTATGTTTGACATTGGTTGCCACCATTCTAGATTAGAAAAGGCAGCGATAAGTTTTGCCAGAGCTCGTTAATGGATCAGTCCAAACTTTTACGTTGGTCAGCAAAACTTCCTTGGAAACTTGGGCG
>CM075980.1:7492084-7502084 GCA_038087875.1 Malacoraja senta | reverse complement strand
ACTGCTCCAGTTTAATCAATAATGGTTTATTATCAATGCTTAATGTTTTATGTGTCATTCCTAACTGTCACTGTATGTCATGTTGTCACTTGCGGGCAGAGCACCAAGGCAAATTCATTGTATGTGAATACATAAACTTATCCATTCATTCATTCACATTTCCTTGATTATCGGTGCTTTTCCCATATATCTTCCATTCATTTCTCCTAAGTACCATCTATATCTCTCGTTCCCCTTTCCCCTGACTCTCAGTCTGAAGCAGGGTCTCGACCCGAAACGTCACCTATTCCTTTTCTCCAGAGATGCTGCCTGACCCGCTGAGTTAGTCCAGCCATTTGTGTCTGTCTTCAGTTTAAACCAGCCTGTGCAATCCCTCCCTCCACATTCCCATTTTATACATATGTTAAAATCAAAATCCCATCAACACCCACGTCCTCTGTGTGACAGGTTTGTGTATTTTTTTAGAAGTTTTTGTTTAATGTCCCCCACATGAGTAATTACATTACTCATTTTATAATGTCATATTTTTGATTTAACAGCAAGTGGGTGGGGAGAGGGTCAGTGGAGATGGGTTACACACCACACTTTGAAGGATGATGGTTCTCCACTCAAATCTCAGAACCTATGAAGAGATTCAAGGAATTGGAACTGAAATTGATAAAATGGAAATGGTCATAATCTGCAGAGAGTTCAAGAGAGTTTTATTGTCATGTGTCCCAGACAGAACAATGACATTCTTACTTGCAGCAGCACAACACTATATGGAAACATTGTACTCTGTAAATAATATAACACCTGATAAAAAAAAGTTCAGTGTGTATATCTGCACGCGCACGCACACACGCATACGCACACACGCACACACACACACACACACACACACACACACACACACACACACACACACACACGCGCACACACACACACACACACGCGCACACACACACACACACACACACACACACACACACACACACACACACACACACACACACACGCACACACACACACACACACACACACATACACACACACACACACAAAGCTAGAGCAACTCCGGGGGTCAGACAGCATCTCTGGAGAAAAGGAACAGGTGACATTTCTGGTCAAGACAATTCTTTAGACTTAAGAAGGGTCTCGACCCGAAATGTTACCTATTCCTTTTCTCCAGAATTGGTGTCTGACCTGCTGAGTTACTCCAGCTTTTTGTGTCTATCTTCGGTGTAAACCAGCACCTGCTGTTCCTTCGCAGATAAGCAGACACACACACATAGATCTCAACAGTCTTTCCTATTTTGTTCTCTATTCAGATGCTATCTGAGACTCCAACTTTAGCCAATATTTCTATATTGGTTTTTTTCCCCAGAGATCTTTTGTTATGTGAATCATAATTGAAGCTTTTAAATACCAAGAATTATGTTTAGGTTTATTATTGTCATGTACTAAGGGGCAGTGAACAGTTTTTGTTTTGCATGCTATATCAGATCAGTTAATACTACACCTAAATACTATTAAGTCAAACTCAAGTACACACAAAAACCTGGAGTAACTCAGCGGGACAGGCAGCATCTCTGGAGAGAAACATTCCCCATTCCTTCTCTCCAGAGATGCTGCCTGTCCCGCTGAATTACTCCAGGTGTTTGTGTCTATCTTCGGTTTAAACCAGCATCTGCAGTTCCTTCCTACACAGTTCTCAGTATTGTTGGGCTTCAGTTAAATAGACAAAGTCTAATGTCCACAGTGGGGTAGAGGTGAATCGGACAGTACCTCAGCTTATGGAAGGACGGTTCATAAGCCTGATAAACGGAAGAAGAAGCTGTTCCTGAGTCTGGTGGTGCGCACTGTCCAGCTTCTGTTCCTTGTACCTGACAGGAGCAGGGACAAGAAGGAATGACCGGGGTGGGACAATGGGCATAGGTCATGATAATCATTACCAAATGCAAGGCTAATAGCTACTATATCATATGTCATAAGGAATAGGAGTTGAATGAGGTAATCTGAGTTGGAGGATCAGCCATGATCATATTGATCAGGCTCGAAAAGCATAGAAACATAGAAAATAGCATGCACCTATTTTCTATGTTTCTATGTAATTTGGCCCATCAAGATCATGGCTGATCTATCTCTACTTCCCAACCCCATTCTCCTGCCTTCTCCCCATAACCTCTGACACCCATACCAATCAAGAATCTATCTATCCCTGAAATGCAATTGAAGAGGTTACTTGTGGATTGATTCGCAGTGTGACAGGTCTCAAAGTGACCTCTCTTTACATGACCAACCATCATCATTTAGCTGGTGGCACCTATGATGAAGGAGTCCACCCAGTCTCGAATCTGTGGAATTCTCTGCCACAGAGGGCAGTGGAGGCCAATTCACTGGATGTTTTCAAGAGAGAGTTAGATTTAGCTCTCAGGGCTAAGGGAATCAAGGGATATGGGGAAAAAGCCGGAATGGGGTACTGACTTTGGATGATCAGCCATGATCATATTGAATGGCTCGAAGGGCCAAATGGCCTACTCCTGCACCTATTGTCTATGCTTCTATGTTTCTATAACAGTTGTGTGTTCCAACGTGTATACCAGGTTTCCTAGCAATAATCCAAGAAAGTTGGTCTTCCGGGTATTTTTGTGTGATTTGTCTTTTAGCCCGAGCACGTGTGCTGAAAACTTTGTATCCCTGTGTGGAACTGAATGTGAATAGACCCTACTTCTTGCTGCTGTAGTATACATGGATGTCAGAGCTGTGATAGACACAAAAAGCTGGAGACACTCAGCGGGACAGGCAGCGTCCCTGGAGAGGTGACGTTTCGGGTCGAGACCCTTCTTGTGCTGGGACTGACTGGTCTAACGCTTCCTTCCAGTGCTGTTGTTGCTTGCTCCTTCGCGGCATGTTCGGCGGCTCATTCCGTAGGAGGACGAGGATTCCTGTGCGGCACTGAGGAGCATGAGCGATGGAGGCTCTGTGGACTGTGGATTCTTCACAATTAAAATTCTGTTGGAACATAAATTAAATTTAGACGACACCTTCTGACTTCCCAGTAGGCCACACTCCTGCACAAAAAAACAGCACGTTGTCCTCAATACATCCCAAGGTGACGGTGGCCCAGCGGTAGACTTGCTGCCTCACAGCACCCGAGACCCGGGTTCGATCCTGACTACGGGTGCTGTCTGTACGGAGTTTTACGTTCTCACCATGAGTTTTCTCCGGGTGCTCACATTTTCTCCCACATTCCAAACACGTGCAGATTTGTAGGTTAATTGGCTTCGGCAAAATTGTCCCTAGTGTGTAGGATAGAACTCGATTAAAATTGATGGTACATTGAATGCAGGGAAAGATATGTTCGCGTTGTGTAGGCATGTAGCATGTATCTTGTTGAGTTTTATGACTGTTGGCAGACCAATTTCCCTCCTGGGATAAATAAAGTTCTATCGTATCGTATGATCAAGGACCAGTCGCACCCCGGCCACTCCCTCTTCTCCCCTCTCCCATCAGGTAAAAGGTGTAAAAATGTGAAAATGCACACCTCCAGATTCAGGGACAGTTTCTTCCCAGCTGTCATCAGGCAACTGAATCATCCTACCACAACTAGAGAGTAAGTGACCATCAGACTATCTTTCAGCTCTCCCGCAACCCACTGTCTCCGCCTATTCCTTTCTTCTTCCCGCCCCCACCACCCCCCCACATCAGTCTGAAGAAGGGTCTTGACCCGAAGCGTCACCTATTCCTTCGCTCCATAGATGCTGCCTCACCCGATGAGTTTCTCCAGCATTTTTATCTACCCTCGATTTTTCCAGCATCTTCAGTTCCTTCTTAAACATTCGGACTATCTTTGATTGGACTTTAGCTTGCACTAAACGTTATTCCCATATCATGTGTGTGTACACTGTTAGTGGCTCAATTGTAATCATGTATTGTCTTTCCACTGACTGGATAGCACGCGAGAAAAGCTTTTCACTGTACCTTGGTACACGTGACAATAAACTAAACTCAACTGATTTCCGGCAAATGTTATGAATAAACCTTATTTTTTGGGGGTAGGAATGTGTTCAGGTTATCTAACTTCATTTGTGAGTGTGAAAGAGAAACTGAGAATTAAAATGAGCATGTTTCAGCAGAGAAGTTTCTGTCTCTGTCACAGAGCAGAGAGGACTTGTGAAAAGGAGGAATATCCTGTTGAAGGTGATAAAAAATTAATTTGAGAAAGACCTTTGAAAGGAAGTGGGTGAATATCCGGTTGGAAATATGATTTAGACTTGTATGGCTGCGGGCCATGGTGGTCTGAAGAAACATTTTGACCCGAAACGCTACCTATTCCTTTTCTCCAGAGATGCTGCCTGAGTTGCTCCAGCTTTTTGTGTCTATCGTCGATTTAAACCAGCAGTTCCTTCCTACACAAGATGATTGAATATTGTATTGTTTGCATTGAGACCACTGAAATGTATTCTCAAGAAAATCGACTAGCTTAGGAAGGGAGGGAGAGATGTCGCATTTTCTGTGCTTCGGTATCAGGCATTGCTTGCCACAGTGAGTAGAGGGTTGTTTGCCATCTTTGCCTGTCTCTGTATCTTCTCCCCTTCTGCCACCATCTTCACTCGTTGCATGCATTAGCATCTACCACCTGGTGTACAATCTATGTGCCATAAACATTGGGCGGTAGAGTTGCTGCCTCACAGCACCAGAGACTACAGGTGCTGTCTTCACAGAGTTTGTACGTTCTCCCTGTGACCGAGGGGGTTTTCTCCTGTTTCCTCCCGTGCACCAAAGACATGCATGTCTGTAGATTAATTGGCTTCTGTAAATTGTCCCCAGTGTGTAGGATAGAACGAGTGCATGGATGATTGCTGGTCGGCAAAGACGCAGTGGCACAGAGTCCGCGCCGACCAGTAATCACTAGCTCCTACACACTAGGTACTGGCTCGAGGGGCCGAATGGCCTACTCCTGCACCCCTATTGTCTATTTACAATTTTACCAAAACCGATTAACCTACAAACCGAAGATAGACCCAAAAAGCTGGAGTAACTCAGCTGGGACAGGCAGCATCTCCGGAGAGAAGGAATGGGTGACGTTTTGGGTCGAGACCCTTCTTCAGTTAGGGAAAAGGGAAACGAGAGATATAGACGATGATGTAGAGAGAGAGATAAAGAACAATGAATGAAAAATATGCAAAAAAGATATGAAAGATATGCAAACAGTGATAAAGGAAACAGGCCATCGATGGCTACAAACCAGTACGTCTTTGGAGTGTGGGAGGAAACTGGGAATACCCCACGTGGTCACAGGGAGCATGTGCGAAACTCTGGATTGGTTGGTGTAACTTGCCCCAAGTGTGTAGCTAAAAGATGGATGGAATTAATGACAATATGGAGAGAATAAAAAGTTGCGTTAGATTAGTGTAGTATTAATGTAAATGAGTGGTTGATAGTTGATAATGGACAGTGGGCCAAAAGGCCTGTTTCCATGTTTATCTCTATAAACTATGAGTAAGTACTTCATTGTCAAAGGATGACAAAGCATTAAACCAACATTCTCCCTGTGACCGCGTGGGTTTTCTCCGGGTGCTCCGGTTTCCTCCCACACGCCAAAAACGAACATGTTTGTAGGTTAATTGGATTTGGTAAAATTGTAAATTGTTCCTAGCGTGTGTGGGATAGCATTAGTGTGTGGTTACAGAAGCTATTTTGGTGTCCCCGTGATGCACAATATGTGGCAGTTGGTGCTGTTTCCTCATAGCTCAGGGTGGCAAGTTCAATTCCAACCTCTGGAGTGTGTAGGAAGGGACTCCACATGCTGGTTTAAACCACAGATAGACACAAAATGCTGGAGGGACTCAGTGGGACAGGCAGCATCTCTGGAGAGAAGGAATGGGTGACGTATTGGGTCGCGACCCATCTGCAGACCTCTGGGGTGCTGTCTTGGTGGGAGTTTGCATGTTCTCTCTGCAAATATGTGGGTTTCCCCCATCGGGTGCTCCCGTTTCCTGCCACATCCCAAAAAAGGGATAATTGATCCTAAATGTTTAAGGAGGAACTGCAGATGCTGGAAAATCGAAGGTAGACAAAAATGCTGGGGAAACTCAGTGGGTGAGGCAGCATCTCTGGAGCGAAGGAAATAGGCAACGTTTCGGGTCTGAAGAAGGGTTTCGGCCCGAAACGTTGCCTATTTTCTTTGCTCCATAATTGATCCTAATACAGGTGAGTGGCAAAAAAAAGTAAAGAAAAGTTCTGTGTGACTGCGTGGGTTTTCTCCAGGGTGCTCCGGTTTCCTCCCACACTCCAAAAACGAACATGTTTGTCGGTTAATTGGATTCGGTAAAATTGTAAATTGTTCCTAGAGTGTGTGGGATAGCATTAGTGTGTGGTTTGTAGGTTAATTGGATTTGGTAACATTGTAAATTGTCCCCAGTGTGTGTTGGTGTGTGGAGATGGCTGGTCGGCGCGGACTCGCTGGGCTGCAGGGCCTGTTTCTGCGCTGTATCTCTAAACTAAACTAAACTAATTGCTCTGCTTGGAGCCGGTATTGACTTGATTTCCTTTTGCATCAAAATAACTGTGATTATTCAACCAACAAATGCTTCCAAATGTTTGATTCACTGGTTTGTTTCTGGGTGTTGTTCGTGGGATGTTTTTGGAATAAAACGTCTGTTTCGTTTCTGTACGAGATAACACTCGTTAGAAATTCAAACCAAATTAAACCTGTGAAGGATGTTGGAACATTTTGACATGACTTGGAAATGACACATGAATTACAAAGGGCGGCACAGTGGTGCAGCGGGTAGTGTTGCTGGAGTAACTCAGTGGGTCAGGATGGAAGGGATGGGCGATGTTTCGTGTTTGTGATCTTCCTCCGAAACGTTGCCCAGTCATTCAACAGATGCTGTCTGACCTGCAGAGTAACTCCAGCGCTTTGTGTTTTGCTCAAGATTCCAACATCTGCAGTTGCTTTTGTCACCAGCCAAATGGACTGATTTGCCTGTTGCTTATACCAGTGGTAGAGCGACTGCCTTACAGCGCCGGAGACCCGGGTTCGATCCCGACTACAGGTGCTGTCTGTACGGAGTTTATACGTTCTATACCTGCGTGGGTTTTGTCCGAGATCTTCAGTTTCCTCCCACATTCCAAAGACGTACAGGTTTGTTGGCTAATTGGCTTGGTACAAACGTAAATTGTCCCTAGTGTGAGTAGGATAGTGTTGGTGTGCGGGGATCGCTGGTCGGCGCAGACTCGGTGGGCTTGTTTCCGCGCTGTGTCTCATAACTAAACTAAAAAACTAAACGAAACTAAACTTACCACAACCTGTGTTAACTTCCACCTTCTGCATCAGTAAATCAGTCAATAAGAAGGAAGCTTTGGCAGTGTGCAGGTAAATCTCCAAGTCCCGAAAAACAGCAATACTCTTGGCTGAAATTCAACAAACCGTCTGACGCCATCCCATGCCGAGGAGAAATGAAATGCTCCAAATTTATTAAGTGACTTTTACATTAATGACCTGCTTCTGTTCTTTTCTGAGCTTCCTCTAATTGTTCCTATAAAGAGCCGTTTTGTTCTTGCTGTTGCATTACCTGGTGCCGAGGTGACCTGCTTCCTAAAGTGGGACGAACAAATGTGGTGACAAATCATCGCAGGTCAGTGTGCATATCAGAAGATCAGAATTTTAGGGTTATGAGTTCATAAGTCGTAGGAGCAGATTTAGGCCATTCGGCCCATTGAGTCTACTTGGCCATTCAATCATGCCTGATCTATCTTTCCCTCTCGACCCCATTCCCCCGCCTTCTCCCCATAACCCCTGACACCCGTCCGTACTAATCAAGAATCCGTCAATCTCCGCTTTACAAATACCCAATGACTTGGCTTCCACAGCTTTCTGTGGCAATGAATGGCACAAATTCACCACCCTCCAGCTAAAGAAATTACTCCTCGTCTCCGTTCTAAAGGAACGTCCTTTTATTCTGAGGTTGTGCCCTCTGGTCCTAGACTCTCCCACTTGTGGAAATATCCTCTCCACTTCCACTCCATCCAGACCTTTCACTATTCGGTAAGTTTTAATGAAATGCCCCCTCATTGTTTATTTTGCTAATATTTTCCCCATACACTGATTCAGTGATACATTGATACTTTATTGTCACATGTACCGAGGTACAGTGAAATGCTTCATGTTGCGTACAATCCGGTAAAATCATGCAGCGGACCTCACCTCGGCAGTACACAATAATCGCCACGTATCTGTCACCGACAAAGTTAGAAAAGTTAATCGAACCGTCTCAAATTTAACTCTCAAGACGTGCAGGTTAGTCGGTTAATTGGCTTGGTAAATGTAAAAATTGTCCCTAGTGGGTGTAGGATAGTGTTAATGTGCGGGGATCGCTGGTCGGCACGGACCTGGTGGGCCAAAAGGGCCTGTTTCCGCGCTGTATCTCTAAACTAAACTAAACTAAAGTCGTATCTTCTTACAGCAGTGAACCAGGCCTGCAGCTGCACGTGGCCACATGCGTTTTGGGTTGGGACCGTTCTTCGGACTGATTTAGTAAGGGGGAGAGGAGAAAGCTAGAAAATAGTGTAGAAAATCATGAGAGGAATAGGTGGATGAATAGAGTTTCATGCCCAGAGTAGGTGAATCGAGGACCAGAGGTCATCGGATCAAGGTGAAGGGGAAAAGATTTTAGTAGGAATCTGTGGGGTAACTGTCACACAAAGGGTGGTGGGTGTATGGAACGAGCTGCCAGAGGAGGTCGTTGAGGCTGGGACTATCCCAATGGTTAAGATACAGACAGGTACATGGATAGGACAGGTTTGGCGGGATATGGGTCAAAAGCGGGCACGTTGGCCGGTGTGGGCAAGTTTGGCCCGAATATCCTTTTTCCACACTTTATATGACTATGATTTGTGGGATTTGTGTTGTGTAACAGTATTCTAAGAGGTCTGGTATGATTCAGTGCAGTACGCCACATTATATGGATTTCCACAATTCCATAGCAGCGAGTTTAATTCCTATCCTTTTTCTTCACTGTGAGAATAACTTTTTAAACATTTAACTTGAAATTCCAAGAGAAGTTCAGTTGGGGGGGAATTCAGAAAATAAAGCCAAGTCTTGGGGAAAATAGCAAGTGGTGGTGAATCTGTGGAATTCATTGCCACAGAAGGCTGTGGAGGCCAAGTCAATGGTTATTTTTAAGGCAGAGAGAGATAGATTCTTGATTAGTGCAGGCATCAGGGGATATGGGGAGCAGGCAGGAGAATGGGGCTGAGACGGAGAGAGAGATCAGCCATGATTGAATGGCGGAGTTGACGTGATGGGTGGAATGGCCCAATTTTGCTCCAATAACCTATGAACTAATGAAAGTGAACAACACATAGTTAACAAAATGACCAGCGTTAAGTATCTACTCATTTCACACCTATGTAGGCTTAGATGGTGCTTCCAGAAGAGGTCCTGAAGTATAAGTGTTGGCAAGCACAAAGAACTTGTCGAGCTATTCTGGCTGCACATTACGCTGTGCTGTGTGATGGAAATTATTAACTGCTAAATTTAATGCTTGAATTAGCACATCACCACTGTCGTGATAGAGCACAAATATTTTTATGATATCTCACTGAAATATGAAAAAGCTGACACCAGTTATTTTTGATTATGGAGTGTGTGGTATACATCTGGGTGTCACGGTGGCGCAGCGGTAGAGCCTCACGGCGCCAGACACCCGGGTTCGACCCTGACTACGGGTGCTTGTATGTAGGGAGTTTGTACATTCTCCCCGTGACCTGCGTGGGTTTTCCCTGAGATCTCCGTTTCCCCCCCACACTCCAAAGACGTACAGGTGTGTAGGTTAATTGGCTTGGTATAAATGTGAAAAAATGTCCCTAGTGAGTGTAGAGTGGTGTTAATGTGCGGGGATCGCTGGTTGGTGCGGACTCGGTGGGACGAAGGGACGATTTCCGTGCTGTATCTGAGCTAAATATGGATTGGTGCCAGCATCACGGAGTGTGAACCTATTGTCTGTGGTTA